>VWZK01022239.1:166056-363117 GCA_013396935.1 Baryphthengus martii
TTTGCTATTATTGGACAAATCTCAGGAAGAGTCTGGCTATGTGAAGACTGTAGTTCAGAAAGGAACATCTTCAATTTAATATCCTAGCTGCAATATAGTCAAAATAAAGATAAAATAGCTCAATTATTGCAAGGTTGTAGATCTAGATCGTCACTGACTAACCATAGGTTTGTAAACAGATGAGTTTAAAAAGCACCTTCCAAAGAACTAGCCAACTAGTTCTGTAAGAATATTCTATAAGCAAAATGAATTTGGAAATAACACTTTGATTGATAGCGACATTTGGCTAATAAAATATAATGAAAGTATGCCTTTCTGAAAGACAAATTTCTTGATGGTGATTCACTCCAGGTAACATTTTCATCTGGTCAAGTCAGCATTCTCTAACTCTGGGAGACTTTGAACCAGGTCTTCTTCATCTTTAAAAAAAAAACAAAAAAAAACCAGTATATGATTTTAATCTGTTTATACCAACCTACAAGGCAAAGAGGAAGGGCTCCGAGATATACAATCAGAATAACATGTCATGATATATGATAACATACCACACTTGTTAGGTCATGCTAAAGCAAACTTCTTCCTTTCTGATTAATCAGTTCCTAGATCCAGGCTTAAGAGCTGTGCTTCACGCACACATATTCTTTACCCTGAAGAATCCAGCATGCTGAGCATGCTGTAACCTTTCTGTTACTGAGTTATTGAATGCCCTTTTTCTGCTCTTTCAGATTTATTCATCTTCCTGTATCTGGGTGGCCTGAAAACTTTCTTCAGTTCAGAATGTGAATTAAGGAACAGAATTAATTTAAATAAATGTAGGTGTCTACATTTGTGAGTCATTTTGGGATCTCCTTAGAGACAATACAATAAATGTTCCTAGAATTTGCTTAATTTAGTTATGAAGTTGAATCTAAAATAGGTCAAATGACCTTGATTTTAAAATACACATTTTTCATCATTAATTATGGTGAAAATTTAGTAGTGTGGGCATCTGCACTGCAGATGCCTAAAGGCAACTGTGTTTAAACCGACCCAAAGTCATCTGGAGTTCGAGCCATAGACCACTACCCTCTGGATGTAACCATCCAACCAATTCCTTATCCACTGAATAGTCCACCCATCAAATCCATCTCTCTCCAACTTGGGGAGTAGGCTGTTGGGGGGACCGTATCAAAGGCCTTGCAGAAGTCCAGATAGATATTAAAAACATTCCATTTTTTTTTAATGTTATAGTTTCTCTGATAAGTAATTTATTTACAGGGCTTAGAACCTATGATGTATGTCACTTCCTATGCCAGTGTGACTGTGGATGTGAAGTGACCTTGGAAAGACCCAGTTTCAAGGACTGGCAGCAGTCCAGAGTATGCTAATTCATGGTGTTCAGTCTGAAAACAATCCTTCAGGAAGTTTTCCCTGTTTCTGAATCCACAGCAAAGGAAACCCAGTGGGTTGTAATTCCTTTAATAAGTATTCCGTAGAAATATGATCATTCAGGTAGCTTGCTGCCAGACATAATTCTGCTTTGTAGATTATAATGTACACCTTAAACTGCAGTTGTAACATTCAGAGGTTAAAGTTTGCAAGTACTCTTCAGGAATGGTCGTCTACCTCTGCACAATTTGCAGTCCAACCTTACCTCAGCCACTCAAGTTCTCTGCATCCTTTTGCAAATTATGGCATCATTTTAACAAAAGGACAAAGACAAAATAAAGGGAATTCTAATAGCAACAGCTGAAGTTTTAGGATATATGAAATGATTTATAGAAAATTACTAGAAGAACAAATTATTTATCTCTTGAAACCTTTGAGAACATGGGCTAAAATATAGAATATAGTATAAATGAGGAGTGTAGATAGTTTTATCAGTGAAAAGGGAGGATTAATGTTTAAAAATAAATATAGTTTGAAAACCTGAAGGAAGAGGTCCTAAATATGACATATTTCCTGTGAAATGATCTATTAATATGTAGGGCATGATGACCACTACTTGGTTATTGAAAGGATTAGATTTGAAACCTGCAGAAAGGAAAAACCATTAAAAAGTAGGGATGAACTAATAGCTATAAGTAGAAAAGATAGAGATGTTTAATGCAAGCATTCATGATACTTAAGCTCAAGGGAGTAACATGTGAATTAGTCTATCCACTATTCAGGGCCACTCAGACAGGAGATGTGGTAATGATGGTTAAGGTAGGTACATACAGCAGGTAGTTTGTGTAACTTCAGCAGCATCAGTACTTCAGTAGTAACTAAAAATTTTATATCAGTCAAAGGTGAATCTATCATGACACAGAAACTATGTACTGATGGATCTGACAGGATATTAAGCAATAAATATAATTGGCAAAGGATGGACACCTTTAGGAAGAGAATCTTGCACATATCTTAGAGGAGTTAAAGGATCCTGCCATTAGGGGTTTTTTTGTCTTTTTACATCTTTTTTATTTTGCTCAACATAAGGTCCAGGGCTTGGTTGGTGGTCTACAAAAGTATTTAAGATCTCAGTTTCCATAGAAATAAATGAAGTTTCTAAAGACATTTACAGGTTCAGTCTTTGGTCTTCATCTTTTTCCAGTGCATAACTTTGTGTGAAGAGCCCAGCAGCCTACTTATCAGGAGAGAATCAGAAAATTGTAGGAAAAAATAGGACTAAAAAGGATGTCAGGTGGTCAAGTAGTCCACCTTCCTGCCCCAGGGTGGGATTAACTCAACCTAGACCAAATACCTATTTGTCTAATCCAACAAAGGAGATTGCCTGGGGAGGCCATGCAATCTTTGCTAGTCAATCATAAATAGAGACAGTGCAGATCAAAACCTCTTACTCTGCCTTCAAGCAACCAAGAACACATGGTGCACTCAAGCTAAATCCCAGAAGATCTTTAATGATACAGTCTAAAGGCTGAGATGTCAGTTAAACTCTCTTTGATGGAAACAGTTTCACTTGACATGGCACAGGAGAGACTGCAGCGATTCAGAAGATTGCCTATGCTTAAACATGTATTTCTACCATAAACTCTTAAGGGACATTTCTTTACATAAGAAACAAAGTCAAGGCAAAAAGAATGTTCTTTTCAACCACTCTTGTTTAAAATAATTGATCCATTTGTAAAGAAGAGTGTTAATGGAACATGTGCTGCTTTGGCAGTGGCTCCTTCTGTAATATTCTGGCTTTGTATTTCGTAGAATCATAGAATGGTTTGGAATGGAAGGGGCCTTAAAGATCATCTAGTTCCAATCTCCCTGCAATGGGCAGGGACACCTCCCACTAGACCAGGTTGCTCAAAGTCCCATCCAGCCTGGTCTTGAACACATCCAGTGATGGAGCATCCACAACTTCCTTGGGCAACATGTACCAGTGTCTCATCACCCTCCAAATGAAGAATGTCTTCCTGATTTCTAACCTAAGTCTACCCACTTACAGTTTGAAGCCATTAACCATGTGTAAATGAAGGATCAATGTTGCCCTCTTAAAAGGACTTTGCAGAAATGAGGATACATCTGTGTTACCACTAGTTAAACTGTTTTGCAGGATTTTGTTTATTGCTGTTTCTAGTTACTGGTATATTTTGCCATTTCCTATGTTTCATACGCGCTCTCATTGTTTTCCAAAGAGGACTAACAGGATGATTAGTAATCTGTCTTTCTGTTCAGAAGCGTGCTCCTTGAGTGGTTTTACGCAGGTCATTTGTATTGAAAAGCAACTTTTGTCCAGGAAAAGAAAAAAGGTGGCAAGATACATTATCTGAAGATACAAAAGAAATAGAACACATAAGAAATGAAGCATGTTTTATATGAAGCATTACTTCTATAAGCAGTAGATATACAGAGCCCATGTGGAGTTAGATTCATTAGCAAGCAGTTTTGTTATTTTTCCCTTCAAATTCTAAGTACATTTATCTGTATCAGTCTTTCCCACTGAAACAACACTAGAGAGAGAAAAGTAAACAAAGGTTTTCTAGTCTTGCTGAGCTTCAGTGCAAGTATGTGGTTCAAACTGTATTCCAGAAGTGCTGTTTAAAGCTCTGAGATGCATATCTTAGCAATCCTTGCTAAACTCTTGCATTACATGCCAACTAAACAATGACATCCTGCTTTTTAGCTTGGGGGGTCATAGACTGTCCTGGAGTCCTTCCAGGGCTGCATTGTCTGACTTTCCTGTAAAGCATCCAAATTGTGTCTAATATATGGCCAAAAGGCATACATTTGAGTTTGACTGTTGTTTTTTGTGTATTGTTTTTGGTGTTTTTTGCATGGTTGCACACCAACCCGAACATGCACATGCTCATGTCACAAGACTGATTATTTTAGCCCTCTCAGAGAAGAGAATTGCCAATGTGGTTCATCTTGTCTCCATGGTTGAAGAAAAGAGTGTGTCCAGGAAAGGGGTGATGGCTTCAATAGAGCATTTTCTTTGCTAAACACTAACTTGGTAATCAACTCCTCCTTTTGCCTTGAATTTGAGCAAAACTGTTCATAGAAGAATCTCTTAGTTAGAGCCAGCATCATCAGTAGACTACAGGGCTCAGACAAGAACGGATTAAACTCCTTTCCTCTTTTCCCTTTTACTCAAAGGTAGACAGAACCATGGAAACATCCCCCACTCTGCCACTTTGATTCACTTTTACTTCAAGCAATTAATTCTGCCCCAACAAGCAGTCAGAGTGAATGGTGATATCCAAGGCTGATCAGACCACCCTCACTTATGTCTCAAGAGTGGGTCCATCTGTTAGACGTTGATAGTAGTTGTGTAGCATGTCATGACAGTAGTATATGACCTCTCAGTATATATTGATATAAAATATAAATTACTTCAAAAGGAAAAGAAAGAAAGTAAAAATACTGGAAAATCACCTATTTAGCACTTCTTATCTTGACTCTGTCCTTTTTCCCTTACTTGAGAGTGATTCAAGTGCCTAAGCATATGTGTCTAGCGCTATCTTAGGTGCTGCACAGTATCTGAGACATCACACTGGTCTATTAAATATGACACAGGACCTATGGAAGAGCAACTACAGCCCTATGAAACAGCAAAGGCAAGATAAAACACACGAAGGCATCTAAGAAAATGCTACTGAGCATATTTAGGCATCTGAATTCCACCCTTCATATTGTCTCAGATCCTCCTTTTCTGTGTCAAATCCAAGTCAGCTATTAGCAGCCCCCTCCTAAACACACACACGCCAACTTTCTCAGTTGGTGAACGTTCATTAGCAAAGCTCAGACCAGCGACTAAACTCCTTCACTACTGTCAGATTCAGGAGTCAGCAACATCAGCCACTATCACCCGATCCCCTCTGCCCCAATTTAATAAAAATACACACTCTAAAGGACTCCCACCTTCAATATTAAAGCAAAGAAACAACTCAGCTGCCACCTTGCCCTGTATCTCCTACTCCTTTCCCTGGTGTATGACTTGCTACAAGTACTTACTGCATTCACAGTCTTATCCTTCTTTCTGTCCTTCACTCTTACACCACTATGGGCTTCAGCTACTCTGCTGTGACTCTGTCACAGCAAAATAAGAGCTGCAAGCATTGCTAAATGAACAAAGCAGAGCAGTGAGCAGCATAGGGATTTCTACCCTCAGTTCAAGCTCAAGCCTGATCCTTAGGGTTAGATACCTGAGCTCTCATACCAGGACACAAAGGAGCCCTTCTCACAGGGGAAGTACTCACAGGTATGTAACATGGAATTCACTCTGCATTTTTAGGAGTCTGCTTGGGTCCAATGAAGGTCAGAGAAACAGTAGAGGACTATTGTAGGTAATTTCAGTAGGATCCTGGATTTGGTAGTGCCAGGAATGACTAAGGATGACTAAAGGACACTTTATTAGGAATAGCTGGAGAGGGTTAAAATAACTCATGCAGATTCAGTGAATCATCATCTTTTGATAAATCACACAGAAGCATGCTCAGCAGAGATGTGTGGGGCTTCTGAAGGCTTCCAAACAGGACTGTAAAACATAGATTTGAGCATTTGTCTGAAGGAAGTAATTTCTTCATAGCTGCAAAAAGACAACCATGAGGAGAGAGGCTACCCAGTAGGGATGAGCATGTCCTCCTACCTTCTGCTGCTGCTCTCAAGGAACAAGGGCCTGAGGTCCATGTGAGCGGAGCAAACAGGAGGAGGTGGGCAGATAAACAACATGACAGGTGGGTAGGTAGGATAGAAGCCAAGGTTGGGAATCCCAAGTATTAGCAGCTCATGTCTCCCTTGTCTTCTCTACGAAAAGATGAAAGTTCTTTAAATGAGAGGGGATGGGGAGGAGACAGAGAGGAAAAAAACCAAACAACAGTGGCCAAGGAAACTAATAGAAGGTAGCTCAGTTACTGGAAAGGGAGGTGCAGCGTAGGCAGCATGAGATTATGATTTGAATCGTAAGTGACCATTTCTATACTCAGATTGTTTCTACAGTACTTTTTTGTGCCAAATTAAAAATGTCTGTTTTGGAAAGCTTTTTGCCAGCAGAGGGCTCAAAAATAGCAGTTACCATGAAAAGTAAGTAATTTTGCCTGTTTTGCTTGGGGTTCTTGTTACTTTTTTTATTTTTTTTGTTTAATGCAAGGGTGATGACAGCTATTCTAGTTGTGACTAAAGCTGAGCGCTTGCCCTTTCTTTTACATTTGCAGGCCCTGCAAAGATAATGGAGATTTATTTTCATATGTAATTTGAAAGAATGAGCATTCGTAACATAGTGGTTTGGTACTTTAAACCAATTTGGCAAAATGCTTTTTCTGTTCCTGCCCACGCTATTACTCCCAGTTATCCTCTTCAGAAATTCTTTAGTAGTTGGGATTGTACAGTAACTAAAAGTTACCATCTATTTATAGGCAGAAGAACAAGTGGAAGGGCTGATAACCTTAGCAGTGCCTTTACAGTAGAGTGAAGCTCTGTTCCTTCTCATATACACACGTGTGTTGGCTTGCAGCCAGCCCTAAATATGTAGATGTTTTCACGTGCACACACAGAAATATCCAGTGACAGTGACAACAGTGAACTGAGATAGGCTTTCAGAGTTTCCATTTGGAGAGGGAACAGATAGGTTGTCTAATTTGATCCTATAGGTATTAAAAAGGCATTACAGGCCTTTTTATCATCTCTAAATACTTCATTTGTTATTCTCAGGAAATATAGCTTAAGCACTTGAGAAACTTGTTATTTTAGACAAATATATTCATCTTTTGTAGTTTGCCAAGTCTTTTCATTTTAGTTAATGTTTGTAGAATATTTTCATGTTAATTATATTTTAATATTTGGAAGTTTTAACCTTGGAGCAATCCAATTTACATGCATTTTACTTAACATAAAACAGATTTTGTCTGTAGTGGACCAGCACCACAAAGGAAGATAGAGATCCAACTCCCCATATGTTGTGTCATGGAACTGTGCCAGAGAGCTTCCTTCCTTTATCCTGGGCATGCTGAGAAGGCAGGGAACTGGCAGATGCTTCCTGATGTGTGGCACCATTGCCCAGGCATGGCGTATACTGTCAAGAACAGCATCAGTTTGGTTTGTCCAATTCCTGGCACCACAAAGGAATTGAGAGGGCATCACAATTCTCAATCTAAAGCAAGCAGCAGCAAGCAACAGTGACTTGTGCCACTGAAAAAAAGCAACCTGAAGAGATGGCATAGCAATGTAGCATCCTCATGTTCGCTGCCCTGCTCAGTTTTGGGCAGAGTTAATTCACTCCAGTGTACAGCGAGCTTTATTTTGCCTTGCCACAGTAGAGCACTAATGGTGCTTGTGAGTGTGAGCTAGCATGTCCACAGTACTCTGTGCTATACACCAGCATGCTCCAGTCAGCATTTATTCCACTGAAATGTAGCCATTTACTTGAGGTGGTTAAATTAGGAATCTTTAAAAGATTGGACTAGATGATCCCTGAGGCCACTTCCAACCTGATATTCTATGATTCTATATAATAACCATCTTTTTGCTTAATGAAAAGGGATTGATAGCTCCAGAGGGCAGTTCATTCCACCTATTTTAAATATTTATTTTAGGATGGGATTAACATCTTATCGAAAGTATATAACCTTCTCTATTAGCTCTGCAGGAACCTGTGAACCTAGCTTAGATGGGTTTTAGGTTTTAGAAGGCTAAAGTTCGATAAAAATGAATCCAAATTATTTTCAGACAAGTTTCTACAGGTAAGCTATAACAGGTGCCTGTCTTCCTTCTTGCAATGATGTCTCTCCGTGCCTCTTCAGGGAGTCAGTGTCTTTTGAGGTGAAGAGCAACAATCGTACAGAAAGCAATTCAGATCTTAACTGTATTAATTTGGTCTTTGGGAGTGCCTACCTCTCAATTGCTTATGGAGAGACCAAATTAAGTTTATTCTCTTAGTTTACATGCCTGTGTCAAATCCCTGAAATTAAGAAGTATAAATACAAATCACAGTGCTAAATCAAAGACCTCTGTCCTGTGCATCAGTATATGCCACGTCCTCGCTCAGATACCACCTTTCTTCTCAACCATACCAACACTAGTCTGCTATTTCAACATGCTGTGAGCTATAAATCCTGCTAAACAGAGAAAATAACAGTTGGGCCAATATAAAATGCGTGGCTTGTCTGTTGTGCAGATGGCTCTCAGGGAATGCTGCAGGGCCCAGCTCTGGTGCCTTCTGCCTACCAGGGTGTGTCTGTGCAGCTCTCTGATGTATACACAGATACACTTCAGATATGTGTATTTAAATATGCATATACTGCATTTACATGCACACACATATAAAAATATATAAATTAAATATAATAAGGAAATAAGTACAGTAAGGAAAAGTCTCAAAAGGTGTTCCAAAAAAGATAGCACAGACGAGAACAACCAGCCAATGGGTTCATGAATCAGAAATATTTTTTTTATAAGCTTCCTTGATTCTATGATAAGTTTCACAAAAAGAATATGGGTGTTGCAGAGCTCCTTTTGTCCACAACTGTGGGGATCTTCCAGCTGCCTTTAGGACCATGACGCTATCTATCACAGAATACAAGATAAGATGAAAAGGTGTAGAATAAAGTGTTTCTTTATCCTTAGGTCAATATCCTTGTAGAAAGTCAAAACACTCCTTGGGTGAGTGGCAGAGGAAGAAGGGAACATATGTGTTCCATGACCTTCTCATATCCTGGAGCTGCAGCTATCAGAGACAGGAGAACCACCAAATACTGGAATAGGGTATCCAGGGAAATGGTTAAGTCACCACCCCTGGGGATATTTAAAAGACATGTAGATGTGGTGCTTAAGGACATGGTTTAGTGGTGGATTTGGCAGTGCTGGATTAACAGTTGGACTGGATGGCCTTAAAGGTCTTTTCCCATCTGGATGGTTCTATGCTTCTAATATGCGCAGGTTGTTCTACCTGCAAGTATGAAGCAAGTAATGAAGCAGGGGCAGATCCTGTCGAGAGAGTCCAGTCTAAAGCAACAGGAGTCAGGGCCAGAGATGAGCTACAGCGTATATATGATGGGTCCATGCAGGAGACAAGCTACATATAACATAGATGCAAGGTTCATCCATGAGACAAGATGAGGCACACCTATAACATGGCTCAGGCAAGACCTGAGCCTCAATTGAGCTCCTGGGACAGTGGGCAGATGGTGCAGGGATAGAGGTGCCACATGGCACTGGACGGAGCAGGTAAGACTTGGTGATGCTCTCAGGCCCCTGACAGAAGCTAACAGATAGCTTTTATGAAAATTGCCTGAAGAAGGATTGAACTTGCACTGTCCTACGTGAAACAGGATGACAAGAGGTGGGGGAATTTGTCTTCTTAAAGACCATGGGCTGAGCCAGCCTGACTCTACAAATCATTTCCTGGCTGCTAAGGGTCCTTGTGGCACCACAGCCAAAAGGCCATCTACATGCTCTTACCTGAAAAGAAGTGACAAAATGGGTAAAGTAGAAAGCACTGAGGACTGAGATGAGAGCGAATGTTGCCTAAAGGTGATAGAGTAAAACTGTAGTGTGGGAAGAGCAGAGATTTCTGTCTTGTCTGGACAAAGAAGGAAATGCAGCAAAACATGGATGTGGTCAGAAGGGTCTGTAGCAAATGGAGCCTGGAACTGAGTCAGGATTCCTGAGCCTCCCCTATTGTCAGCTTTTTGCTGGCAAAATGTCTCTCCTCCTTCCTCTTGATTTATGCAAATGTTGACAAATGTGCTACTATTAGCTCAAAAGGATTCAAAGAGCTAAACTGATGATGAACTGCATGGGTCACTATAATGCTACATAATGGATTTGTTGAAGGGGATCGGTTTCCTTTTTTTAAAAAAAACCACAAGATTTTCCATTAACATTCCCTCTCTCCTCCCTTTACTCCTTCTCTTTCTCGATTAATAGTCAAATAAATCTGCAAAGTCAAACATTCGCAAGTAAGTAAATGCCAAGATGAAGGTTACTTTAGCAGCAGAGAAAGAACCTCTGCTGATCTTGCTACCTTCCCGTGTACTCACAGGCAGAGAGCTTACTTGTGTCCCTAACCAGTGGGAAACAGCTGTGGCCAACACCTTTGTGGTCCATATGGAAGGCTGCCCTTATTCCCACAGAACATCCTTGTGTACAGGCCAATCAAAGATTCATCCAAGATAACAAGAGGAAATAAATAAAACTTTCACAGCCCAAGTGATGCCTCTGTTTCAGCTCTTTTTCTTCTTTCCTTCCATTTTCTTCAGTTATCCTTGGATGAATCCAACAACTCCAAAAGACTACTGCTGTGCTTTTTGATGGATATGATTCAGTACTTAAAATATACTGGTCAAACTCCCCCAAGTCACTTTCTGAAAGTGATGGTGAACAAAACCTCTTCTTTTTATTTTTACTTTCTGTATGTTAGATTATCTAGTAGATCATATTAAGCATGTTTTGGCATCAGGTTATATGTTTCTGGAAAGAACAGAGTTAAAGTGCATCATAAGATGGATGATATGCCTACGTGTGTGTGAGGGGAAACCTTTATATATCTTTGTGAATATACCAACTGGCTTTATACACGTATGCTACAAATCTTGTCAAACAGGACTGTAGGCTCAAATAAACTTTCTTGTCTCTGATCTCAAATGGAAGGCTTTAGTGTGGCATTATGTGTTGTTAATTTGTGACTAAATATTTAACAAAGTAATAAATTGGGAGGCCTGGATTCCTGGGCAGAAGGATGTTACTCCTATCCTAAGTTTCCAAGTCACTGAAGCAAATTTGATTTAGTAGTTTGATATAACTGGCCTGTGGGCAGCTTGATGCCTTCAGTCTAGACTATAAGCATTTAAGTTAAATGTCTTCTGGGAAGGATTCAGCATGTACAATCCTCACTGAAGAGATAGTGGGAAGTGCTGAGCCTCTCAGAAGTGGGAATTAACACTGAGGAATTGAATCTTTATCTTTCATAAAACTAGAAATTATTTTTACTGGCTACTTTTATGGACTTCCTTATTTTAATTCTAAAATGAAATCATCTGTTCCTAGAAGTTTTTTCACTGCTCTCACCAACAAATTAGTAAATTATCTGGCAATATGGAAACAGTTAATTGATACTTAGAAGTGAAGTGTTTTAGTGTTATAAGAAATGTTCCTCTTCATTGGGGATATTCTTCTAAGTACCAAAAGTAAATGCATTGACACACTAAGGGTTTGATCTCTCCTGTTCAAATGCGAGTATCTGCAGGACACGTAGAATCATCCAAACCAGTTGTGCAAGTTTCTTTGATGGTCAAATGAAATAAAGCCGATTAATGAAGCTGAGAGTAAGATTCATCTCCTCTTAAAACAGAAAATTACATTTTGGTAAATGAACCTCATTCAACAGTTAGATCTTCACTGACTGCATTAGGAACTTAAATGTATTAGATGGAGACACCCATAATCAGTTAGATGGATTCCATGCAAGCTGTCTTTAAAACACGACTTTAGCAGTGGTATCCCAGGGCTTCCTCTTTTTTAGATGACATTGCTGAATCAAGGCTTTATGGATATACAGGCATACATATTATTGATGGAAAAGAAAGATGAAAGATTACCACTGTGTTTAGGTGCAGTAATAGACAGAAGGCAGGCTACATCTAGCCCATTTTTAACTGTCTAGAAATTACCACCTAGACAACATTAAACACCTCGTCTCCCTCAGTGGAAACAGACACAGAGGTTAATTTATCCTCTCTCCTTTAACACTTATTCTAGGATAAGGTGAATCTAGACAGCCTGCCTAGATGGCACATACAATTCCTACACGATTAACAACACATGAGATTTGTCCCACTCACAAATCCTGTTCTATCACCTATTTGCCTGTGGTGGCTTTTTCAAGTCACCACCTGTGTACCTCCAGTAGACATTCTGCAGTTATTCTTGTCTCCACTGCAGTCTTTACAGCTTTCATTTCTAGCATATCAGTCTCTCAAATCCCTGCTTAAGGCTTCTTCCTTTGTTCACTTGCTCTTTGTTTGCAACCATGCTTTTAAATCTCCAATCCTAAATACACAAATCTGCTTTAATTTTTCTGTAAACCTTGCAGAGCATCTTTTTGCTATCTACAAGGATTCAGCTTTATAAATAATATCCATTGCTGTTTAATTTTAACATGATTCTGGAGGCAAAAGGAGTATGTACACTACAACAAGCGCTGAGGAATATCATGCAATAGAAGTGCAAGTGAGAGAAAATTATTAACTGATTGGTGCAAGGGGACATCTTCCAGTAAACGGGGGCGTGAGAACAGAAGACCTTAAGTGGGAACAAAAGACTGTATTCTGAAGACTTTGAAATAGGCAAATGTAAAATGCAATGTTCTGTAATATGGGAGCTCTTATTTGATCTTTATAATTGCTTTCTTTAGAGTGAAGGAGCTGATAATATTGCTACTCAACCTTAATGTAGCTCTTGCATACTTTAGAACTCTTCAGAAGTTCATAACATGATATGATAGGCAAACATTTTCTTAGCTGCCTTCATGCATGTACCACATCCACATGAAGTCTGTTCTCAGGCCCACAGGGTGATGCTGGAAATCAAACAAACTCCAGCAAAATCTTTCAAAAGAAATTCAAATGATAATAAAAGATTACTCTCTGGAAAAAAATAAAATAAAATTAATTTTCTTTGATCAGAGATAGATGAAAAAAAAAAAAAGTCAGGTCTAAAGACCAAACCTCATTCTGCTAATGGGCATATTTGGAACAGGACAGTCTTCCTGGTCCTACATTACTACCCCTCTTTCATTCTGATTTGGAGGATGTAAAAGTCATCCTTAGGAAAGAGGGAGAAGTTGATCCTGACTGATCAGTAAGTTCTTGTTCTCCTAGATGAAATATTTGGCAGGGATACCAGTGAACTCCAACACTGCTAATTCATGTAGAGAAGGTTCCTGCTAGCTATCAATCTGCCAGTCAAAAGTGACTGTGTGTAAACCAGTGCCTAATGCTGAAAGACAAGAGAGCAATCACATTAGCCTCTGCAAGATGGTATGAAAGACTTGAGGTAGTTTGGTTTAAGTTTATGCTACTAAGTAAAATAAAAGAGTATACAAACTTACCCACAGTCATGCCTTGTCTTCTACATAGCTGCTGTCTCTCTCTGTGTTTAACTACTCAGAGAAGATGTCTCCAAGGCACAGCTTGGGCTTGATTTTGGAGGTGGTTCAGTACCAGGAACCCTTGCAGTGAACACCTTTGCATGCCCTTCAGCCACTCTGCAAGCAGCACAGCACTGTTACTGCAGAAGCTTTGAATAGAAAGGTAACAACAACCTTGTTTGTTTGGGTGTGGATGTCTTGGGACATAGAGGAAACCGTTGATGCAGCATGTCCCGGGATAATCTGTTGTAAAGGACATTAGCCCTTAGTGCCATGGACATGAGATGTCTCCACCATGTAGCCTGCGCCCGGTGATCATTCCCCAAAACTCTCTAATGGTGACTTTATTTCCGAAATGTGAGGTACTCAGACATGCTACTACTGCTGCAGCATGTGTTTGTCCTATGAACAGCCATGTTTCCCAGGCCAGAACAATGCCCTGGGCAAATTCCTCTTTAAGCAGTGCTGTGTAGATAATGGTCCTACTAATTTCCAGCAAATAAATTAACATTCCAAACAGGTAAAAACAAAGAACCTAAAGCATATCAGATAAAACTTTGCTGTGGTTTTGCCACTTTTTAGAAAGCATGCTGCCTCATTCTGCAGGATGAGATCCTTTACTAAAATAAGAAAACAAATAGAGAAGTTAGCAGTTTTATTTTGATATCTGCTCTGAGTGATGCTGTGTGATCAAACGCAATTACATCTCTCCTCATTTTAATGTGGCATTTACTGTTATTAGTTGATCCTAGAACAACAGTTTCTTAAGTGGACTGAAGATTAGATGCAGCTACTTCACAGTAACATGCTCCATGTGTGCTACTGAGTCCATTTGGCATCATATCCAAGTGTCTAAGTATTCTTCCTAACACATAAGACAAGTCTGAACTGAAAGTGTGATGCCAACAACTGAATGAATAAAGTAGCTCTGCAGTCCTACAGAAATTATTTAGAGAATAAAGATTTTCCTGTGGCGTGGACTTACAGTATTACATGATTGCCTTTATTTCCTGTCTATCTCTTAAATGCTTGGTCATTAGCCATCAAAGCTGGGAAGATTTTTTCACTTGACTGCATAATTGAAAAAAAAAAAAAAAGACTGCACAATTTAAAAAAAAAAATGACAGTGCTTTATGCAAGTCTTAGTGTGAAATGGAAAATTCTAATGTCAATAAAGAAATTAAAAAAACCTTACCTTAGTTGCAGCCTTTATTTAGTTATTTTTCTGTTAATTGTATACTTCTATCTTATTTGGGAGTAACAGTGATGTCCTTAAATAGTTTGATCATGCATATATAGATAAGCTTATTTATCAAGTGCAATTATTTACAAAGTGCAATTATGTACGAAACATCACTTTTCAGATGTTAAAATTCATAAGCTAATACAATTCATACCAGCTAGATTAATTAGAAGCTATGAGTTTTAATACTCTTTCTTCTCAGGGCCAGGAAAAGCTGTGAGAAAGCCTGCCAAGGATTGCTTTATTCAGAGAATATAAATATATGTATTCTGAGCACAAGTGCTGTTTCTCTCTTACAGATTATGTCCCTCCCTGACTCTTACTATTAGGGTTCCTCTTATTCTATATAATGAGAAAGAATTCAAAGCCTTTTTATTGTTCATAAGCACACTAATAAACTCTGCTCACCTGATCTTGCTTCTCTTGGCACATTCCCACAACAACTAGTTTCTAATTAATGTTCATGCCTATCAACTTTCTTTCCCTCCTCATTTTTATATTTGCATTTCTCCTACTTAACTGTGTTCCATTTTCTCCCTGAGTCAGGCTGTTGTGTTTTCTTTTTTTTAAAGAATAGGATTGTCTTTTTCTTGTTTTTCCAAATCTTGTTTTTCCAAATCTTGTTTTTAGAATATCAAATAAAAATTAAACATTTTTTCCAAGTACTGTTGTTTTCCCACTCCTACACATCATTCATTCAGTTCATGATCATTCTTAGCTCTGTGAGTAATATTAATCACTGTGACTTTATTGCTTTCATACCTGAAAATAACCGAGCGATGCTCACCTTCACTGACTGTTAGCTCAGTGCCTCCTTATCTGTCATGAACGGTTCTCACTCATCATTTGCCCTTCTCAGGTCTAGGACTTTGCAATTAAGAGGCTGTTGTATCTATGATTTGGAAATTCCAAGGCTGGTTTAATATTAGCAACGTAAGGCCCTTCAAACATTTCCTTTCAGCTTGAAGTCCTTTCCAATGCCATGACAGATAGATGTTAAAAAAAACAACAACAAAATAAACATAAAAAAACACAACAAAAAAATAAGTTGCTTGGTCTCCTGTCTGACTTGCATGCAAGTGATGGGACTACAGGTATCAGTGTGTTTGTTAGAACTGTGATCTGTAAAGATTTGGAGTAACTTGGACCTCAGTTATCTTTGCATTAGGAAAGGTAATTCTATTTTTTTACATTATGTGTTACCTCTGTTCCCACATTTTGATCAGTGGATCTTTTCCTAAACAAATCTTGGACACTACTGTAACATTCTAATAAACAGAAAAGCTTGAAGCTACGTTCTAGTATTGCTAACAAGAATTTTCAAAACAGCTGCTTCAGTTCCTTTTCTTCGTCACTTAGATTACTCAGCAATCACTTTGCTAATTTTTTCATTTTTATTTTTGTAATTCTATGATTCTATAATAGTTTTTCCATTATTAGAAATTTTTATTGTATCTTCTGGGAAAAAAAAAAAAAAAAGCATTCTGAGTCTTGCATAGTTCTGTGCCCTCTGCTATCAGAGCAGCATGATGACAGCTGCCTATCCCATTCCGTCCCCAGTGAAAACCTGCAAGCACACTCAATCACCTTTTTGCTTATATATTTTAGTAAGACAATGAGATTTTCTCTCTGATTTTTGGAAGTATGTGAGTATGGTTAGTTTCAAGACATTTGCTTGCTTAGGGCAAGAGTAGTTAGGCCTATATTTAGATTCTTCATCTAAATGCCAACTCATACCATGAATATATTTTCACATCACACCCCACTGAACTCTGTGGAAGGGTGAAGATGCTATCTGGGAAGGGAGAAGTGATCCAGCTGCCCAGATGCTCTCAGCTAAATAGAGAAGCTGATGAGTGGTTTTAGTCATATGCTATTTTGAGAATTACAATTTAGAGTAAATGAGAAGTTAAATAGAAGGGACAGGACAGTACTGCCAAGAATGTAGGTCCTGACAAGATGTGTCCCTAAGGTCCGTCATTATTGTTATAATTTTCTATGAAATTCTGTAAGCAATAAACTATGATTCTATGATTTTCAAAAGAAAAAAAAACCACAACAATGTGCATGTTTGCCAGTATGCTAACATTATTTTTGTTTTAGTGAGAGAAATGTTAAGAACCTTCAGCCAAAGCTTGTGGAAAGCTTAATCTGGGAAGGTGCACAATTCAAGAATGGCCGGTGGAAGGCAGGAAGGAAGGGAGGGAGGGAGGGGTATAATGGGTGTTTCTCCCACAGTTCTGATGTTGAGAGTGTGGGGACTTAATGTGCAAACTATACAGGTGCTCTCCCAAAGAAAGGCTCAGCAGATAGACCTGCATTTAAACAAGTGACAGGTGACACAGAAAATAGATTTTATAGTCAGGTAATGTCTTTCTCTCTCATTGGAAACTGTTGATCTGGAGTTTGGTGTGCTTTAGCACCTGCATAATGCTCTTAGGAGGAGCAGATTTTAATTGCAGCATTTTTTTACTTGTAAATTCTCCACAGTAACAGTAAACAAGGGGCACAATATCAGCACTGGCAGTCGTTTCACGCAAGGAAGACAATGCAGTGGCAAGAGAGAAGGCAGTCTCTGCTGAGTACTGGTCAAGTCTAAGTTACACTACCAGAAGGCTTAACTCCACTTTGACAGTGCCATTATTCCTCTGAGTAGCCTGAATCCAGTTACCATCCCTTTCAACTTTCCATATTAGTTTTCTTATTCTTGAAAAAGTAAGAATTTCACCTCTTCCTTAAGCTGGCTGAAGCATTAATGGCACGCTCTGGTGAACTGTGTTTTGTGCAGAAAAATCGTGGGTTTAGGGTTTTTTTAAGAAGAAGTAAAGGTAACTAGTTTCCATCAACTCATCACTAGCACAGGAAAACACCACCTGGCTCAGTGATTTCCTGGGATGCCTGTGACCCACAGAGCCACAGTAAGATGTCTGTAGCTGTTCCATGAGCCATAACACACTTTAATTAAGAGTTTGATGATAGGCATATGCTACATTTTCTGAAATGTTCTGAAGGTTGTCAGTGTCTGAGACTCAAAATTCCCCAGGACAGGAAGGTTTCTAGAGACAGGAGAACGCAGAGACCATAACTATATTTGCATTGTACAGCTTTGGAATTTGCCTAGTATTTGACTGTCTGTTCGTAACACGTGGATGATGATACCACTCCATTTCTGAAGTGGCAATTAAGAAAAAAAAATGAACAGGAATAACTATAAGGGAATATCTTGTATTTATAAACACTGGCAACTATTGACGAAAAGAAATTTGTATGTGGGAGTTGCTTGTGGAAGTGAATCATCCTCTGATTCCCACGTATTAGCACATCTTTTAGGACCTTTTGGCTGTCACATACATGCTTTTGTTTTCCAGCAGTTCTTTACAAATTTTGGAAAGCTCACAAAAGGAGGTGTAGTTTTCTAAAGAAATAGCTACCACATGATGTGAGCAACCATATGGATTCCCTAAAATACATGTTATCCAGTTTATTCATTTGAAATAATCTCCACTGTAGTGAGAGGAAAAAAAATCCAAATCCTGACTGAGGCCAACTATTAACTTTCTACACTTGCAGTTGAGATATTTCTGAGACAGAATAAACCAGAGGAGTACTTTGAAGATGTTAAAACACTCCATTTTTAACCTTCAGCAATGTGGCTATCTCAAGCAATGCCTTTGATATATCCCAAACTTTGAGAAAAGTTCTTCTCTAGCATAAATTCACACACAAAGCTGTAGGTGGATTGAATACTCACACCTAATCTTGCAAGCACCAAGAAAGCCCGATAATGAAAAAATAACATCTTCAGCGAAAGGAAAACCACATGTTCTATAGCATGTAGTCTGTGTCTCATTCTCAAAGGGAAATACTCAACTGTGTTTAAACATATCTAGGATATAACCACACAAAAAAGAAAATTTCATAAAAGGTATTCTGCTTTTTCTACCCTCCCCTTCCTTTCCCTGCCTTCTGCTTCCCTCTTCTCCACCTGTAGAATTTAGATTTAGTTGTAACAGGTCTATCTCTTCTTTTCCAAAATGTGATTGGAGAAGAATTTCAAATAGTCCATTTTTCAAGTGAACCATGACACAATCCATTCAGTTCCTGATCACAGGACTGACCTGCATGGGTGCATTCCTCATGGAAGAAATATCCTGATTCCGTCTCTGCCCAGTCATTCAGTGTGGGTGAGCATTAGAAGGGTCACTGCCTGTAGAGTCGTTCCCATTAACGCATCTTGTTCAAGAGCGTGCAAACTGATAGTGTTTCTATAAGGGATTCTGCTCTCCTACACCCCTCAGGATACCCAGAGCCCTAATAAAATTAGGGAGACAAAGTGGTTTGGCTCCTCCAGCAAATTCAGCTCTCTCAGTCAGGCTATAGATTTTAGCAGGCATTTAACACTTATGAAGAGGAGCAGCTTCTTCTGCTTCTCATAGATGACAGGGCCTTCAAGTTAACTTAAGGTCTAACCCAAGCTCTGCTCCACTAAGATCCCTCAAATTCATCAACCACACTGCCAGTGTAGATACTGAGAGTTGTTTGTTTAGTCTAGGAAGACAAGAATATAGGAGGACACGATAACCATGCTTAAACATATAACAAGATATCAGGAAAAAAAAAAAAAAAAAAAGGAAAAAAGAATCATTCCCTCTATCCAATGTGAAGATAGAAGTTAATGGGCCTGTATTGCCACTGTGGAAACACAGACATAAAGAGAAAAATATCTGTTAGTGCAGGGCAGCACTAATAGATTGCTAACGGAGAAGGAGATCTCTATCATGGTTTTAAAAGTAGGATAGATAAATATATGTCAGAAATGACACAGGCTTGTTCCTCGGGACTGGGGCCAGGACTACAACACCTTTTAGTATCTATTTCAGATCAGCTGCCTACAAGTCTAAAAATAATTTAAAAGCAGCAATAAATATTCTGAAAAATAAGTTCTCTTGCAAGATTTCACACATCCATCATGCAAAGACAATGAAACATTTTCAAAGACAGTGAAATATTTCCTCCTTAGCGTGTTGTTCATACAGAGGTTGCACAGAACCAAATTCAGTCTTTCTTACATCCATTGCATAAGCAATGCTACTGTGAATTGAAGATTAGAAATTAAACTTTTGGGCCAAATACTCTGCTTGTACAAACTGGCCTGGCTCCAGTTACAGTTCATGGACTCCCAGTGGGTTTTATTTACTGTGCTAGGCTTTGGCCATTTGACTTAGAGTCTTCCCTTGACTTCCCTAGCCTTTGAATCTAGTCCTCGAACATGTCTGACTCCACTCAGAGGGTGCAGGATCCACACAAGCAAGCCAAAGTGCTTCAAGATGGCTTAAATTGTGGGAGCATTCATGACTGTGTCTCATTAAGCAAATACAGGCAGCCAGAAAAAAATAGGCAAGAGCAGTTAAATCCAGGAAAAGGTCAGCCCCATTGGTAATTAGCAGGATAATGGATCAAAGAACTCCACTTAACACAGGAAATATTGAGCACCTCGTCTTTATAGCTGAATCTGATAAAAGTTCGGTTATACATTTTCTACTAAATGAACCGGAGGCAGCTACAAACAGGAGGCTATTGTTTAACCTCTGTGGGAATTTCAGTTGGGTTATTGCATGCTTGATGTGCTACAGAAGAGCAGCCCTTATGCCACACACTGATGTAGGTCTAATGATCTCTTATCTCCACATCCACAGTGGTTACTCCAAAAGCAAAGAAAAATGAAAGCCTTTCAAACGGCTTTGCCTCCAGAAAACCTGCCTCTGGGTTTTTGTTTGTTTAGTGGTTTTTTAATGTTGTCTCTCTCTTTTCTCTTCAGCTTACAAATAAGTATATCCAGGACTTGATTTTAACAGGTTTCTTGTTCCAAAGGAGTAATGTACTGGCATTGTGTTACATCCTTCAAAAACTTAATGAGAAAACTCAGTTCACATAGAAAACGTCAGAAATAAAAGTGAAAAGAAAGGTCTTCAATGCCATTGTTACAATGCCAAAAAATTACCTTTTAGCAAATACTGCACTACCCCAAGCCTGTCCCTACTGACACTTTAGTTTCATCTCTTTGCAACAGCTTAATTAAGAGAATAACAGACATTGTAAGTGCTGGAGTCAGTCCGAATTATGCCACTCTTGGGTTTATGCACTGAATTAATAAGAAAAAAAAATGACAACCAAATATCTGGCACTCCAAAAAAAAAAAAATCTTTTTTGTTGCAGATAATTTCTGTTCAATGGATAGACCATTACATATTTTTCACTTCTGACTGCAGATGAAAACAAAATCTGCTTTTATGTTTCTCTCTGGAGACACTGCTGAGTGTATCCTTACTGGTGACTACAACATAAACCCTCTGCACTTGTTTCAGTCCATGGGCAGGGATAGTTTTTCCCAGGGTAAGTATGAACACCTGAAGTTAGGTTCTTCCTCTGACCTTTTCTGGGAGGAGAATATCTCTATCCAGATGTTTTACAGATTAATATTTTCTTTTTCCTTTTAGATACAAGCAATCTTTCATTATTGTCTCCAGCATGTGACTGGGATCAGGAGCTATCTGAAGTGCATCAGCCACATTCAGAACAGAAATTGTCTCCATCAGTCACAAATTCAGTGTAGAAGGAAGGCATGGTATTCTCTTACTGCTCCTTCCTCCTCACAGGACTTGTACCGCCACTAAAAGCTCCCTTCCCAGGTTTATAGCGTGCTATGTTCTGGGTACTGGAAAAGGGTACGAGGATACAATCTCAGTCTCAGATGTTGTGGAGTGTTTCCTCTACCTAACAAAGCTGGACCTGTCTTAACAGGATTGGAGCAAAGGCAGTGCTGCAGCAGTGCTCTGACCACACACGGCATATTCACAAGCCTGCGTACTGCCCTAAAATTCTGATTTTTCACTGTGAAATAAAGGTTTCTTATGTTTCGTGGGTATTAGAGTGGAGCACAGCTTCTAATCAACGAATACAAAAAAAAAGAAGGGGGAAAGGAAGGATCACGAAAGTCAATTACCACAAAAAGCCTCCATGACAACTAAACCAACTACTTCTTTTCTTTTAAGCCGCCTTATAAATGCCATGAGCACAAAGCATCCAGACCTCCCTACAGCTCATTGGTGCCAAGTGGATTAGGCTGGCAGAGACTGTGCTGGTTTAATCCCTTTTAATGCCTTGCACCTTGAGTCTGATGAGCAGCCAGGCCCTTTTGCTCCAGCTCCGCACTGAGCTCATCGGCGATAATGGGTTTTCGTTACCATCATCAATAGGAAACTGTTTTTCCCTGTGCTCCAGACCTTCATCCCGTTTCAAAGAGCTCAAGAAAAAATCAAGCTCTCACTGAAAGTTTCCTACTCCAAACAGCTCAGTTAGTTACAAGTTGCCTAATAAAGGGTAGTAGCATTCATGCACATTGCCCCTGGAAAGTGTAAATGAAAACCTGTCAATAAAAGGCCGATTCCTGACAAGTCCTTGAAGAGTGCTTTTCACACTGCAGTGAGATGACATTCATTCACATCTGAAGTGTATCTCACTGGAATACAACACCAAGTAGAATTTCACAGGCTTTTCTGTACTCAGGGTGGGATGGGTTGGATCATACTTGTGCTCTTGGAAGTACCAGGAGAGAAAGGGCATTATTCAGGCTAGGAAGGGTGAGGTATCCCTGGCTCACCTTCACAGCATGGGCAGGCAGTGCACCACAAAAGCCAGTTCCACAGGACTTTTATTCCCTGTACTGGGGCAGAAGCAGAAATGGCAAATCACAGGAAAGTTATAAGAGATACTGGTAAATCTGGACACCTCTCCTCCACCCAGAGAGTGTAGAAGCGTGACACTAAGACCATTCTGGGGAAAAGGACAAACTCTATTTACCACTCAGCTGGTCTCCTACAAAACCACCATTTGGAAAGCAGTTCCATTCACAATTTGTTTGCACTTCTGTATGCCTTGGTATGGATCAGTGTGTTGGAGCATGACATCCATTGTAACATGGTAACTGCCATCACTAGTTGCAAGGTCTTCAACAATTAGCTAATTCTGTGTTTTGTTATAAGAACTGATGACCCAAGAGAACAGTTCAGGCTCCATAGATGGCAGCAGCTGTGAAATAATTTTGACAGACAAGGCATTACGGGCCCTTTACCCTAAGCTATGTCTCATAGGACTTCTCCAAAGCACCCAGCCTACAGTTGTCCTCCTACTGTCACTATCAGCTATGAAGGAGAAGACATGAAAACAAAAGTGGAAAACAGGCAGGAGCATCCAAGTAAAATCTGACTGCACAGAGTGGGGAATGGGATGAATTTGCCCTCTTGTTTTACATTGTCCCGTTATTAACACTCAAGAAAGCTGTATCTAACAAGATCCATACAAAAGAACTATGGATATCTTGTGAAAGTTATGAATGACTCAGAAAACAAAAAGAAAGACTTGTACATTTCATGAGAAAAGACTAGCTTTTAAACAGATGAACCATTGCTCAAGTCATTTTAAAATACCTTTGAATGTCTTAATTTCTTAGCCTTTATATTTCATTGTTGCTGGTGTAACGTCAGCCCTTCACTCACGGTTATGAAAAGTAGTGTCCCATCATGCTATAAAAAGGAAAACTTTTTTCTTTGATGTGGGTTATCAGATATCCTTTGATGTTATTTATCAGACGAAATTAGTAAATATTATCATGAGAAACTGAGCACCTCTCCAGGATGTGTAAAATTTAACAAGCAAAAATCCAACAGTATCTTCACCACTCTGATGGAGCACATTTGAGCACTGTGGTTTTAAACAGTGTTGGCATGACAGGGATATCTAGCAGATGGGTATTGGAACTGGCTTTTGTAGTTGCTCTCAAAGTCACTTACTTTTTTTAACAATATTTAGAATGACTTTGAGAGCAAACATAACACGCATTCCTAACTTTCACCTGCTGGTTATTTCTGTATTGCTGGCAGTGCTTGATATCCCAGACAATTTTTTTGCTATCAGAAATGTTACAATGTTATTTATATAGTCCCATAAAATCTTTGTCATTTACTGATGAAGTCAAATATAAATCAGTAATTATTTATTGTCTTTATTGCTTGTAGATCACTTGTAACTTTGTTCAAACTTAGCCTAAAGTGCCAGGAATAGCATAGCATAGCAATGTCATGAACCAAATGCATATTTTATAGTACACAGAAGAAGAGAGGAAAGTTTCACTGTTAAAATGAACTTTTTATTTTATTTTTTTTTTTTAATTCTGTTACACATGAGAAAGAGTCTGGATAAACACCACAGACTCAGAGAGAGAAAGCAAGTTGATAAATCAGTAACAAAACCCATGTGCCTGTAACTGGGCTTCTGGATGCCAAGGACTACCGGCTTAGCCTGGGTGATCCCTGCTGGTGTGTGTAGTTGTTTGGCCGATGGCACAACGCTAAGCACAGCTGCTGCTAAAAGCAGCACAGAAGTCATCTGGCAGGGTACCAGAGGGAAGTAATGGAGACCAAGCTCGTTCAAAGTGAGAAAATCTTAGAAGTGCCTTGCTCGGCTCTGGGGTGGGACAGTGTGGCAGCTGTTCTGCATACCAGCCTGACTTATGCCAAAGCATTTTGTATTGCTCTGTGGCTTCACTGACAGTAGGGGACAGAGCCATAGTAAACTTGGCTTCATGTGACAAGTTGACAGCTGACAGTGGACATTATGCTGGTAACAAAGCAGCCCATGAAGTCACTCAGCTGTTGTCATTAGGACTTGGTTTTCTTAGTTCTTCATTCTCCCAAGCATCCAGTTTTCAAAGCTTCCACAAATATTTGAGACTAGGATTTAGTTCACCTAACAGTAGTCTTTCAAAAATCAGTTATCTAGGCAAAGCCATATCCATGTTTCCTTTATAACTAGTAGTGGTACCTTTATTTTGGGTTTGTTTGGTTTTAAACCCTGTAGTTTTAAGGGAAAAAAAAAAAAAAAAAAAGAGTTAAACTCAAGAGGAACTTCTCGATCTTTATTTACTAGAGAAAAAGCCAAGAAGACAAGTAAGGCTCTGAATGGAACCAGCTCATGGGCCAAAATGCCTGTATTTTGGTGTCTATATATCATTGCCCACACGTGCCAGGAGTGTAAGCTCCCATCATAATGAAGGACAGTCTAGTCAACACAGTCACTGAAGCCATGGGAACACGTAAATTCATCCTGAAGTAGTGAGTGCTCAGCTGATCCACTCCTTGGGTTACACTGATGGTAACAACGAGGTCTCCTGCACCTGTAAGGGAAGCTCAGACTCATTAACGTCTTGAAGGTGCTTACATATCCTGTTCTGTGAGCACATTACCAATACATGGACTTTAACTTGCAGATGGCCAAACTCTTATTACACGAGTCCCATCTCAGACACTTGTATTGTTTCCATCTCCTCACGTGCATTCGTGGACTCAAGTGAGATTACTCTGATTCGCTCAAGTGGAATTCCTAAATTATTAATTTATATTGACACAATTTATATTGGGAGTGAGGTACGCTCGCCTGATCACACGATGGTGTCCTTGACTCTCAGAATGAGAAACAGCAAGGCCAGTCAGGTTCCCCTAGTCTGAAATAACTTTTCCTCATGGAGACTGGGTGTCTTCTATAACATGACCTGAACAAACATCCAGTGGAGAAGAAATTCTGTTAACTTCAAACAACTGTGAATGAGCTTTCTAGTTTGTATGTGTGACCTATGGCAAACCAAAGTGTTTGTCACCTCAGCAGCTCAGATAAGTTACTAAGAGAGGACTGAAGGAGGATGTCTGTCTGAAGGACAAATTATCTTGCATCAGCTTTATTTTTCTGGATGAAAAATTGCTGCCCCATGGGACCTTTGGCCATAAAACAACAAGAAGGACATAAAACAAGAAATGGATTTCTTTCTGTCTTTATTGAAACATGATCGCTTTGTTAATAAATCTCTCTTTTGAATGGGAATGAAGACATGCTGTGTGGTCTGTAATTACCCCGATCAAGCAGTTTCCAATCTTCCACAAAACTAGGGGCTTATTTGTGGGGGCATTTTTTACTGATACGCCTATGCATAGTTTGAAGGTCAAATTCAACAGTGTAGGGTAGGGGTGAAACTACATTAGCTTCAGCTCTGTCTTTGGGCATTTGACTCAGCCTGTATAGCATAACTGAAGACTTTTCTCAGCTCAGAGGGGAAATAAAGTTGCTTTATGGCTTCTTTGCAAATCACACACTCCTCTGCTCCATGGCTTGCTTCCTAAGAAAAACTCTTATTATCATAAGAAAGGAAAAACTGGGTTTACTGAAAAAAAGTTTTGATTTGAAGTCAATGTAAACTCCTTATAGTTCCTAAGAGCTAAAATAAATGTGGATTTTATGTCTCTAAAATGATTTAAAATGTTTGCCATCATTGCATTGTCTTTAACACTTTATGGATGGTATTACTGTGTTTCAATATGTTTATGGGTTCGCAAAGATCCGAGCAGTCAAAGCACATGAATCAGATGCTGGGTTCCTTCTTTCTGATGAGTAGGGTGTCACTGCTGTCAGTCAGAAAACACAGGGCACTTTGGACATATTTCCTCATTTGACTAGAGACAGCAACAGGTTGCAACAAATAAAGATAAAACACGTCATTTAGAGTTGCAGTGAAATAAGATTTGAGTAGGGTGAGACACAGATCTCTCATTAAGGCCCTTCAAGCTGCTTCATTCTGCATTTCTGGTCATCCTTAGGTCCTGTGGGCTGGGTGTCATTTCTGAAAAACAGGAGCCTTGTAACTGATAAGATCCTTGTGACATGGAGCTAAGAAACATCCCAGAGCTGCTGGCTCTAGCACAGCACTGAAACTCCTTTCCCCTTCTCCATATCCACCGTGTCAGACAGGACTGCTGTGCCAAGTAAGTCAAGCAATCTGCCACGAAACTGCAGCTGCAGCCTGGGGGCACCAAGCAATACCCAGGCTATGAACTAATGTCAAACTGCACAAACACAACGGATAGCCCGGGCTGTGGGGGAGGTGGAAATGGGAATTAATTGTGAATCCTGAGCGCAGTACGCATGCATGATTGCTCAGACCTGAATGACTTCCACAATCGCATTTCAGAACCTGTCAAGTGACACAGGAAAGACTTTTCCTCCCTGGTTTTCAATATACTTTAATATTTTTATTACCATCTGACAGCTCAGTTACTGTCTGCCATTGAAAAGCTTTTCATTGCCTTATAGAGAGTTGACACCTAAGCATAACAATTAAACTCATTCAGTAAAATACATACATTCCGTAGAATCGCAGACAAGGCACAAACAAAACCTATCAGGAGTTTTAATCACATAATTCATGTATCTGGGCTGTGTTTGCAGATAAATATCTCCTGAAAAAATTCTTCTGCAAGAAAGTGGAGACAATAAATGAGAGGACATATGTTGAAGTAGACTCACTGATTCATTTCTTTGCTGTCAGATTTTTGCATTCTTTTACTTCAAATGTCAGTGCTTCAGAAAAAAAAAAAAAGGTTAAGAAATATTTTTTTCCAGCATTCACAGAGAGAAAGGAATAAAGAAAATTCTCCCTGTCTCTAGAAATCTATTCACACACTTAATTTTTTATTTATCCACCCAAGCTGCCTATGATTATGCAGGTACCACAGTCTCTGAAGTGCACATGATAAAATCCTTCTGGTTTTGGCAAAATTTTGTATTTAGTTATGACTTCACACAGACACTGTGGTGAGAAAGGTGGTAAATACTCGGGATCAGGTCTATTTTCAGACACATCATGTAAAGATTAAATTTTAGAAAAATGACTTTTCTATTTCCCAAACTGCCATTTATTAGTGTACGTTTTGAACAGAGGTCACTGAATTGCATTAAATATTTATTATTTGAAAAAAAAAAAAAGAAGTTCCTAACACTGTAGTTTGTGCACTGAGCTGCAGGATGAGGGATGGCCTATGGGACTGTACTTGTAGGCACAGATGTCAGGAGCTGTGTATATAAGGTACAGTGTGGCTTAGGTACCTGCTGGTCCCTGTTACTAGTAGAACCTGAGAAAACTAAATTTAAGTCTTCTATAAAAGGTAAAAACTCTCAGAGAACCATGAAATCTACTGTTTACAAGCAGTCAGAGCACATTGTTAGCATGAAAGCTTTCCCTCAAGCTAACCTGCACAGTGGTATAATCTGTAAAAATACAACTCAGTATCCTTGACTTTTCTTCGTGTAGTTAATCCAAGTTGAAATCTATGTGATTCCAGATTTTTATTAATTTATCATAAGAGCTGAATGAAAGCAAGTTGGGGATCATCAGTGTGTGCTGCAAGTCCACCTCTGGTTCTTGTGCTTTCCATTGCTGCATTCCCCTGAATCAAATATAGCATAGTTTACATATAAGCTCTTCAGACTCATCAAAACCTTTGAAAGCAGACTTTCAGTTTCTGAGTTCATTACTCACACAGGTCCTGCTCCCCATCCTCCTCCACCTCTCCCATGCAGGCGGTGTAGAACACAGAAATTGAGACAGAAACACAGAGAAAAATATGGATTCCTGGGGATGAATGGAAAACCTGTTGATTTAAGGCAATTGTAGGTTTATGGACCTTGGCTTAAAGCTTCAGAGATGATGGGATGTGAAGAGAGATAAAACATTCATCTTGTATGGCAGACTTCCACAGGAAGGGTTTGAGAGTAGGACGAAAGCACTGCTTTTTCTCAGATAATCAGACAATTAGAAAATACATGTGGCTATATTCTTTACCTACCCAGCCTTTTCTCTCTATTCCCTTTTCCTCCCTTTCATCTAGACCTGCCTTTCTAATGCATTTGCCTCCTTCAATTATGGCCTTTTGCTCACCTATTCCATCCTCTGAAGAGGATGAGAAAGTCACAAAAGCAGTTTTTTCTTCATCCACAAGCGAGTCATTTTACCAGGGGGTATAGGTATGACCAATATATGTAAATAGCTTCCTAAAAGAATTCAGAGCCATTTAGTGGTGGGATGGGGGTGCCCTGCCTTGACCCTGCTGGCTTGAACACTGCAGAGCCAGGCCGCTGTTTGGAATAAGTGACCTATATATTGGAGAGTGTGGGCTTGGCAACTTTCTCTCCTAGGATCTTCAAGGCTCATTGGGTAGAGAAACTTTCCCCTCTAGACTAGACTGAGAGTGTCTATGCTCTAAGGTAAAAAAAAAAAATCGATTTCCTCACCATATGCCATGTGCTGATACTCCCCATGATCTGTTCCCTATGCCATGTTTTTTAGAACAAAATAAAACTCAGGGCCCATCCTTTTATGTACATGGAATTTCTAGAAAGCAAGGCAAAACTGTGCTTGAGGTTGCCTAAATTATAAACACATGAAATACAGAGAGATAAATTCATAATTTTGATGATAGCGGAACTCATGCCAATCCAGGCACTTCTGCAACACCAAATTAGCTTCTATCCTCAATTATTTTGTAGTAGCTGTACAATCAGTTAACAACCAAAGAGCAATGATATCCAGTACTGGCAATCCTAAGCAGTCAAAAACACTTTGAGGAGACCCTTAACTGAAAAATACATTTAGTACTCAACAGCTATTTATTAAAACATTTTGAATTGTTATTAACTGCTTACTGTTTATGAGGCCTTTAGGGTATTCTTCTCTCATACTGTCAAGATTTTTCTCCGTCTACGAAGTTTAGCACCTTTTTTTTTAATTATTTTATTTTGAATTGTAAAAGAAAGGCTCTGAAACAATAAAATCATTGTCTAGCATTACATAGTTAGAAAACATCACAGAAGCAGGAAACAGCCTGTAAAAATGTATGTATAATATTCCTAATACACAAGCTTTACCTTCGTTCTTCAACAAATTCAGCTTTCAATATTCTGTCTTGTGCCAGCTGATTTAAACCTGTCACATTTTTTAGACCACAGAGAGCAAAAGGAAGGCAAGCTGGTGGCGCTTGTCAGAACTGGCATACATGAGAGAACATGGCATTTCACGTGACGTGAAAAGTTTTGCTGCCACTGGTTTCAAGGCTCATCCAAGCCTGCTGGTGTCAGTCAGTGGCTACTACTACCTTGTAACAGTGGAAGCTAACACAGAAATCAATAGGATGTGCATGTGCAACAGAAATATACTCTCAAACTGAGACCATATCAACTAATTACAGTTACCACGCACTGGGAAGGAGAACACACTTGTACAGCATTTCTTTCTGACTCTACCATTTTGGCACAACAAAACCCATTCCTTCCATAAAGTTGGTGCCATTTATGCTAACAAGTTTCTTCAAGCAGAAATGTTATCAATACTTCTTGAGTCCATCATCCTTGTGCTGGGCCTTATCTATGAATCTTAATTTCTTTGAAGCGTGAAGTGTACAAATGCACTAGGCAATCACAATAGTTGTTTGTCTGCTTATATTGCCCAGAATCAAAGAAGAATTTATTTAGCAAAGATGCAGAAATATTCTGAGCACATGAAATTAAGTTCCTCCAAATGGTGACACTTTGAAACACTGAACATGATACTTTATTGAAATAAGGAAATTTCCTAACAAACAGCAGTTAATTTTCTGCTTCATTTCTTTCTCTGATTCCTGCTGCCTTGATTCTTAATATGGGCTTAACAAGACTTCTTGTTAAATGTTTCATAGTAAGTATGAAAATACTTAAATTTTTGTTGCCATGAGTTCTTGGAAGTTTCCCACAGAGTGAAAACATTAAGTAGCTTTTGACTACCCTTAATATCCAGTTTAAAATTTTGGTAGAGCAAAGAATACGGAAACAGGCTCAAATCCAGATGATCTGTTTCATCAAGTAACAAATGTTCAGCCCTCTAAGAAAGCACATGCCCAGTCTGTCTGTATTGCAGTCCACTTGTGCCGTGGATATAGGTGGGAAGAAGCATAGTCTTGTTTGCCCCAGTGTCTCAAACATTCAAGCAATAGTCCATTGTGCTGGTGAAAAGTCTGTGGCCACTAAAAAGATGGGTGGCAGATGAGCTTCATAGCCCAATTTTAGGATTTTTCCAGACTTTACGATTTTTCTGAGTTTTGTAAAAATCAAACCCACAGATGTTTCAGAAGAAATTATTTTTAAAGGCTGGTCTTGGCTGTATAAATTCCTTAAGGCTTCTGGGTTTATTTATTTATTTAACCATGCAACTCTATTGCATCTGAATAGCATCCAGATAGGAGTCTATGCATAAACACAAAACCCAAAATACAACAAAACTGGGAAGATGACAGCTTGTTTTGTCCCAGTCTCTGATCTGGACAATCAAGGGACCAGGACTGTCATCATGCATGGTTGCACATTCTCCTTAGCCCACACACAAACGAAGGCACCAGCAAGGTTTGTTAGGCTTCTTCCAACCCCCAAAACACCCTTGGTATGTGGTCAGGCAGAAGGATGCCCTAATTCCCGAAGAAACGGTTTCTGTGACCTTGTGTATGAAAAAAAAAAAATGGAAGACTTACATAATCCCTTTTAGAAATTGGTGTTGGATTTTGCTTACTTAGCTTGAAAATATGATAGTGTTTCAATCACAAAATTCCTCTCTGGAGCCCATGTGAAATGAGATACTTCCCTTCTTTTGACCAGGGAAAAATATCCCATGGGACCCGTGTATATTTGGACCTTACCTGAACCAGATAAGTTTACCAGATAAGCAATCTCAGAGTGAGCGAGCATATATATTTGTTATATATGCGCATATCTATATGCAATATATATCCTCTTACATGTATTTACAGGAATTACTGAACCTTAGCTAGCCAAGGTATGCAGTTACTAAGGTGATACATGAATGACATTATTTAACCAAAAGAATGTGTGTCATGTTGGAGTAGCAGGAGAAAAAGAACAAAAACTGATACCAACTTACATCTTTCTAACAACTATAAAGGCCTGTTTAAATGCATCAGTCTTAAGACTGTCAGTGTTAAAAAGAGAAAAGTGCCTTTGCTGTAATTCTTTGTAAGTGCCTCATCCTTCAGTAGTAACATCCTGCGTGTTTGCTCAAAGGGAGCAGGCATACAGGTGACAGATCGATGACTCTTCTCAAACCTGCTTTCAATGAAAGACAGATGGAGGAAGAACTGTAATACATGTCACAGGATTAAAGTGTTCAGGAGAATGATCAATAATCACATCAATTCCAGTGAATTTGTCAACCCACTGCAAAGCTTAATTTGATGTCACTGTAGGGTTTGGGGATTTATTTAAAGGACTTTCCAAAAATAAGGGACTATTTTGCACATCTCAGGAGACCAGTTTGCTGACATACCTTAAAACCGCCAGATGCTATCGGCTATTCATCATTGCTCAGTTAGACAGAATTAGACCCCGACATTTATATACAATTCAGAAGAATACCTGCATCCTTCACAGTTGTCAAGAAAGTTTATCCCAGCACCCCTCAAATAGCTAAAAAAAAATCTTATTGTTGCAAGAAAAAAATGTTCTTTTCCCTCAGGATGCTCAAATTTGAGGGAGAAGAATTTCAAGACCTGGGAAGAAAGCAAGTAGATGTATGTCAACAGCTTTTTATAAACTACTATTTGCTCTTTGGACCCTGCTGCATTCTTTCACCCCTGTATGATCCATGTTTCAACCTTTCTTCTCTGCCCATGGCTCTTGATGTCTCAGTTAATCTCATAATAGGGTGCCATCACTTCACATTTCAAGATAAAATTATCATATTTCTGTCCAACCCTGACAGAAGTGAACTATTTAACAGAAGGTTCCTGTGTTGTCTAAAGTAATTGTTTCAAAGCATACCCACTGAAAATTAAATGTAAGCCTGTTTTCTGCATCTAATATACACTGGTTTTAAATATGTCATACTCAGAAGGCAAGATTAATTTCTTTGCCTTTGTTTCGTTTTTCTTTTTTTTTTTCTTGCCCTGTGAATTCCCCTCTCTCTTCCCTTATTTCCTATAGCTCTTGGGTTGTTTTCACTGATCTCAGATTTTCTTTGCACAGGTCCCAACAGTAGAAATTTCTAGCAAACAACTGGAGCTCCTACTTTTCTCAAAATAATGATAAGCTACATAAATGGATTAATCAGCCCCAAAGAAGGTAATTCTACCTTTCTGAGGAGTTATGTGATGAGATTACTTCCTAGAGTGTTAGCATTTTGAGGGCCTCCACCTTTGCTATGTTTCTATTCTTCATGTCGGAGATAAAGACATTTTCTACCTGTATTCTTCTAAAAATAAAAATACTCAAATATTTACAGGTGGTATTCAAATGACTTAAATTTATCTGTCTGAAGGTCAAGTTCTTAGTCTAAACTAACTGTCCAAAAGTCAACAGAGCGATAGACCAGCTGCAAAGAGTTATCCTACTAATCCTAGATGTTTATCTTAGGAGAGGATGAATGGCTCCATAGGGATATAAGTCTCTCTTAACTGTAGAGGCTAATTTAATTAGTAGTTTAGACTAGATGGCTAATTTCAGCTGATGGAGTTCAGAGAAATAACAGAGTATCTCCCTGTGTGTCTCCTGTCTTCTGCCCCCCGCATACTTGAGCGCATTATTGAAATCCATCATATTATTTTCAGAGAAAAACTATTAGAAACTCTATTGGATTAGCATGACAAGGGGGATGCAGGGGTGGTCTCTGTAAGAGAACACTGGATGCTTCTCCATGTCAAACAGAGCCAGTTCCAAACAGCTCCAAGAAGGATGCACTGTTGGCCAAGGTTGAGCCAATCAGAGACAATGGTAGTGCCTCTGTGATAACATATTTAAGCAGTGAAAAAAACTGCTGCGCAACAGCAGCTTGGAGAGGAGGGAGAAAATGGGAGAGAAACAACACTGCAGACACCAAGGTCAGTGAAGAAGGAAGGGGAGGAGGTGGTCCAGGCACCAGAGCACAGATTACCCTGCAGCTTGTGGTGAAGACAGTGATGACACAGGCTGTACTCCTGCAGCTCATGGAGGGCTGTTGCGGAGCAGGTGTCCACCTTGCAGCTCATGTGGAGAGCTCTGGTGGATACGCCCTGGAGGAAGCTGCAGCCCCCAGTGAGCTCAGACTGGAGTAAGTTTTCTGACAGGACCTGTGACCACATGGAGGACCCATACTGGAGCAATCCATTCCTGAAGGACTGAACCCTGTGGAAAGGATCCCCAATGGAGCAATGTGTGAAGAACAACAGCCCATGGAAAGGACTCACATTGGAGAAGCTCACGAAGGACTGTCTCCTGTAGGAGGAACCAGGGGGAATGCAGGAACAGGGGAAGAGCCGTAGGAGGAAGTGGCAGAGACAATGTGTGATGCACTGACCACAATTCCTATTCCCTGTCCCCCTGCACCACTCAGACAGAAGAGTTAAATTGAGAGTGAAGTTGAGCCTGGAAAGAAGGGAGGGGTGGGAGAAAGATACATTTTAGGTCTGCTGATATTTCTCACTATCCAATTCTGTTATTAATTAGTGTTAAAATAATTTCCCCTAGTCCAGTCTGTTTTGCCCATGATAATAACTCTGTATTCTTCCTGTCCTTGTTTTTATCCATGAGTTCTTCATCATATTTTCTTCCTTATCCTGTTGATGGGGAGGGATTGGCAGAGGGCCCTGGTGGGCACCTGGCAGCCAGCCAAGATCAACCCACCACAGTAAGTCAGTTGATTTTCTTCCCTTGATAGTGGACATCATAAGGGAGCCAGCAATTGTCTTTAGTAGCCACACATTGGTATCTGATCTCAGAGGGATAACCTCATGTATGCAGAGAAGAAATATTTTTTCAGATGTTCTAGTTCCGTTTTGAAAGTGAGGAAAATATTTGTTTTTCATTAACGAAACTTTTAAACATTTTGTGAATTCTGATGAGAATTCAAAAAGTATCCAGTAAGGTCAGTGGGCTGCATTTTTGCTGACAAGTGATTTCAGAAAACTACAATATGTTTGGAGAAAGCTGATAATCCAAAAGATATCTGTTACAAAAGTTGAACTGAGTGCTTCTTTTAGACCATATCACCAAAATCAGTCTTTAACACTAAAATTGACAATACCACTCCTTCAGTTTTTCTTGAAAGGCTTCCAGATAATTTCTTCATAGCCCATATTGTATTTCACTACCTCGTCATTTCATGCTTCTTCTGAAATACTTGCAAAAAGCATACTTTGCTGTATATTATTATCTGATGATATACTTAATAACTGACATGCAAGTGTGGTGCCTAATGCAAGGTAAGCAGGTACTTGCCTGAACGAGCTTTCTCCACGTGCCTGCTGAAGAATGGAATGCAGAATCCCCCTTTGCTTCCTCCCCGGCAGGCTGCAGCTCTCTAATCCTTGCGTTTCAGCTCATGAGACAGAGCGGGCAAAATACACGGCCCTGAGTAACCATGCACTTAATACCACAAAATCGTATGAATGATGAGGCTTAGTTCCTGAGCACTGTGTTGCTAGAAAGATACTGAGCGGCTGAAGGTTGGTCGGGAGAGCAATATAAAAATGATGAAGAGAGATTGCTGGTTTACCATGTAAAACTAGGAGAAATCTGAATGATTTGGCTAAGGAATGACTAAGACTAGGACATGATAAACAACTCAAAGTATCTAAATGTTGCTAATATTGAGAAAGGTAGAAAGATTAGTATGGCTGTATAGAGGATAACTAAAACTAAAAGGATGAACTTCGATAAAGGAGCAGGTAGGCAGCCAGCTTTAGTATCCCTGTCAGTAAGTTTTGCTCAGGTATGCCTCAGTCTTCAAAAGCCATAAAAACCAGAGCAAAAAGCACACCCTAAAAACTGTATTAAATTTGTAAATTCTTTAGTTAGTAAGATCCCCTAAGAAGGTAAATAAAATAAACTTGGAAATTGCAAATTTAAATATACATTAAACACCTTATACCCCACCCATCTTTCCATATAAGTTCTATGAAGTGATGTTAGTATAATTTTAAAAATTCAAGACAGTAAGTCAGGCAATAGATGAACACAATATGCAGACATGGGATAAATCTGAGTGCAGAACTGAAGATCTGAATTTCAGAGAACATATAACATGATGGAGGATGCTTCAGGTTTATCGTAGATGAATTAGGTTATTTATCTTCTGTATTTGTGTAAAGAAGTAAGAAGCAAACATTGTAATGTTGAAATCTACCATAGTCAAAAGTGGAAGCAGAGGAGAGGGAATAAGAAAAAAACAATAAATTATTTAAGGTGACACATCAGAGGTAGATTAAAATGAATTTATATTATATTTAAGTGAGGTGAGGTGACAACACAAGTGTACACAAGACTATGCAGATGAGAGGGAAGTCTTGTCTGTAAAGGCAGATTTAGGATTCACTGTGACTGGTAGCACAATGCCAAGGAAATGGATAGATTAATGTAACTCAAAGAAAAATCATAGGAATAGCTTAAACACCACTTTAGCAAGTTTTACTGAACATATTTGAGTGCTTTTATTGGCTAGTAGAAAATCACCTGGTCTGCCAGAGCGGGAAAGGTGGCAGTATAANCCCAATAAATTATTTAATTATTTAGTTCTGCCAGAGCGGGAAAGGTGGCAGTATAAAGACTTTGAGCAAAGCATCAAACATTATTTGCCAACACTGCAGTAAAAGTTTCTAGTTGACAATATTATCTCGGGAGTTAGATGATATGAACAAAACATCTGACTACAGAAGACAGCTGACTATTAAAAATACAGTCTGCTATATTCTTAAAAAATGAACATAATTTGGTTTACTATGCAGACCATTACTTTTGGAAATGTTATTTTTCATGAAGAATGTTCTTTAAACCCTAAAACTTTGCATGAATTTTAGAAGACGTCATAATATGCAGCTATCTTAACTATACCTTCTTCCAGCATGCTAACAACACTGCCTTTTACAAAAAAAGTTAACTAGTTTTCACCTGGCTCCCTTCACCTCTGTTCTCACTGTATGGCATGTGTAAGCAAATCATCCCACCGGTACTCCTCACTTCATGTGCTTCTCCTCCTTCACAATTCTCTGAACTTTGGCATCACGAGGAAGATCATCGTTGCTTTCCACAAACCTAATCCATTCAGTTTGCTTCTGATACAGCCTGTCATAATCAAGGTTAGGTTGACTACATGCTACTACAGAGAAGGCACGTTGCCCTTCAGTATGACCCAGGAGTGAGGTAGAGAAGATAATTCAGTTGAGGAGGAATAAAACCCAGATTAGGTAACTGATAGCCAAGATGGACACCACCAGTTAAATATAATGTGCATCGATAATGTAATGTATATATGTTACGTTTGCCAAGATGACTAAATGAACTCTTATGGGCATTTTACTAATATTAAGACAGGATTATACATTTCCTAATCCCAAACAAGCTGATTTATTCATAATGATTCATGAAAAATAATTAATCTGGGATGAGTGAGTCATGATACTTTAGATCCCATCTCTGAATATCCATCTGCCTAACCCAAATTCCTAAGACTTTTAAAGGGGTAGTGGTTCCCCACACCTACATTATTTTATCTATTAGCAAAAATAAGGGTTTTCAACTCTGTGCTTTTAGACCTTTCTATTGCAAATGTTAGACAGTCTTTGATGCCACCTTCTGGTTTTAGTAAATACACATAGCTCCACATCAGCTAAACCACACACCATAGCTGTCAAGTTGACAAGTACACAAATTTTACGAAATTGCCGTGTTTGGTGTGCATATAATGCAGCTGTAGATTTCTCATATTCCCTTTGGTTTTGTCATCTCTTGTCCCCAGGATAGAACGTGTCCTTCTCACATAGCGAACACAGACAGACAGACAGAAAAAACTTTAAGTATTAGCAGTCAACTCAAAACAATATATGAAGAGTTTAAACTTTATTAAGCTCTGAAATGCATCTGCATTACAAAAATCTGTGGTTGTTCTTGTAGACAAACATTTATTAGTGTATTAGAAACAAATCATAGAATCATAGAATTGTAGAATCGTGGAATCATAGAATGTCTTGAGTTGGAAGGCACTTTAAAGGTCATCTAGTTCCGACTCCCCTGCTATGAGCAGGGACACCTCTCACTAGACCAGGTTGCTTGAACCCTCATCCAACCTCTACTTAAATACTTCCAGGGATAATGAAATCACCATGCTCTTTTTGCATGTCTCTGTGTAAGCAAGGTTTTTTTAACATAGACTTTATTTTGAAGATAATATTTAAGCAGATAAGCTAAAAATGTTGTATTTAATCAACTGTAACTGCCAGAGGCAGTCATCTCTGTTACATGAAGGTGGAGAAGCATGTTTTACAGGGGCATCTCACAACTCTGTAATTCACTGGATCTGTACAGTAGTCAATTGCTACATTTACAATTCCTGCTACGTGGATAAAGTTGGCATGTAGCACATGCATTTTAAAGTGGGGTTTTTTTATTGCTCTTGCTTTGCTGTATGCTAAAATACTAATTTATAGTAAAAAAAAAATCCAGAACTTCTGTTTTTAGCTGAACAGTATGTATTTTGCACTAACAAAAATTAATAAATAAATAAATTGCATTTTGCTGATTTAAACTGACCTGAGCAGCAATGCCCAAAGCACTTGAAGTCTTGGCTCCTGTTCCTGATGCTTGGCTTATGCTGTACTTCTGGAGGACTGGAAGCATCATGCTACTCCCTGCTCTGTGCTATGTGGATGTGGCTTTGTGCCAAGTCTATCAACTGCTAACCTGTTTTTCTGCTGTAGAGAGAATCTACTACAGTTGGGATTCAGCTTGCAAGACAACCCAGGCTTGATGCACCGAACAGCGTGTTACTATTGATTATTACTGTTCTGACAGCTAGTTGATAGAGTGCTTCCACAGTCCAGAGAAGAGCTACTATAAAATACACAAGACAGACTACAAAGGACTACTATTGTCCACCTGGACTTTCTCCAAATAATACAGTTAAAACTTTAAATTCTTAGAAATTACGTGGTGTCTTCAGTGTTATAATGCTACAGTATATTATGTGGGGGAAAAAAAAAAAAAAAGGTTTCTTTTCTCTGATTTTGGACAATTGCTTCTTATGCACAGCATAAACACAAAATAAATTCTCCGTGCCTCACACAGTATCACTGAAAATAGCCATTGCTTTGAAATAAAGGTGTGGGATTCAAAGAACATAGAATGGAACTGTAAAACAAGGTAGATAAGAGTTTTAAAATTCTTGTACTTCACTAGAATTTGTGTACACTTAGAACTGAGTTTATCTCATCTAACCCTAAAGATCTTAAAGGTAGGTATCTGGTCAAAATTGAATGCCTGATCTTTAGTTCAGTATGAGATAGACATCTCCAGAGGGCAGGTTACTTCATTCCAAAACACATGGTCAGAGAACAAGGTATCCTGCATGTTTATGTCAACAAGATAATGCAGAAGCCTACATAATAAGCCTAAATTAGGCACATAGTTTTATATGGATAGAGGAAGAGGGTATGGAACCTGTGCTGAAATGTATCGTATTTTTCATTTAAGGGTTGATATTATTTCGCTATAAAGATTTCTTTACTTTGTGCCCTTAAACTATACAAACTTTATTTTTTAATGGAGAACGCATATTACTTTCCATGTCAGGATTATGCATAATATTTTGGTACAAGATGAGCGCATTTATTTGCATTTTAAGATTCCTCATTTGTGGTGAGAAAGTATACTTGTGAGTCAGAATAAAGCCATAGTGCTGGACCAATCACATGTGTGTGTCTTCCTCTGCTTCAGCCTCGTTCCTGCTAGAGAGGTTCATTCCTAATGAGGAATGATCAACCATTGGAATGATCCATGAGGATTAGGTCAGCCATTTTAAACTCGTCTGAACCCATGTAGCATTTTGAGTTCATAATTTAGAACTGACAAATCATAAACTTCATTTCCTCTTTTACTTTCATTTTAGAAGCTATGCTCGGATACGGTTTGTGAGTCACAAATATTTCATAAAGGCAGTTACAGAAAAAATAAATAACATGGCCACAGATTTATTACCAAGAATAGCACAATAACGCTGCAAGGGAGCCTCTGCTTTTTTACTCTAGTTCTACAGGTGTTTTGCTTTCCTTCATTACTGGTATTGCCATATTTCTGTGCAACACCCTCCAACTCCCAAACATCACTGTGTTCCCGTGCGGTTTGTACAAGCAGTACTTTCAATGTTGTTGTTGGGATGTGTTACGTTGGCTGGGTGCTTGGTTGCAAGATGTTTGTAACACCGTTGGTTTTATCACGCATGGACTTCTCACTGTGGGCAGAGCATTCCCATATTGCTTCCAGAAAGTCTAGTTCTCACTGCACAAGCCCCATGGACCTAACCTAAGTGTGAATGGCAGATGTGTCCAGAAGCTCAGGCTGACTGGCTGAGGTGTGTGAACTGAAACTTTTGCTCAGTTGCAGTGTGGCAGGAAGACTAAAAATTGTCAACAAATACCATCAAGATGGGGGAGAAAAAGTGTCACTGGAGAAGCCATGTGCTGACTTAAATTAGCCCAGACTTGGTTTGTTGTGTTCATTAAAATACAGGACTAGAAGAAGGAATAAAAAAGTTATTGAATATTGCTTCTGCAGATGATGTGGGAGTCTTTTTTATTCCATTGTTTTCCAAAACTCAAATGTTGAAAAGCTGTATTTTATTAGATTCACTTTCTGGACCTAAGGAAATATTTCTGTTTCAGAAGAAAATAGTGTCATTATGTATCTTTCCAAAGTAGTCTTGAGAAATCTGTAAAGAAAATGTGCTTCAATTGCCTTTCTTTATGTTCAGTCATGCCATATTAAAAACACCTCTCACATTACTAAGAAGCTTCAAGGAACATAGGCCTCCTTGTGTTTGTTTCTGTGGGGGTTTTTTTCCAAGACTGTCAAACTGAGTTTCTCTTTTTTTTTTTTTTTGTATACCACTGCCTAACCCTTGAGAGAAGAGGGCTTTGAGAGTTGTCTAGGGCTTATGCTGTTCTTTCTCTATTACAGCGCGCCTTTTTTCTAGCATCGTGAGTCAAAAAACGGTCTCACAGAGCCATCATTCAGTATAATGCATTATATATGTGCTATTGTTAGATGTCTTGGGTTATGACCGATGATGCTGATACCCTCATGAGAAATGAGAGCTGGAAATCCAGACAGCAGCGTCTGAGGAAATTCTTGTCTGGGAACTTAATGTCTGAACACACTGAACTGGAAGAAATTGATTGTGAGCAGCCATGAATGCCTATATGAGCTTCTCTACCTACAGGAAGAGTCTATAACAAACACTGCTTACAAGTTCTGGGGTTAAGACCTGACTCAGGAAAGAAAAGGAGGTCAGAAATAGGGATGGTAGGTGGGAGATAGATGGCTCATTGTTTCACTTGCCAGATGCACCATTCGACTTACTTCTGGGGACAGAAGTGACACCTACCCAAAAGTAGGTTCCAGATGAGAATTTCCATAGCTGGAGAGATTTCATTAACACATACAGAGGCTGAAAACCTGTTTTGGTTGTAGAACCATGTCTCCACTGTTGTTCTTTTTCTTTCTCCTCTGGGACCCAGATAAGCCTCCATGTCAGTCTTTTGGATGGAAGGAGGTAAGTCAACACGCCTATGGTCAAATGAGAGAAAGAGCTTTTGCAGTCTTGCCACACCAGAAGTGGAATGTGGCCTAAACCTCTGAATTTATTTGCTAATATTAATATTTTTGTTAGCAAGGCATGATTTTACATTCATTATTTAGGAATAAGTAGGTTGAAGTGAAAATCTGTAAAAATATTTCTCTTTTTGAAAGGAAAATTTTTTCCCATAATTGTGGCTCCTACATTATACTTAATATTCACCTCAATTTAAGCTAATTGCTTATCCAGGTCTCCATGATATCCCTAGATGAGTCAGTTTCTAGCTTGTTCAAAATGAACAAAACAGTGCTACATGATTTTTGGAAAATAGATATCCTTAAGGATATAACTGTAGTGTGTTTTTCACCTTGTGAAGCTGACCCAAAGCCCACAGAATGAGTGTAAAAAGCTACTCAAATGCAAATATTTTCTTTTAGAGAGCAAATGAAAGAGCCAGGTGACCAAAGAAACAGGTTCTGAAAATGCTATCCTAAAAAGCAGACATGCAGAGGTGTACTGCTGACCCCTGCAAAATTAAACATACTATGCAACATACAGAAGTGTGAAGACTAATATGAGATGAGGCTTTTTCTTCTATTGAATCTTGTGATGTTACTCAGAAGTGTTTGCCTGAGAATGTGTTTTCTGGAATTCCTGACCGTCAGACACGGAAGCAGGAGGAACTGTAAGAGATATACCCAGAAAAATAGAAAAGCATTTCACTGTTGATCTTGTGCCCTTCTTCAAAAACACCTGCTTAGTAACAAAATACCAAAGAAACTGTGATGTTACGGGAGTCACCAGCAGCACATGAAATTGCCAAATGTTTCATCTACTGGCTCTCAGTCCCTTTGATTTCCCCAGGCATGCTGTGGGAGAGCAGGGGAGTACATTCAGAAGGTTGAATTCTTGGCTGAATGTGGCTGAAGAGAGGTCAGACCATGATAACAGAAATGTAAATTTGGAGTGTCAGTTTTAAATTGCTTTTCACCTATAAAGTTCTGGGTCTTCAAAATCTGGAGGTAAAATACAATATACCCATACTCAGCTAAATAACAGACATCAAAAAATCTAACAGTTAACAGAGGGAGTTAATGTATTACTTAAAAATAAATTATGGTAATGCACATGAGAAATGATTATTTTTTTTATCTCAGCAATATCATTAGCTGAAATTTATTGTTTAAATTTCTCTACTCACTTTTTGAGTCAAGACTATCATGAAATGTACACTTTTCCTTGATGAATTTTTGTCTGGTTACTTTAAAAACACCTGCACTACATTTACCACCTTCCTTAATGGTTAAAGGGGAGCAAGGATACCTTGACAAAAATATATGAGTCAATATTTAAATATAAATTTCATGGCCAAATTTCTGTACTGTTGAAAGATCAAAAATACACTTGGTACCAACAGAGTTGGTCAGATTTCACCAGCAATAACTAGGTACCATCCCAGTCAGGTAGAGAGATACGCTGGGTGTGATAAAGAACAGAGATATGGAAAGAGGCAGTATGATGCTATCAGGATTGTTTTACAGATCTGCTATAGCTACTGCTGCTCTACTGCAGAATCATGTCTTAACACAGGACTTGTATCAGATTAGGACAAAACATCTCCTGAACACGATCTAATTGCTCTCCTATCACTGTAGCATATGAAACTGCAGTTTGCCTATCTTTGTAAGATTAAACCCCAGCACTTAAGTCCTGCTGTATCAAAACTCTCAGGTTTAACTGTTAAGCTTGAATCCTGTGATGTGGGTGGGCAGTCATGAGCTCTGCCACCTATCCTTTGTGCTGTGTCGATGACAGTTTTGATACTGATGTCCACATTGACAAGAAGAAGAATCCAGGCAAAGTACACTAAGCAAGCCATTTGAGACAGTGGTTTGTTTCAGGTAATCTGTGATCGTTGCTTTCCAGACTATTCTGGGAGTACCAGAGTCCTGGGGATTTGGGCTGAGTGCTGTCCCTAAGAGAGTGGCTGCAGCATGTGAGATAATTGACATACTGTTGGGGGACATATACTGTTTCTTTATCCTTGTGAGGAGCAGAAAACTCATCTTTTTCCAGTCTATCTTCCACCTTTCTGCTTCTGTAGATCCTCTTTCCTCTTTTTCTAATTCTTCCTTTCCACTTCCTTTTCTAATTCTTCCTTTCCACTGATAACCCCAGCTTTTCATTATTGAGGATGCAAAATTTGTTTTTCCTTACCTTACTTGAAGTTTTGAGATGGCTGCAGCTGTGCCCAGCTAGTAAACCTTAAAGAGCTGCTGAGATTTCTAGTGCAGGGCCAGTGCTGAATGAACCTGGCATATGGCTTTCGAAGGACAACTGGATTTTACTTAGTCAGCTAAGAGCATGGGCAGAGCCAACTCTCTTCTCTGTCCAACTGTGTAGACAACCCAAAGTTCTACCTCTGTGATGGAAAGAGGTATTCGAATGGCAGATAGAGTGGAGGTAAAAGAGAAGAAAACAGGATAAAGTAGTGTAGCATAGCAGGATGAGGAATCATTTTGGAGGAGATAAGTAAGACATAGGAGAAATCAGAAGGCAATTTTTCAGAGATTTAAAGACAAAATCCAATCTAGAGGGTAAGAGACATTTTTAATTTGACTTGCATCTGAGGCAGTCACTGCTGAAGAACAAACAAGAGAATAGAAGAAAGAGGACATAAAAGAAGTGGGTGGGAACAATCTTGTGGAAAGGGGAGTGTGTAGATGAGAGTGTTGCTGCTCATATGTTCTAGAAAAAAAAAAGCAACACTTAACTGTGCTGTGTTCAATTTAGATTTTTTTCCCAACATAATTATCTAATATATTTGGGTTTTATACACTTGAACTCCCAGAAGATCAATGTGAATTTAAATACCTAAGTATCTCTGCATCTGTTCTTACAGGCCTATTGGAAAGGAACAATTGCTATTTTACTGTATACCAAGGACTACTATCTGTTACATCTCTAGACATTATTGCTTCACAAATGAATGAAAGAACATTGCTCATACTAGTAGACTGGTGAGGCAATAACACCCTAAGACTGGATATTGGTAGCATAGGGTGGGGTAGCATGTCAAACAACAGTTATGAGTTATAAAAGTCAGGTGGAACAGGTCAGATTAAAACCCCAAACCCAGTCTCAGATCCCAATCTGAAGTGCTCCCATATTTCCGAAACATCAGACGTCAGACTGTATATAAGGATAGAAGAAGTAAGTCTCAATTACAGAGGAACAAATCTTTCATAACTGGGTTTAACCAGAGATCAAACAAGCTTTACATTGCATTTGAATGTGGCATTGGAAAAGTAGCAATGAGTCACATCAAGGTCTATCTTAGTCTACAGATCCCATGCTCACAACAGAAACACTCCATTCCTTAATTCTCTGCATCCAATAAAATTGAGGATTGCATGATGTTGTCTCAGAAGCTACATTCTTCTTGAAGAAAGCAATAACTTTTTAAAAAGTGGTACATGCTTTAACAGAAAAAGGAATTTAAACAAATGGAACATGGATTCTACAAAAAAGCTTGCATCTAGTGTCCCTCTCTCCTAACAGTCTTTACCCCAAAGTAGAATGGGTTTCAGTGCACAGTTATGGCAGTGCTTGACAGCTGCAGCAGTGATAAAGGATCTCACCTGCTTTCTGTCAAATAATGGACATTTTTGTCAATTTAATGTGGTAAGCGAATAATTCCAGTAGAAACATCTATAATCAAAGAGTAACTCATTTTGACAATACCTCTAAAACAATAAATGGCTTGAACACTACAGTGTACATGAAGTATGAATAATTGCAACAAAGTTACACATCTAATTAACGCAATGTATATCTTAAAATAAATGCAAGCTGAAACCAAAACATAATCTTGGCACCTTGGCAAGGCGTTAATTTACTCTGACACACAAAGTTCTGTAAAGCATTTATTTCACAGTTTTATTAATTTTACAGTGAAACCTGTGACATGTCCTTCTTTATGCGATTCTAAATTTACAAAAACAAAAACATTTTTGTGAATTTAGATGAAAGGAAAAGCATTAAATGCTGTAAGTGGCTTTTAGTAGCAATTCAATAAGTTATTATGTTGAACCGATTTGAAGGCTAAATATATCTTACAGGGGTATAAACTGATTTCACCTCAGCAACTTCAGAGAAGCTGGTACTTCCAAACTAGGTTAAACAAGGTGCTTTTGAAAAAGGCAATGCTTTTCTTCATGTCCCAAAAATGACCGAGTATAGGGAACAAGATGATTTCCAGAGGTCTGTTCCAACCCCTACCATTCTATGATTCTATGAAGAAGAATTCAGCTATTCATCAATAACTCGATAAGAAATTTGTGATCTTAATTCTAATCCCCACATCACATTTGGACATTGACATGGAGTATCTTAGTGTTGAGAAGGATACTATGATGTGGTCATTTATGGAAAAAACTGCAGTGTCTTGGAGGGTTTTCTTGTTGCTGCAATTGACATTGAGACATCATTGCCAAGGATTTGCCTCAATATTGGTGTAAAGTAATTATCAAAGTTTTCCAATATCTTATTTGCAAATCAATCTATGTTGATGATTAACCAGCAGACCTTGCTTTTTATCCATTGGAAATGTTTTGTCCTATCATTTAGTAGGAGTTTTCAGAAAATGGAATAACTCAGTTTGGAGCCGAGCTACAGGCACACACGTTGAAACTCAGGATGCAGGTTCATAACCAGTGTAGTCAAAGACTACAAGGTCACTGAAAGGGTCATCTTTCCTCTCCCTCTTCTGTTTCATGTTTTTGCACATCTGTACCCAATCTGGAGCAGTGCCTGGCTACATAGCCAGTGGATCAGCTTGCTTTTCTTTCGGGGTCCTTTTTAACCAGGTCAGTGATCTGGTCCAGCTCACCACATGGCAGAGCATCATTTATGCTAACACAAAGGAGTCAACAGGGCCAAGTGGTCTAGGGAAGGACAGCTTCTTACAACAACAGCATGGTTTCCGTCTTCAGACATACAAAGGAACTAATGTAGTCTGACATTTCCAAACTTACCAGGGCTTTGTTTGTAAGATCTAAGTTTAGAAAACCACTGAAGACTCAGGTAGCAATGAATATGCATGAAAAAATGCCAGATAAAGGAGTGCTACATGTCACAGAAATGACTTAAACTGTAATTTAGGACGAACTTCCTCCGCGCTGCTGGCTGTCAATGCCTGCCACTGACAGAAGTAACCCAGTGTGACTGAGACAGAAAAATACCATGTCTGCTTGCAGTGGCCTAGCCAAACCCTCATCTCTAGTACACTGTTTGCAAAGGTAGAACTAAATTCAGTTCTGCAAAGCCCCTCATCCCCTTCTCATAAAAGTGTAGATGAAAGGAAGTTACACGGAGAGAGTTTTTAACAAAGGCAAAGCACACAGGTTACCTTTTGTTTCAGAGATGAGCAGTTATTTATAGCACAGATACATGTCATAGGAACCTTCTGTATTACGAATGAAAGTCTAATATGAGAGAAGTACTTTCTCCTTGTCATAGAATGTGAAAGAACAGAATTTGAGGCTCACATACTTGGATTGATTCCAACACCCTGAAATAGCTCTGAAATACAGCTTCCTGCACTCTCCTGTTAAAACTACTTCACTCCAGAACATATAGGATGCACAAAACAAGATGTTATCCTGCCTTGTAGCAGTCTTTAACCACTGCAGTAGGAGATGTGACACCATGTTTTCCCCTGGTGACACAGGTGTCAGATTCAGCTTCCAGAACCCGATTAGACTGTTCTCTACTGTGGATATCTCTCTGTCCTGGATATCAAAATGCCCAGGGCTTCAGACCAGCTTGGTCTACTCCTTCTTCCTGCACATGAATGTCACAGTTCTCCCTGAAAAGAGCAGCTTCACTACTTCCAATTCAAAACTGAAATGCAATTTTGGGACAACATGCTTCTCCAGACTAGTTCAATGAAGGATAAGCTATGAATCTCAGGATCAGTAATAGCACTTAAAATAGAGAGGAACAATCTTTGGGAGATATATTTAGTGATAGAGTTTGTGAGAAGTCTAGCAATTACCCTAAAACACCCAAAGCAGGGAAATTTTTAAAGTAGAATTCAAGAGAAAATAACATTGTGCTTGATAAAGTGTCTTCAGAATCAATAATCATTTTCCTAGCATGAGGTTTGCTCAGATGAAAGTTGTTTCTCTCCCTTCTGTTCTGATAAGGTCACTCATGTGAAGTTAGGCTTCCTGATAATCACACACACCAGCTGCACTCTGTCTCAGAGCTTCTCAGGAAGAAAATTTCTGACATTTCACCTCTGCAACAACCAGATGGGCAATCACTTATGGCTTCACATTTGGCATGCACTGAAAGAACCAAAGCTATCGTCCACACTCTGTATTTGCTTTACTGAAAATATTCCTTCTAGAAAATAGAGAATATATTATGTATAGCCTCAAACGAGAATGGAACATTTGCATCAGTTACTAGAGATTTAAGCAAGCTTAAAATGCAATTTTTCAGTTGTAAAATACTTTTTGCTAGAGACATTGCAGAGATCTGTGCACTATTAATTTATCTGGCTGTATTTAGTGGGGAAACCGCCTGGAAATGATGCATTTTTTTTCCAAGGAAAGAGATTTCTTAAGGGCAGGAACACCGCAGGCTGTTTGGGAGCCTCTGGTATGATGATGAAAATCACTGTCCATGACAAAGGTAGTGCTGTGCAGGCACACAGCAGGGAGAGATCATTTCGGATAATGCTCCCATCTGCACTGGCAGTAAAATTTTGGACCATGACTGTACAGAGACAAGCAAGTGCCAGCGGCTTAGAAAACCTTTGCTGCCAGTTCTCCCTACATATTTAAATGGTCTGTACTTTTTTCCATAGTGTCCTGTGTTATGGCTGTTCAATACATTCCTCTTTGTGCAGATACACACACTAATTTTGCTGTAATTCTCTTAGGTGCAATGTCTGTACCCCATAGGTGTAGTTTGGTTACATCACCTCAGGTATAACTTTGTGAAAAGGTTCTGTTTAAATCACAAATGGAAGAGGTGAGTTATTCCAAGGTAGATGACCTGATTTCTCTTTGAAACACAGACAGGAGCACTTTAGAAGCTCTTATCTATTAATCTCCTATCTTTGGATCTTATCTTCTCTGACGGTCCTTTTCCCTGAGACATGACCTCCTTTGTGACCTAGTAAAACTCTCCATAAATCAGAGATGTAGCAAAGCATTTGAAACTGCTGCAAACCAACTCTTAAGATGCAAAAGCATACATTGGATCAAAAGAAACAGAGCAGTTAGATCAGGCTGTGATAAACCATCACAATCCAGTTTTCAGATGCAGTCTGTGTAAATACCCTTCATCTACAGAACAAAGACAGTGTTGGTGATAGTAATACATTGCTGAAATCCAACACTGTCAAGGTTTTTTTCTCCTTATTCTCCCCAGCACTGATTAGTTGGTGTGCATTCCTGTACAATCTACTTGGAAGATTTAAATTACACAGTGTTTGCTAAACCTGACACTTGGCCAAAGAAGTACTTAACAGTGCTAATACAAGGACCAGTGATCAAATGACAGTCTTGAAAAAGTGTCATTATCTATTTGATGAATGACAGTTTAAGCTTCCGTTTTCTGCTGGTCGCTTTTGAAGAACTGGGGCTCCAAGAACATGGCTCATAACTTGACCATATCCTCAGAGCTGCTGGTTAATTGTTCATGTAGGCATGGGATTTTAAAATATACCTCTTCAAGTCATGTGCAAAAAAAGGGCTCCATTCCTTTGATATAAGGAAGTGTGTGACTCACAGAGAAAGGTAATGTTGCAATTACATAGTGATAAGGAAAGGTCAGCGGTGCAGACTCCACATAATGTGTAGGAATCTTTACTGGAAATAAACATTTTGATCCTGAAGAAAAGATTGGCTGTGGGTGGCACTATAATACTGCCCTTTGTTATGTCTTCAAGAACAGGGAAAGGATTAATTTATGATCAGTCAAGATGTGGGAAGAATCTGTAATTCTCCACCATTCCCTTTCAGTGATTAGTGCCTGCCTTTGGGCAGCTGATTTCTAATCATGGGATATTGCTTTCAGTGTGGAAGCAAGAAGCATTCCTCTGTGTGCTCCAGACATTCAAATGTCTTCTAGCCTAAAATCACATACAATGCTAGAACTAAGCCGGAGTAAGCACAGCTGGGTCTTCATAGCAGGTTTCCCACTAAGCTGCAGCAGGAACAAAACCTGGCTGTATCCCTAAGCAGTACCCTCCCTTGTGAATCACTATTAACATTTAAAACTGGGGTTGTGGTTAATATGCTTTTTGGTGGCCTGACTATCATTTCAAAATAGCAATTGGGAGTCTTTGAAAAACATTTGTCAAGTTAGAGGCAACGCTCTGACCAAATTGCAGCCACTTTCCCTTTTGTCTGGAGATGCAAGAATAGCGAGTTAGGAAAAGAGGTAGAGAAAAGCTCCAATTAATAAACATCTTCCTTAAGGCCTTACAAATGCTGGCATGACAAACTTGCAGTGTGAGAAGCCCCTTATATCTGCAGTACTACTTCAATGCCCTCCTTTATCTCAGTTGCTAAAATTTGCCGTTGCTCTGATCCTCCTGGAAACGTTGAGAACAGGCTGAGGGGTTGTCTCCAACCACCTCCTGTCATCAGCACTGTTTTGTAGACCTGCATCTGCCTGTCAAGGAGAACAGCAGTTGTTATGCCTTGGCAATGCCAAAACTATTTGGGACACAGTCTACTAGCAGTGCCTCTGAGAAATGCTGATGGTGAGAGGAAGAGAGACCTTATGCCTGCAAACCCTAGACAGAGTGTAGTTTCCACTTCACCTAACTGAACTCTGTAGTCAGGACATGAAGCTCATGCCCAACTCACCCAAGCAAGGTAAGTTTCATGGGCAAGGCTAGGACGACCTGACCACATGAATGCACACCTCAGCTTTGCCTTCCTCTCTGTCATTTCCAGCACCTCACCTGGCCAAAGAAATACACTGTTGCACAAGCCAGATGCATTTTGGTTTATTTCTGGCACAATATCTCATAACCCACAGCAATTTGGGTGAACTGCTCAAAACACAATGTAGCCATCAGATTTATCATTTGACTTTATAATCTTTTTCTTTTCCCCCTCTAGAAAGTATTTTCATTGTGCTATTTTGTGACATTTTAAAGATGACACATGTGAACCTAAAATAATATGAACAATGTCCTATCTCCACAATGCTCCATTGCAGAGAATAGGTAAACACTATCAAAGCATTTTCAGCTTGTTTTCTTAAAATACTTGACGTCAGTGGTGCGGGACCTATTATTAGGGGTATGAGTTTCAGGCAATTGCTGCTTGGTCAGAGGCCACGAATTCAAAACGTGGAGAGATACTTCCCTCTGCTGGTCATGCTTATAAAAAGCTGTCCTCTTCAGCAAAATAAGTTAAAAAATAACCAAGTGATCTTCTGTATTTGGCTCTGCAGGGTTCAGGTAAATAATCACAACATCTAGCTTTGTGCATCTAAATTTAGATGTTCCCACGTGCTTCTGCAAGCATATACCTTTCTTCAACCATTGTATAAGGAACTAGGCTCCTAAAAGCTATCGTAGTTGCATGTCTCATGTAGGTAAACTGCCAGCCTATAGCTCTCAAATATTTGAGCTGATAATCAGCATCATCAGGTATTTCAAGTCCATATAAATATCACTGAATCATTCTATTGGTTTACATCATCATTTGCAAATGTAAGGGGGACACTGAGTTTATCTCAGAAACATAATCCTCTGTGCTCAATATTGAGGGAAACTGGGCTATGCCTTCTAGGACACATCACCATGTTATGAGGAAAATGTGTTGATAGGTCATATTTTGGACTATTTGCAACTCATTGTTGGGAAAATACACCAAAGTGTTCTCTCTCAACCTCCAGTTTATTTAGTAAGCAATCACTTCACAGACATTAGGAAGACCTAGGTCAGCATTTTAATCAGGTGTAAAATACGGAAGTTTTCTTGAGTGGTATCCTCCTGCTGAGGGAAAACAGTGATGAGAGATAAAAAGTGTCTGCAAACGAGCAACTGGTTAAGAACTGAAAGAGTTTCCAGACCGCTGTATAATTTTGGCATTCCTTTTTTTCAGTAGAATAGTTTGCATTGCTGTTTGTGTAAGAAGAACTTAGATGATATAGCAGTTTAGCATCTAGGATTCACTGCATTGCTTCATACTCAATGCATTCTTTTTTCCTGCTGTCAGTTTATTTCATAAGGGTTGTATTATCTAGACCAACAGAGGATTTTGATGTAGTATAAGAATTTACATTCTTATGAGTGCTCAAGAACTTTTATTCCTAAACATTTTGTAGAGAAGCTGAGTTTATGGTATGCTTCAGGAATTTATATTATAGTCCATAGATGGAAGAAAGATTGAGGGAATAGAAAGGAAATCAGACTCCAAATTTTGATATCGATTATGTCTCAACAACCTCCTGCTATCCAGGTTGATTAAGATCATTGCTTCACAAATTAAATCATTACTCTAAACAAGCATAGGTGTGTATCACCTGTATTATTTTTGCATTTATTACAATGTCATCTAGATGTTCTGCCAAGGAAAAATTGTAATCTTTTTGAAAAAGGTCCAAGTGTGCAATTTGCTGGAGTGTAGCTTTGCTTGTACTTCTTCAAAACATACAGTATAGAAATTTGTACATCTATCTTTAAAAAAATATACTGAAATTTCAGTTCATAAACTTTTTTTTTTTTTTGGTTAATGAAAGTAAAAAGGCATCACAGAACAGTGATCAAAAGGCACACACAGCGTTCGAATCAAATAAAAATTGCATATGACAAGAACAACTCTGGAAACTGAACCTGAAAATTAACTAGCACATATGATCTATCTTTGTTCTTTTTATGTCTTGGGAAGAATATAAAAAGAAAGTAGAAAGCAGATTTAATTATCACCTTTTCTTGTTAGAACTGATTAGCATTTGCACATTTCCACATAGATTCTGTTTTGTAACAGAAACATTTGAGCTATGATAACATCCTAGAAGTTGAAGTGTGTTTAAACAAGTCCAAATGAAAACAAAATTTCTTCTGGTTTGATCTGCGGACAATAATAGGCTTTGAAATGGATATGGAATATTCAAATTACTAAAACATGCCTTTGTTTTTACTAGTTTGGAACTTATCGCGACATAAATACTACTGAGTAATAATTGTGGGTGAACGATGAAAGCTTTTAAAGAATTTTATTTCTTAATAGTGAAGAAGTAGTCCTGAATTGCCCATAGACCTTGTCTGGAAGCTGCAGTTGAGAGGCTGCTCTGCAAGGGAAGGTGAGCCTGGAGACAAGGGGAAGCAAGATAGGCAGGACAAAGACAAGTTGATAGTGATGAGACCATTCAATGGCAAAGACAGAAAGGCAAGTCAGCAGGACAACGTGGCACAAGTGCAGGCAAAGGCAACTCTACAGTGCAGCTCAGACAAAAACCATAGGCCGAGACTGAGCCCCGAGCCCAGGGGAGGCCCCAGTGAGGCTTCTCTTGGCTCTTTCTCACAGAGCTTTCTTAGAAACCAAACTCAAGGTTACAGCCACATTGTGCCAGAGCTGGTCTTGAGCACCTACAGCCAAAGCTGTAGTAGGGAAGAGTCTGCAGAACCTGTCGGTGCACTCAGGGCTCTCCAGAGCTCTCCTCAGCCCCATTAAATGGCTTGTGTGCTTGTGTGGAGTTTCTGAAATATCTGTAAAAAGGAATAGATGGAATATCTTGTATGACTTAGTCCCACATTCTGGTTGTATCAGAAATAGTGTGGCCAGCAGGACTAGGGAAATGATTATGCCGCTGTACTTGGCAGTGGTGAGGCCACACCTTGAATACTGGGTTCAGTTTTGGGCCCCTCACTACAAGACACTGAGATTCTGGAATGTGTCAAAAGCAGGGTAACAAAGCTGGTGAAGGGTCTGGAGAGCAAAGGAGTGACTGAGGGAACTGGAGTTGTTTCTCCTGGGGAAAAGGAGGCTGAGGAGAGACCTTCTCACTCTCTACAACTATCTGCAAGGAGGTTGTGGTGAGGTGGGGGTCTGTCTCTTCTCCCATGTAACAAGCAATAGGACAAGAGGAAATGTCCTCAAGTTGCACCAGGGGAGGTTTAGGTTGGGCATTAGGAAAAACTTCTTCACTGAAAGGGTTATTAAGCACTAGAAGAAGCTGCCTAGGGAAGCAGTGGTGTCACCATTCCTGGAGGTATTTAAAAGGCATGTAGATGAGGTGCTTGGGACATGGTTTAGTGGTGGGCTTGGCAGTGTTAGATTAATGGTTGGACTTGATGATCTTCAAGGTCTTTTCCAACTATAATTATATTATTCTATATGAAGATGAGCATACACGGCTGGATGAACACAGACACTCCAAATACACATCTTCCTGCCTTCTGCTGCTAGTGAGGTGAGGCAGATTTAGTTTATGGATGTGATCCTGAGCTTGAGCAAATATATTTCATTTATTTGCTATAAAAGTTGCTCCTTTAGCGGAAATGACCTGCAGTTGATCAGTTTTCATGACAGCAAAAAAGATTAAAGCCATTCTAGGCTTCTCTGTTAGCTCTGAAATGAGTCAAATTCAAGGACTTCAATATATTCTTACAAGGGAAAGGAGGTACCCTGGTGAAGATTGCCCACATTTGAAATATCTTTAAATTCTTAAATGAACTGCACTTTACCCATACTTTTAATTGCACATGACAAGTTTCAAGGCATTTCACTAGTAAATAAAATGCCAAGGTATCTGTATGTTGATAACAAATTGAAATAACTTGCTGTACCTGGGCATAAAACTAGAGGAGCAGGTTGTGAAGAAAATACACATTTCTTTCATAAAATTTGTGCATAGGGTTTTTATATTCTAATAAACCACCACACTTTTCTGATAATCTCAACATATATGTTGGACTATATGTTGGAAGTAGTCCTCCCTTGGCCTAAAAATCTCAATTGATTTTAAAATGAGTAGGTATATGCTTCTTTGGTCTAGTGAAAGTTCCAGATTCTTCCTGATCACTTATCAAGGTCAGGCGTAGGCAAAGATCCTTTTCATTTTTTATTGTCAGATTAATATTTGCTGTCCCTGAGAAAAGAATGAAAGTTTCTGATTTGTTTTTTTTCCAAGACAGACTTAGCTTTAATCTATCCTCTTAGGTAAATATACAAAATGTTGGGGTTTTTTTTTGTAAACCCATGAAAATGGTACTTGTCACTAGTTTTATCAGCAGTGAGAATTCTCCTGGCTGTGGTTGGAAAGATATATCAGTCAAATATATATATATGTCTATATATCTATATATATCATATCATATCATACATGAATTAAAGATCAGCCTGTGGTAGTGGATATGAAGTAAACAATATGAATAATTATAATTGCTTTGCGATGATTAGTAAGAGAAAATGCATTCATAATGAAGCACTTACTTATAATTAAAAATTGACTGAATTTAACAAGTATTTTGATTCTACCACTGTCAAGCAAAATTGAAGTGACTGATGTCTGTTAAAGCTCACTGATATATTCATGATAATTGCAGAAAGGAAGTCAAATGACATACTGCGAGGCTATTGCAGACAAGCGCATAATTAGGAAAGACAGATGTCTCAAACATTGTTTTTATGTATTTGTGTCTTATAAAGACTAATATGTGGTTGATTATTTGTTGTTTAAAATTAGAACAAACACAAAATAATGACAGTTTAGATTTTGCATTGTCCATTTAGGGGTGGGTCCAATTTCTACTGAAACTGTTCTGAAAACATTTACCAAGTGAACTGAGAGGTTAATCCATGCCTTTTAGGGAACAGTTTGAACTGTTGTACCTCTCTTGTAAATTACCAAACATAGCACAGACGATAATTTCCATAATAATTTATCTTTCAGAAGAAAAATGTGAATTCTTCTTTCCTTTTTTTTTATTTAAAAGAAAATGATGAGCACTATGAATGTGCATATATAATCGACATTAAGAATGAATAAAAATGTTAATTTTCCAAAGAAAGAGATAATAAAACTTCTCAAGCAACATGTTATGACTTTGAACAACACTAATATATTTCAAGTAAAAATCTATGAAAATTAATTTCTTTTTAAACTGAAAAGAAAATGCGGGATATTTTAAATAAACCCAGAACAGCTGGAGATCGCAAGTCCTTATCTAAATGTATATGTGGTTGTACAAGCTTATACAAGAAATATCTTTTGAATATTATCTGAAAGAGCCTTCCTGTGGTTTTGCCTAGAAACATTTCTTTTCATGCAAAATTAGTGGGGCTTTTTTAGATGAAGGAAAACAAAAAAAAATGTCTATGGCAGAAGATGGAAGCAACAGCATATGCCAATTTTTTTTGATTCTGACTCACATCACAGGGAGGCAGACTCTGCAAACATTTTAAAATGAAGTGAACCTGCAGGAAAATTTTACCAGCTCCTCTGTGTAACAAGTCACAATCTCAGAAAAAACAGAGACCCGAACATCAGACTTGTTTTCCACTTTGCAAAAATCCCTGTTTGTAGAAATTGAATTGTTAGTCTCTATCAAGACACAGTTCATAGATACAGCTTTCGTGAGTCTCTCTCAGAGGGAGGATTGTGAAAGAGTTGGGTGTTCCTATGTGATAGAGGATAAGCTAGATTTAAATGACATTCAGTACTGGTTAAAAACATGTAAATCCTAAAATTATTGGCTTTTGTTTTAAATGTACAGTGGTGACCATAGTAATTGATCCCACTGAATATATGTTAGAACAGGATCTCTTTTAGAACAAGCATCTCTCGAATAAATCAAAATAAAAGTTACTGACCACTGTTTCCTCTTCACTGTCTTCCAGCCCAAAAGTACATCTCAGCCTAATCAGTCATCACATTTTGCACCTTGTTCCTCTGTATCTCCTTTTTATGTCTTCTTACTGTTCCAGTCTTTTTAAGCAACAAGCTGACTTCTGCAAAGGCAATCATGCCTGAACCTCAAGGGGAAGAGGGAAATGTCCCCTCTGCTATGTGCCATCTCTGCTGAGAATCATGTTGATCTCAGTATCTATGGCTCTAAGTGACAAAAATGCCCTTCTGAGCTTGTTTTCTGTGCTTCCCCTCAGGAGTCTGAGTTGAGATTTTTGCCTTTCTTGGAAAACAGAGAAGTCTAGTTGCCTGAAGTGTGCCCAGTTCATCCCTAGAGCGCAAATACGCACTCACATGAGATGCTGGGTCTCACGCCATCCCTCATTATGGGTCAAATCTCTCAGTTCACTTTGTCTTTGACAGAATGCAATGTACTCCATTAACTGTTTATCATTTGAAGGCTGGACAAGGTCAGGGTACTTGAATCTGGGGAAGCCCCTTCTTTATGATGGGAAGTAGACCAGCCAACTATGTGAAATAAAATATTGTTTAAGAGTTCAAATAAAAGAGGAGAGAATAAATGAAGTTTGAAATGAACTGCCAGGAAACATTTATTCTTACCAGCTGTAATATGACCTAGGGGTAGCTGGACGACAATCGGGTCCTGTCTGACCCACACAGACTGCATTTGATTCTTACACTCCAGATCCACAAAAATATATGAGCTAATCACTAATACTGAGTACATTTATATCTCAGCAGAGATGCAAATGAGTACAGGTCTGTTGGAGCAAGGCTGTGCTGGATCATACAGATTACAGTCCTAGCTGACATTAGTATATCGTGTGAGATACATTGGATTTGATCTTAAGTTAACTAAATAATCCCAATTTATTTGAAAGAACAACAACAAAAAGATCTCTACTCAGTACTGTTTTCTAACTGTATTAAAATTACTGAGGCTTTAGCACTTTTAGTGCTTGAGAAAAATACATGTTGGAAATCGGATTACACTTGATTCAAGTAAACATAGTGATCATCAAAGGCATTGCAATTATGGTGTACAAAGCAAATTCAAAACTACATGTATTGCAATATCCATGTCCAGTTGAGTACAATTCTAAGTGTTGATAGTTGCCTGTCATTCCACTAAGACCCTGCGTGTAAGTGCATGACGAACATTAATCCTATCATCAATTCTGTCACTATCTGGCAAAACATTTGCATTTTAAATGATTTAGATGCTAATATGACTTTTGGCTACTTTTGAAAATGTTCTTTTTTTAATGTCTTTGCAGCAAATAGTAATCCACATATCATTTCTGCATTTAATATTTTAAGAGTTTGGATTCAGAAACTCATTTCTTGCAATATATTTAATTTGAGGACTGGTCTAGACTGGTCTGAAGAAGAATGCTTGATTTTCCTTGTGAACAGAAGTTGCAAGTCATTTAAACAATATGACCATTTCATGTCTCCAGTCATTATCAGAACAATCCAACAGAGTGTGCTCATGTACCATAAGAGCTGAAGCTGTGCATCATTAAAAGATGTGTTTTGTATTTGAAGTTGTTCTTCCTCTTTAAAAAAAAAATTAACTGTAAAAGTGCTATTCTCTGTCAATTTTTGCATAGAACATTATATAAATACATTATTTATAATAATACATAATAATATATATCATGTCAAGCTTGACATACAATATCTCCAGAAGAAAGAAGCTTATATAATTAAATGGAGGAAGAGAGGGAATTCTAGATGAGAACGGTGGGAGTGAAACATTCATACAGAAAGTCAGGATTTAATGGCAAAAGCACAGAGATCCGTCAAGATTTTTTTTGTGTTAGTGAATGTATTGAATTATGCCCTGGTGATTAACCCCACAGCCAGCTTGTGCATGGCACTGTGTTTGTAGGGAAGTAATCTGGCAGGAGGCTGAAGGGACTGGAGGAGTCTTGGGGAATGGCAAAGCTGAAATAGATTCTCCTGCTGGGGGATGCTTGCAAAAAGTTTTGCTGGATGAATGCTGTGATGTTCAGATACGCAGAAGTTATTTGATCATTTTTTACCAATAAAAACTGTATTTGTGTAAATGTGGGATGGATCTCCAAAGATCACAGCCAATATTCATCATTGGAGACAGCACAAGAGCTGGGTGCAGATGTACAGACTTCCTTTTAGTGAATCTTCTGAAGAAGTTGCAGCCATTTCACATCATTAGAAAATCCTGATATGTTTGTAGAAGCTCTTCAAAAGCCTGACATGGAAATCTGTTCTCTGAATAAATATATTAAATTAAAGATCTGCTCAATACAGACAGGAATATAGCATGTTTTGATGTTGTCATGGAGGCACACGCAAAACAAACAGAAGCTGCTATCCAAAAATGGGGTTTATTGCAAGCAGGGTTGCCAGCACTCCTTTTGACTAAACACAGGTTCGGATGTCTGTCGGGAAGTAACTACTACACAACTAATTTCTAACTTTAAGGAATGACAAACCGAAATGGGCAAATCCTCACTCGTAAGAGGGGAATCCTCCCACACCAGAGTGCCCAAGATACCACTCACCCAAAGAGGGGCGAGGCTCACTCAGTCCACAGAGACTCCCTCAATCTGCGGAAGTATCCTTGGATGGTGTGTCCAAGGGGAGGGTCTGACTGCCAGGCCTGCTGCTTGTGAAGAACCAACTCACCTGGCTCTCAGACAGGACCCCATTTATATCTTAGTTGAAGGTGCACTGTGGTCATTTGCACTGCCTGAGAGGCAGGCCTGGACAAAACACGGAAAAGCCCACACCCCGAGCCTGTTTGCTAAGGGCTCCAGACCCTGAGGCGCCAGTTAAGCACCGCGAGGTGCATCTGAATGGAGGAGGCCTCAAACTGCTCCCGCCGAGGCGCCAAACTGCTCAGCACAGCTTGTGTGCTCCATCTGTTTTGTCTGTGCGGGAGACTGTATCTGCCACAGATGTGATGTATCACACATCTGGATCCACGAGACCTGAATATTTTATACAGGAAAATGCAGATACACTTATTTTAAAACTAGAGTTACAGAGCAGAGAAGATGGACGCTGTAATATTAAAGTCACAGAATTTGGACTTTCTTTGCTACTTCAGTTGTCTAGTATGAAATTATAACTCAGACCAATAAAGAGGATGGCAAGTCACTTCACATTTTCAAAGTCTGATGCCTTAGCCCGTAGCAAATGCAAGGGGCTTAGATGAATCTCAAGTGCATGAAACAGCTTGGAAAGGTGATTTTTTGAAGGGCTGTTGTACAGTTACTCCCTCAGGGAAGTAATTTATTCTGTGCCTCAAAGCCCAAACTCTAAAATAAGAGTATTATTGTTGCTCTGAAGGTTGTCGATAGCTATAGTTCGTTGCTGAATAAAATTATCAGTCATGTCATTACTGTCATTAACATTGTAATGATACCTATTTACCTCGATGAACGCTATCTACTTCATAGTACTTCAGCAGTAGTGTTTCATAAAATCACATTTGAAAGGAATTGGATACCAAGGTCTGAAAAGGCAATTCCAAAATCTACCCATCTGGCAGCTGCTCAGTTCTGCCTAAAACATAGACAGACCCATTCTGTTTCACCTGGAGAATCCCTGAAGACCTAAATCTAAGTGTTCCTGTAAAAGCATTTTACATACCAAGCTCCTGCCAATACTCTCTCGCGAAAAAAATAACTCTGTGCTATCTCCCTACAGGTGAAGTCTTTCCACAGTCACAATCTTTCTGTCCTCTAGGCTTTAGCCCCCTTCACTGCATTAAAGGCTGAGGGAGCTGAGAAATTTATAACAACTGAAAATGATATTGAAGATTTTAGAAATCTATTCTAGTGCAAGAACTAAAGATCTTGCAATATCTTACTTACTGATGTGGGTAATTTTGGAATCCATCAGCATTAAAAAAAAATAACCCTGCTATTTTGCCATTCTGCATCAGCTATTATCAAATATCTTCAGCCATTCCTTGCTATAAATCAGAGGAGACTTGTCTGGTGCTATACTAGCATAAATATCTTTGCGAAAACAATTTAAGGTCTGTGAATACTGAAAGATTTTTTCAAAATTTATTGAAGAATCCCCCATGGTTCCCATGTTAGTACGATTATAAGAATGTAGTGGGTGTGATTAAATTCCTCAGTTTGTGAGTCTTCAGTCATTTGTCAGCACAGCTCCCAATTCAACTTGCATTCTTAAAATGAACAGTGATTTGATATGTCTTGGCATTTGCCTACTTTGAGAGGTCTTTGAAAAGCAGGCTACTTAGAAACTGTCTGTTGCACACCGTGGGAAGAAACAGCTCAAAAACTGAAAAGACATTGCAAAAAGCCTATGACTTGTGAGAACGTGGGATTTTCACTGTTATATTTCATTCAAGTATCATTCTCTGTGATACAGAAGTTTCTTCATATTTTGAACTAAGGGTTAAAAAATGTAGGGAGGCTGATATGCTAGAAAAAAATAATAGTCTTCTGTACCTATGCACATATTTAGGCATGAAATAAAAAGAAGTTAACCCCATGATGCACAAATTCCTGGGAATTGTATCTTAAGGTTGCATTACTGTGTGTCTTCCCTAAGAACACAAGCTCAGAAAACGCAACATTCATGCAGTCTGATGTTTGATTTCACCAGTTGTGTTTTTTCTTCTTTATGACTTCTATATTAAAGCTTGTGTAGACTCAACAAGCAGGAAAAAAAACAACGTGTAACAGTAACATTCAGTTAGCCATAACCTTTTTGATCATGGAAGCATCTTTATTTCCATAACCAGACAGGGAATAAGTTGGCGTGTTGTTAGCATTGTTGTCACTGCTACCAAATAATAGCTGGAACAGCTTCCACTGCAACAGGTTATGTCTCAAGGATCAATTCTCAATGCAGGCTGCAAACCTGTCTGATTCATGAAGCAGCTGCTGTCTTCAGGAGCAGATCCTGTCAGATGCATTCATCTGGCCATACTGTGAAAAAAAAGAGCAGACTATGCCCTTTAGATCGACAATCAAGTACAAAACTCTCCAGTTTCTCACCAGAAAGGACAATGATGTGAGGGAAGGAGAGGCCATTTGCTTTCATTGGTCTTACAAATGACAGCTCATATTTAGACATCTGGGACAATTGTTTCCAAAATTAAGACACTCCAAATAGCATTTCTTTGTCTAAAATCAGCTCTTCAATATTCCATTCAATACTGGCAGTATTTCTGATATTCTTAGTTCAAATGGTGAGAGAATTCAGTTCTCACTAAAATGTTCCAAAGTCGTTACTGCCAAAAAAAAAGTTCAGAATTAATTTTCAGGCAAATTTAAAGAAAAATACGGCATGAAACTGAAAATTAATACAAGGCATTGTAGCTAAAAGAGATCGGTTCTTCAAAGACACAGGATACAGAAAAATGCAAGGGACATTTTCCCACTTAAGAACAAATAAAACTGTACTGTGCTATAAGTGATGTTAGTAAAAAGCTTGGCAAACACACAGGCAGTATCTTTGTGCCTGTATGAACATGTGAAATATATTAAAGGGCAGCAACTGCTCCCTGAGAGAGATGGGTGGTCTAGTAGTTATCGATTAGGAATCTCAGTCTTACTGATCAGTAAGACTTTGGAAATCATAAAATCTACAGTATCATCTTTTATCTAATTGTATTAAAAAGCATTAGATCCAATTCTCTGAGCACTGCAGAAGTTCTCATCTGCACAAGTTGTAAAGGCAAATTCTGCTTAAAATGAGATAAACCAAAAAGCTTTTTAATTCCAATTTCCTTTTGCAAAGGCTAGTTGCCAAAAATGCCTGCTCACTATTACTCAGTCATGGGTGGGCAATTTGTTCCAGGATTTTCTATCTTCTGTGGAAGGAATCTTGATGCCAGCTGTTTCCCCAGCCAGTTCTAAATAATCCCCATTTCTGTGGGGGTCGGGGTGGGGGGGAAGCAAAAAATGCTTCCTTTCAGTCTTAAGGAATAATATAATTCATGAGGTATAGAAGATCCCACATGTACAGGGTGTGCAAACATGTTAGAAAAGGTAGATGCATGACAGTCTCTCCCAATATAGTTCCTCCTATCTTCCCTGTGACTGAATTACACACTTGTGGGTCCACATAAATAGAAGACAGACAGAGTGGAGAAATAACCTCTTATTTCACACTCTTTCAGTATCTAGGACTCGGAATGCATAAACACTGTAAGCTACCACTGCTGTCATCATTAGTATCTCTGCCTGCAAAGTTAAGTGTTTGAGGAGATGGCTAGTAGCCAGTCTTGTCAAAGCTCTGAAGTAAACTTTCTGCCCATGTTGGAGATCTAGCAGGGTTACTGAGATATGTCTTTGTGTGTTATGATGAATGCAGAAATGTACCTTACCAGTTTCATAGGATACTGAAAAATCACCCCTACTAGATACAGATCACTGATTCATCTTCAACATTAGGGTCTTAGCTAGACAACATCCTGTCCTCCCAGTCTCAAGCCATATGGCACTGATGCACCAACTTTTGGGGTAGACCTCGTCTCCCACATTTGACTAGTAAGTGCCTTTGAATGCTCTTGAAAAGTACGAAACCACACCAAGACCTATGAGCCCAGCTACCTGTCAGTAATGCCAGCAGGCCTCTCTGATGACAGTGTGCAAAAAAAAGTCTGGCCAACAGCACAGGAACAATTTTAACTGCGTAAAAGTATTTTAGCAGAACGCATCCCAGCCACACTCAGGAAAGTGGTCTAAAGGAGCAGAAAAATGATCAACAGTTCCTGTGAGATGATGCAGCCTGCAGGTTTCTTGGATCCTGACTCTCTCTGCCTCTGTCTGACAAATTATTAGTAGGGGACTAGAACATCTCTCTTATGAGGAAAGGCTGAGGGAGCTGGGTCTTTTTAGTCTGGAGAAGAGAAGACTGAAGGCGGATCTTATCAATGCTCGTAAAGACTTAAAGAGTGGTGTCAGGAAGATGAGACCAGTCTTTTTTCAATGGTTCTCAGTGACAGGACAAGAAGTAATGGACACAAAATTGAACATAGGAAGTTCCATCTAAACATGAGGAGGAACTCCTATACTTTGAGGGTTATATAGCACTGGAACAGGCTGCCTAGAGAGATGGCGGAGTCTCCATCTCTGGAGACATTAAAAACCCATCTGCACACATTCTTGTGCAACCTTCTCCAGATGAACCTAATTTAGCAGGGTGGTTGGACTAGATGGTCTCCAGAAGTCCCTTTCAAACCCTACCATTCTGTGATTCTGTGGTTATGTGAAATGCTTCTTCACTCCTTGGCTCCGCTGGCCATGACAACTGGCTTGATCCAGAGTAAGCTGAGTGAGGCTCCCTATGTGGCTTAAATCACCTTCCCAAACACAATATGGATAAGTCTGCCGCAGAGTAAGGGTCCTGAGAGCACCACCAGCCCTGCCTGCTCCTTCCTGGCCACCCTGCCCATGGCCCATGACCCCATGTCAGCCTCTTCGGGGCCATCAGCCCTGCCATAGTGGCACTGCACGAGGGCCAGTCTCCAGCTTCCCACTGCCCTAGCCTGCACTGTCACAGGCCATGGTAGACCAGGTGCACCCTCAGGCCCACATCCCACCCTAGCCTTATCCCCAGGGAGGAACCTGATGCCCAGGGCTGCCCCTAGAGCCTCCCACAGCCTGCCTTGCTCCTGGCTGGGACAGTGAAACCATCCCTGGCTGCCAGGCCCTGCCCTGTCACCCCCACAGGGAGCTGCCCAACCTCGCTGTGCCCTGCAGCCAGACTGGACCCTTTTTGCCCCGCAGAGTCAGCTCTGACTGCCCTGTGAGTCCTGGCCTCCCAAAACACCTGTGTATACTGGGTTGGCACACACCAGAGCAGAACCAGCACTATAGATCCTATGCTTTGTGCTATAAAAGTGCCCCTTTGGTGAGCTGCAGCACACCTCCTGTATTGTATGAGAAGTTCTGAACAAAATGTATGTACAAAAACAGTTATAGCTTTGGAACACGGGAGCATCAGCTGGGACCCAGGGGAGACCCAAAGCCAAGTCCTTTGTAGAGTGGGCATGGCCAGTCTACTCCAGAAGAGGAACAGTCATCCCCAGCACTTATACCAAATAATTACTTATTAAAGCAGGTTAATTAATTTAGCGTAATGGATGCAGCCATAAAGTCTGGGGTCCTACTCCTTTACCTGGTTTGGATGTCGCACTCATCAGGTGGGCAGATCATGGCTCTCCTTTCCTTACATTGCATGAGCAGTCAGCTAGAACACACCTCAATCCTCATCCCTGGCCACCATGAGTATTTGGCAGGAGGAGATAAAATGCCATCTGCTCCTCTTCAGGGCCTGCAGAAACCTACCTTCATGCAGCAGAAGGGAGCATGTGAAATGGAGATACGTGGCCCAAACTGCACTTCACCAGACAAGGACAAAAGCTGTAATCCATATTTAAATACTTCTTAGGAACTCTGGTCTGTGTTTGGTAGACAAGCACAATCCTTCAGCTATGCCTGAGCAATGTATAAGCAGTGGTCTGAAATAGCTGTGCTGCTTTGCTCTGTCATTATTCAATTCTACAGCCCAGGCCTGATATCTATTTTCTGCCCTTCTAGGTGCTGGTAGTTTCTGAACTCTGAACCAGTATTTGCTGGGGCAGAGCGAATGCCTGGGGTTTTGTGCTCAGGCTCAATGCCAGGCACACATTAAATCCTGATGCTCTCTCTGCAGAGAAACTCAGACACCAGCAACATATTCAAAGGTCCTCCTTTTGTTTAGTAGCACTGCTCTGCCCACAATCTCATCAATAACAACATTAAAACCCATTTATATGCACAGCTGGACACTCTGAAAAACGGATTGAATCTAATAGTCAATAGATAAGCGCTCCTATCATTTAGCACTATTAGATCTCAGAGCCCCTAATTTTTTTTTTCAATCCTTAAAAGAACCTTTCCTATGCTAAAACATCATTCCTTTAGAGAATATACATTTTACACTAATACTGTTCCTTGAAGGGAAAAAAAAAAAGAGCCTTTTTTATCTTTATGAAGGCGGAGTCTCCTTTCCTGAGACTGTGAATCATTGGTCACACAGGGGACAGATGAAGTATAGACAGTCAAGAGCAATGCTGTAAAGCAATGTTGTAAAACATTTAGAAAAACATGATATAAGACCAGAGAAACTAATTAATTCATGGGAAGAACACATTCCTAGGTGCATGGTATGACAGGTGCACATTTTGGTGATGAAGAACAACAGAAAAAAAAAAAAAGGAGTGATGTAAGTCTAATAAGTAGGTGTTTCAAAGAAGTGGGAAAAAATACCAGTTGTATCAAAAAGCCAATAAGAAAGAAAACAACCAACTAACCAACCAGTGATGTTAAAACCAAGTGAAACTGCACTTTGTGTGGCACCATCTTTGTGTTGTTCTGACACACAAAAGTTCCACTCAGAATCAGACTCTTCATCATCCTACATCCTCCTACCTACTTTTGGGAGTCTTAAATTCAAAGTGTTTTGAGGAATTAGAATAGACCTCAGGGGTCTGAATTGGGACCAGTACTGTTTAGAGTCTTCATCAATGACATAGACAGTGGAATTGACAACAACCTCAACAAATTTGCAGATGACAGCAAGCTGAGTGGTATAGGTGACACACCTGAGTGAAGGGATCCAGAGAGACCTGGACAAGCTCAAGAAGTGGGTCTGTGTGAACCTCATGTGGTTCAACGAGTCAAGTGCAAGGTCCTGCACCTGGGTCAGGGCAATCCCCAGTATCAATACACGCTGGGGAGATGGAAGGATTGAGAGAAGTCCTGCAAAGAAGGACTTGGGGGTACTGGTGGATGAAAAACCGGACATGAGATGACAGTGTGTGCTTACAGCCCAGAAGGCCAATCTACCAGGGACTGCATCAAAAGCAGCATGTCCAGCAGGTGGAGGTAGGTCATTCTCCCCCTCTACTCTGCTCTGGTGAGAACCTACCTGGAGTACTGAGTCCAGCTCTGCATTTTTTAGCACATTAAAGACATGGACTTGTTGGAGTAGGTCCAAAGGAAAGCCATGAAAATGTTCAGAGGGGTGGAACACCTCCCCTATGAGGAAACAGTGGGAGAGTTGGGGTTGTTCAGCTGGCAGAAGAGAAGGCTCTGGGGAGAACTTGTTATGGCTTTTCAGTACTTAAAGGAGGCCTGTAAGAAAGATGAGGACAGACTTTTTAATAGGACATGTAGCGATAGGAGAAGGCGTTATGGTTTTAAACTAAAAGAGGATAGATTTAGATTAGACATAAGGAAGAAATTTTTTTATAATGAGGATGCTGAAACACTGGCACATGTTGCCCAGAGAGGTGGTAGATGTCCCCTCCCTGGAAACATTCAAGGTCAGACTGCATTGGGCTCTGAGCAACCTATCTAGCTGAAGATGTCTCTGCTCATTGCAGGTACATTGGACCAGCTGACGTTTATAGGTCCCTTGCAATCCAAAGTCTTCGATGATTCTACATAGACTTACACGTCAGTTTGCTTAGACTGTGTACACCGCAGATCAAAATCTTTGGCAAGATTTGTGTTGAAGCAACAGTCATCATAATGAGTGACCAGGATAGGTTGCAATGGGGTGTTATTAGACAGGCAAATGACTGAGAAAGGAATTTCTGACATGTTTTGGAAACCTTAGAGTTTTAACTGCAGTGTTACAGACAGAGAGACAGATAGAGAGGCAGGTAGATAATGCTGAATGATGCAAGTGTGAACTGTAGTCAGCAACTGTTTTTCAGATGTGATCTGTCAGCATCCAGAACACGAGTACTCTAAAGACGTTTCTTTGAACCATCTCTAAATGCTTCCAAATGCATAGACATGAAATATACAGCAAAGAAAAAGTCAAGGGTCCTTGTAAATGCAGTGCTGAACCAGTTTGTTTAAAGATTCTTGATGGCATTAGGAAAGAATACCTGTTAGAAGACAGTTGTTCGTAGGTATGCCAGCTTTGTCACTGTCTAGTATCACAGACTGTCACTTACCTGCGTGTAAACTGCACAGTCCAATGTGTAGAACTGGAAATAATGATCTCAATTTGTTAATATTTTACATCCACTTCAAAGACATATAAGTGACTATTCAAACTGCAAGACGGAAGAGAAACAGGCCCAGATTCTGTTTTATAAAGAAAATATCTAATGCGTCAGATTGACTTTTACATTCCTGTAACTTCACTATAGCCTCGGGGGCTTTTTGTGTCTGTCAAAGTAGAAGTTAGGTCCATATGTGTGATAGATAATATATCTATCAGAAGGCATCTGGAAGAAAAAAAATGTATTTACTTTTAGCATCGTCATAACAGCTTGGAATATTATCATTTGTTGTATACAATAACTTAGCAGATTATACTGAATGTATAAATACTAGATCCTATTTGATAGCTTTAGATGTTACAGGTTTTCAGCATCTTGTCAGAAAAGGAGTCTAGCAAGTTAAACAGTATAATTAAAAAATAATTAATACGTGCAACATCTATTAAATATGCTCTAATAGTTATTATACATAAGAAGTACTTTGCTTTATTTCAGTTGGTTTTCTTTCTTGTGTCTTTCCCATACCATATTTCTTCTTTTTCTCATGCAGTTCCATCGAGTTATAATAAAAATTAAATTTATTATTTTTTAAAAGTAGTATTTGACCCTTATATTCTAACAAAATAAAAGATAATTTTACAATGCTTAAGATTTAGTAGTACTCTGTTATACTTTGATGGCTAAGCTCCTTCCCCTAAGCCTGTCACAGACATAAATAATGAAACGTTCCTATGGTGATTTTTATTGAATTCGTATGTAATGTCTAATCTCAACCAGAAGATACTAAGTATTTGCCAAGAGACACTGGGTAACTGATTTTCTAAATGTGCAATATTTTGTAAAGAAAATAGTGCAATTCTACCATACTTTCTATTGAAGTGTACACTCCTACTCTTTTAAATTAAACAAGACATAATTTTGTTAAAAATAAAATAAATACATTTAGTAAGGAAAAGGATCTGAAGGTCCAGCAGATCAGACACAACTTTACTTGTGATGTAACCACAAATAATACATAATCCCTAATAATTTGTCACACAACACTTTGAATTTCTGTATAAGGTTTCATTTTGAAGCATTCCCCCTCCCCTAAAGTAATTTTAAGAGAAACTTGCAAGAGTTTTGTCCCTAATTTCTATTAGGACGTGATTTTGATCATTGGTGAAAACCGAGGCCTTATGATTCACCAGCATAAAAAAGCTTATTTGATCTGAAATCAAGGTTAATAAATGTCAAACGATGTCCTGAGCAATTGTTTTCACTCTTAGCATCAACAAGGCACCAGGATTTCAGGCAATGAAGCAGAAAAAAAAGCGTCAAGTACAGGTACCTAGGATAAACAGTAACTACAGGATAAATATTTGAAGTGCAGCATGAAAAGGAACAGAAGTATCTTCCCTGCACAGTGCAGCAACCAAGGGCAAAAAGAACAATTTAGAAAATATAGTTTTAAAAAAAAAATGAAAGGAAAAATAACCTGTCAGACCCTGAAGGGTATCACCTCATGGTTTTAAAATTAAGTTTTAAAACAATATTAGAAAGTATACTCTTAAAAAAATATTGAGGCTATAAGACACATTTTTTTTCCTTAAGAGATTCTTTGTTCTTTCAATGTCTGTGAATAATGTTCCATCTCCTTTGAAGTCAAGGGCAAACCACCTACTGAGGTCAAGAATTCACCCCATATTCCTAGGATTTAAAACACTCATCTGCAGGGTTGTTAGAAAGAAAACCTACTTCTGAAACCTTTAAAACTGATAGAGAAAAATATATGTAATAACTAAATATCTTTGAGTATACAAAAACTGACTCTCCTAACTGAAATCTGTTTTATTTTAATACCCTTCCACACACACGCACACACTAAAATACCTTTCCTTTCAAGATCTTCATGAATCTAGTCTAGCAAATTGTATGTGTATTCTTAGGTGATTCAGTCTATATAGGCCATATGTAAGACTCTTATCTTAAAATAGGCTTCAACTAAAATGTAATTGGCTTTATCAAATGCAAATAGATCCATATTCCTTACAGGTTGTCATGGTTCTCCAGTTATTTGGAGGGAAAACTGCAACAAAAGCACAGGTTTATGGGTAGTGCTGGAGTAGCACTGTGAGTGACAAAGCCCAGACAGTCCCTTACAGAATTCCAGACTATTTGACCTTTGTGTCAGCAGTCTCGATGTCAGGCAGCCACTTGGTGAGGGGACAGTGCTTATGCTGGGATGTCACAGCCTCAGCACTGCATAACAGTGAGAGAAAGGTAAATGTGCTGTCCCCAAGGCATGGTGACAGAAGATGGATAGGCACTCATCTCATACTTTTTTTGTCTGGCATGCTAGGGAAGTTTCTGAGAATGGGCAGCTTTTCCCAGTGTTATCCTAGAGCATATATGCTCTCATCTTCTCCCTAAAAGGAAGAAGTCCCAAATTTTAACTTCCTTTTTCATGGACCCTATGGCACAGTAAATTTTCATGGTTTTCCTCAGAGTTAGGGCTAGGGTAGTTTTAGTTGCTGTCGTCCTCCCACCTAATCAAAGAAGGACATGTGTAAGAACAGAGCAGCAAAGAACACAGTGAATATTTATGTTGCTTGTAGAAATTAGGGTTCCATGAAAGGCATACGTATGTATTGCTATGTTTGATTTGTCTTAATTATGATGCTCTGTGGGAAGGAAGTGTTGAGATACAGACAATTTTGCCTATACAGAGCTCAAAGATAGTGTAAGACTTCTGCTTCCAAAATGAAAAAGCAAGTATCAGATGTGACAGTTACCACATAACATGAGATAGTGGCAGGTAAGACCTTGCCTTTGTCTATTTATCTGGCTGTGGTCCTTTAGCTGACAAAGCACTGATCAGATACTACCCAGCCAGCCTCCAATCTGGCACTTGAGAAACGCAGCTGCAAAATCTGGGAAGAGCTCATTCACAGCAAATACCAGCCCTATAGGCCAAAACCAATTATGGGTAACAGATATTAATGTACTTTAGCATGAAAGAAGATTTATTGGTATAAAAATATGTCATGCATAATATATGCCAAAACATATGTCTGCAGACTAGTCATGATGTATTTCAGTTTGGGCAAAAGCCTATAGGTATTTGAATTAAGTAATAAAAGGGATTTAAAACCTGTATGGAAACCACAGAGGATGCCAAACAGATGTAACTGAAGCTCCTTCTTTGTTCACAGCTCATTCAGGATAAATTCTGTTAATTCTATAGAACTCACCCAGACTTTTACTGCTATCTGAAATGATAGAGCTGACCCAAATATCTTGTGCACTTTCTGTGCTATGGCGTAAGAAATGTGCATAATATGCTTTCCAAGAGCACTGGTTTAAGGAAGTAAATTGCTTGACCATCAATATAAGGTATCAACCTATTATGAAAAAAGTACTACTACTAAAATATTACGAAAAATTTTGAGGATGTTAAGATGAAGACAATTTCAGCCTAATATCAGGAAATGCCTGACAGTAAATTCCCCTGAATTTATTAAGAGTAACTTAATAGCAACTTGCTAGCAACATCTGCTTGCTAGCAGTTCACCTAATAAAATTTGTAACTAGGTTCTTAGATGTCACAATGTAAAAATGCGTATTATTTTTACTAAGACAGGTAAGTTTATTTATTTATTTTTTATTTAAAATAAAAGTCTCTGTCTATAATTCTATTATGGAAAGATCTAGCTACTCATCAGCTGTCATTGTCAAGTGCCATACTCAATGATTTTTCTACTGTGCTCTAGTGCAGAATGCTAATGACAGTTGTTGCCGTTGTCCAGTTGCTGGATACAATGCTAAGGATGTCCAGGAGATTAAAAGATTTATCTGTGATGGACAGCTGAAGTGCCACAGGGTGGTCCTGTACATGAAGTTAAGTGGAATAAAGGGTCTGTCTTTCTTGTTTCTATTTATCCCTCAGTCTGCATAGAATATCTAATGGAAGAATTGCCGATTAAAAAAGCACATTTTGGTGATGTGATAATGAAATAAAATTTTAATAGAGATATTTAAATTATGATTTAAACTCTTCCAGTCCAAAGTTAGGTGGAAGCACTGCTGTATGCCATTACTGTTGCCACATTATGGTAGGCTGTTGGTCAAATCCAGAATTGATTTGCTAATCTCCTACTGTATATGTTGCTATTATTGCAAATGTGAATACTAGCTAACTTTTGGGAAAATAAAGTTTATTCTTATGTTCATGAGTATGCTACGTATTCTCCTGGAAGGCCAAAAAGCAGTCTTGTTAGTAGCACAGGCAAAGATAAAAGGATACGATATGAATCACAGAACTTTTGAGGAGACCCTTGCAGCTATGCTGTGCATTTGGAGGAACACAGGCAAACACAAAATTTTTCATGACTAACAGATGAAGGCACCCAAAATATCCAGGAGGGATTATCTTATCTCAGCCTTGTGGGAAATGGGGCGGGAGGGTGTCCTTTATTTTTCTAATGGTGTTTTCTTGGCTGGAGGGCAGAAGGGAAAAAATGAGATATGCAGAAAAAGGATTTGTTCAGATTTATGTTGTATTCTTTCATCAGAAGAACTTTGTAAATATGAATTATCTAAAATTTGATGGCATACTGAAGAGTGAAGGAAACTTCTGAGGTCTCCATAGGAGCGTCACCAGACTTGCCAGGGAAATGAGCACTCCATTGTCCAGTCCTCCAGACAAAAAAAGCAGCAGTTTACAGAGGCGTACATTGGAGTGGTGAGTGTCACTTTCAATGATAGTAGGTATGGGCCTATCTACAGCTAATTTGATCAATGGGAGTCTTACCGGGTCAAGACCCAAAGAGGAACCTAACCCTGGTCCCCTCTCAGGGCATGCAAACACAGAATCAAAGAATGGTTTGAGTTGGAAGGGACCTTAAAGATCATCTAGTTCCAACCCCCATGCTATGGGCAGGAACACCTCCCACTAGACCAGGTTGCTCAGAGTCTCATCCAGCTTGGTCTTAAACATGTCCAGGGATTAGGTGTCCACAGTTTCTCTGGGCAACAGGTTCCAGTGTCTCACCACCCTCATAGTAAAGAAAATCTTCCTAATGTCTAATCTAAATCTACCCTGTTCTAATTTCAAACCATTTCCCCTTGTCCTATCACAACACACCCTTATAAAAAGTCCCTCTCCAGCTTTCCTGTAGGCTCCCTTCAGGTACTGGAACGCCCCTGTAAGATCTCCCTGGAGCCTTCTCTTGTTCAGGCTGAACAGACGCAACTCCCTCAGCCTGTCCTCACAGGAGAGATGCTCCAGCCCTCTAATCATATTTGTGGCCCTCCTCTGGACCCTCTCCAACAGATCCATGAGATGACAAAGCTTCACAGCATTTTAGGGAAGGCAGTGTGTGAGGCACAGGTACCTTCCTTGGCAGGGATGCCATGTGGACCTCTCCCTAGAGAGCAGGGAGACTTCAGTCACAGTGCACTGCTCTCCTATTTATCTGCAGAAAACTGCAATTCTTCCTCTTCCTTTCTCCAACATGTTTGAAATCCCTCTACTCTTCTACCTCAGAGCTTATCTGCTAACATTTTGTGTCCTCTTTTTCTTAATGAGGAAAGATTGGACAGATATTCAAAGGTTTTTACCCCTATAAATGCTTACATCCTCTGAATGATGACAAGAAACTTAGTCCTGTAATAGCACGGTACAAAGCCACACAGATCTCTTTGTGCTTTGGAGAGGGTTATTATGTTCACTAGAGAGGCTTTTGTGTTTTAAACAACAGTGAATGCAGTTTGGAAATTGGTTTTCCACCTCAAAAAGGAGTTAGGAAGTTCTAGTGCAGTTGTTGAAACCCAAGTCTCTATTATAGGCATACTCTCAAATGTCACCTGTTCCACAAGGTACAAATGCACATTCCAGCTCACTTGTATTGAGCTTTTGCTGCTCGTTCTAGGCTGTGTTTTGTATTTCAACAGTAATTTTAACAGTACAAAGGTACACAGCAGCAGAAATTTGGCTGTCTCCCGAACTATATTCCTGTGATCTGACAGATCTTTCCATCTATCAATTGCACAAGCCACAAGGACTATTTCAGTTGGAGTACATGCTTTCATTTTATCTCCTATCAAAACCTCTACAGATTCTTCCCAAATATAAATATGATGACCCAAGTGAGTGGAACCTAGAAGATTTTGTAAAATCTATTTTTTCCTTTTAAAAGTATATATATCTTATTTAAGTCACTGTATTACTACAAGGGGCAATGGGTCCTTTTCATTACAGATTTTAAACTGAAGAAAGAAAGTAATAATGCTGCTCTTGAGGTATAACACAAGAATTATCTTTGCATTTTAAGCCAGATCCTCTGCTAATAAAAAAGAGAGTGATTCCAGTGAAGGCAGTGGAGTTCTGAATGTTTATGTTTGCTAAGGATCTATCTGACAGTGGCAAATACCTGAAGAGACAGTCATCTCTCAGCACATGAAAATACGAGGATCAAAAAACATCTAATAGCTATTCAAGAGGGATAGCTCAAGAGCAAACTGGCAATATTAAATGTGCTGTACTGGAAACAGGGAAGAATTATACAAGCAAGAAAGAGGAAGAAGAAAAAAAATACAGTCAATCAGAAGACTCAGAGAAAATATGATAAGGGCAGCAAAATGTCAAGTTGAGCTGAAGCCAGTGGAACAATGCAACAAGAATAAAAATGTAACCTGCTTATAAAGCAGGGGGAAAAAACAACAGTGAGAATAAACTCATTAGTCGAAGCCTGTTGTGTGAGGCTCTAGATACTTCATGTGCAATTTTGAGACCCTCTTTGTCCTCAAAATTGCTTTGAACAACCCTCTGTCAGGGTCACTTTTTAACTGTAGTTGATTGACATCTGTATTTAGTCAGAAGTATGGTACTTTATAAAAATGGTTTTCCATGGGAACAGTTTTTTCTTCTTTTTGTAGTGTTCTACATCTGTAGAGTTTTTCAATTTAAAGACATTGAAAAAATACTCCATGGAAGTTAAGAGTTTTCTGGTTTCTTTCCAGTGAGAGCTCTGAAGCTTTTTACATTTCACATCACACCTAACCTAATAGGTACCTATACCTATAAAATCCAAGGGAAGACAGAAAGAAACAGAGTTTTTAAATAAACCAAGAAATGAGAAAAGAAACATTTTTCTTCATAATCAGCCCATAACATGGAGTACAGAGCTCAAGACAAGGAGATATTAGTACCATTATGTGTACTGCAGAACGTATTATCTATCAGTTTGCTTAAATCACCAGCAATAACCCTATTGGCAGCAAAAAACAAATTACCCAGCTGAGCTCACAGCCTGACCTGTAAGTAAATACCAGGCATAGCACTGGACCTAAAATGCCTTCAGCATGAGCAGAGTACATGTCAATATAGAAGCTTTGAGCCAAAGTGACATAATTTCTCTCATCTTTGAAGGATAACCCAAAAAAATTCCTAATGTCAGACCTCTGCTGACATCACAGCAAATGCAAGACTTGTCAAAATAAATAATTAACATTTACTAATTACCATTTCCCCAAGGGTAAGAGATTTTACAGTGCAGCCTGTGTATTATAGACCAGAGGTGCTTAGATACGGTGACCTCTGTTGTGGTCCTCATCTTTCTCCCAGCTTTATGAAGGGATTAATTTTCTTACACCAGCTCAGTCTTGGTCTTCATCACACTTCATATTTTGAAAATCAAAGCGAAAATCTCCCTTGATCCCTGCTTTCCTGTCTTTGAAGCACTGATTACAAACTCAGACTTCCAAGGGTTCTACTTGTCTTTGCTCTCACAGTTTCTGTCTTGCCTCTCAGCTCTTGATTCTTTGACATACTCTGAAGTCAGTCTGTTATTTTCTATGTTGCTGTATACCAGACTGAAATCTCTCTGCCATGATCTCTATCAATCCATTTCACTCATTTTGTTATTTTTGTTTTCTAGGCCAGTTGCTCCTCTTTTCGGTTTTGTTTAATATTGTGAACACTACAGGAACGTGTATAAAGGGCATGGATGGTAGATACACTTCATAGCACAAGAAAGAGTAGCCTACCTAACACATTGCAGTTCTGACCTGGGCTCTCAGCCTCATAGCTTTTATAGATACATACACATTTTTAATTAGTCCTAGAAACTGAGAAAACTGCCAGGGGGAAATTTGTTCTAGTCCTGATGCTCAGAGAACACAGACAGAATCTGTGGGTTCCTATGGAACTGGCCTGAATGCAAAAGTATTCTATTAGATCTTTTGTCTTATAAACCAGCACTGATGTCAGGACTTACATTTTAATTCAAAATTAGATTGTGAATTGCAATGACTAATGATTTTTATTTTTGCAAGTTTTGTATGAAAGCGTAACATTCCAAGTTTTATTGTGTTTTTTTCTAAATATTTTCTAAAATATCTATCTCAAACAATCTCATTCAGTTGGTGTAGGAAAAATATAGTTATGTATATGTAAATTGAGCTGGTGCATAGCACCTACATGGAATATGCTGGATAATTTAAGTGTACTCTTTCCAAAGTCTGACAAAATATCGTTAGCTGGAGAGTTTCTTTGTAATAGTGTATCTATTATCTATCCTGACACACCATATTTATATCAACCTATTCACCATGTCTGGATGCTTTTCACTGCATGTGAACTCTGACATGAGGCCTTGGAAATCCTGCCTTTCAGACAGCAATCTTTTGGGGAAGCCAACCTTGCACTCCTTTTTACAGGAGTTACACACTGCAGATTTTCATACCATTGTTTTAAACCCATAGAATATTTTTGAAACATCACCTTTTTTTCTTGTTTGTACCTTCTTTTTATTTTATATAACTCTACTGAACTAGTAAAGTAACATGACTGTCAAATTCAAGCCAAGCAGCACAGAACAAAACTTGCAAGATCCATATTTGGACCAGGCTAGCTAAATAAGCTTTTAAAATTCCATGCGGAGCTGGAAACAACCCTAGAAAAACCTGGACAGATGGCACTTATTTACTGAAACCAGCTCCGCAGCCATATATTGGAGCTGTCTAGGAAACCTAAAATGCAAAACCATTCCATCACAGTGAAAGACAACTATTTGGCACTAGATTGGTTGAGTGAGACGCTGTGACAGGAAGTTAGAAACCTAGGGTAAAATCCCCCTGCCTGAGTTTGGAGTAAGGTTTAACATTTTAACTTCCATATTCTGTATGAATAACTGACTGGTTAATAATTGGCTGCCAACCATAGTTAGGGAGGTCTCAGTTCTTTTTCATCCTCCTACTTTCCTCTACCCCTGCCAGAGTGTCCTCCTTTGTCCCATGCTGAGCTCCCCATGCTCTCTGGTAAGCCTGCTTCAATGCCTTCCTCAAGCCATGGTACTACCTTCTTGGTCAGAAGTCCCCACATCCCAAATTCTGCTTTTTCTCAGTGCCGCCTCATCATCCTCTGACTCTGAACCTTTTCATCTCCCTGGGCTATGTGGTGGGCCACTAGTGCTGCTTTCTTACAGGAACCCATGCTTTGCTTGAGAGTAGATGAAGTATCCCAGCAAAGCTAGGTAAACTGAGCTTTGCTTGGGAGTAGAACTAATGAGTTTGGCAAAGCTGGGTAAACTGAGCTTTGCTCTTTATCTCCCATTCATCACTGGTGTGATTCCTTAGCAGAGTGTGACCCACAGGTTGGAAAACAGTACTTTAATCAGCAGCATGTCAAAAGTATGTTTCTCTCAATGAAACAAAAACAAGTACCAAAGCTGTTTGAGATTATGGCAGGAGGAAGATGAGAGGAATGAACTGCACGTAAGTTTTGAATTTGTTTCAACTGACAGAGAAATGCAGAACTGACACCTCATACTCCAGGCAGTCAGAGACATAAGTCTCCGAAGAACCAAAGCCTCCACATTTTCAACACATTTTGCTGTGTAATATTTAAAATGGTATCTGGACAGTTATTCACTGTTGCTAAACCAAAGCACAGTGCTGCCATTAATGAGGCACATGTACACAAAAAGGCAAAAATAAGAGGTTATTCAGAGTATGGAAGCTGAGAAATTCCACTATTTTTTCCTGTGCTTCCAACTTGAAAGCTGGATGGATCCTGGTCTTAATTAATCTCTTCAGACAAGAATTGGTGAAATTAAGGAACTGAAGATTTTAAATACAGAAAAAAATTCTCACATGATGTAAATGGGCACTGTCTGGTGATATCCAGAATGTTACAACAGTTTACATTTAATCTAGGCAGGTCTTTCCCCAGAATAATAACAATTAAATAGTGTGTCTATAGCAACGCTCACAAAGCTCAAGGCGGGAAGGTGAAACAATATGAGAATCACTTGTTTGTCTCATTGACTTTAATTTTCTGAACTAAAAGTTCTTACACACACTTGTTAAAGGAAAAGCTAAAAAAATAAAACAAAGCAACTGGAAATTATTACAAAGTATAAATGCCTCTTGCCCTGGTCATTTTAAAGACTTTTATTGAGTAAGTCAGAACTATTCCATCAGTATAAGAAGAATACATAATATTTACAACTATCTAGCACAAACAGATAATTCTATGAAACCTTATCAAATTTGTTTTGCTCAGCATTTAACAGTATCTCAGTCAACAGGAGTTTGTCCTGTTGATCCATGGGTTACACAAAACAAATGTACCTTAACAAAAAAATCCATAATTTTAATACTGCATGCTAAAAGGAAAGAAACAATTATATTGCATTTGGGAATAGGAAGTAGTTAATTTGTCTTTCTAGTTGGCATTTAGCAGGAAAGAAATAGCACTTCATAAAAGAGTCTATAAATAAAGAGTTCTACACTTTGAAAAACAGAATATTGTGGGAAAGACATGATTTTTGAGAGTAGTTTAGGATTCTTTCCTATTATTCCTTAAAGGCTGTACTGGAGATAAACTTCTGCACAGCTTAATTATATGGATGATGCAATTTCTGCAGGGGAAGTCTCTGAAAATGGTGCAGAACCTCCCCCCCACCTTTACTCTAGCTAAAGAGCTGGCTGATCACTCTTTCTGTGCAATGCTCTGCTGACCTTAGGAAGAAATGAAATGCTGCTGGCGTTGTGAAGATTTATAAGAAAATCAAGTAATCGCTGTGTATAGTCACACTGTTCATGCAGCCTTGAGCATTTGAAGCCTTGTGCTCGCCAATATTTTATTTTCTCATTCAGTATTATTCATCATTATTTTCTACCCTTCAGACTTAAGCTTTTGTTACTCTTTAGCACACCACATTGTTTTCTGTGGATTTTATGTTCTTGCCCCACTGTCACCACAGTATTCTGTTTTATTTATTAAATGTAACTCTTCCATTATTATATTTATGTCAGCTTGGGCAACTATGGCTATTTTTGTGTGTTTGTTATTTTCCATCTCATGCATGTTTAATTACCGTAACAGCAAGGGTATCTTTTTTAATATTTTTAGCAGACACATAGTACACTTGGCTTAAATTGGACAGTTGTTTATAAATCATTATGGGAACGGCGCCTTGAGAAGCATTCTCCTCATAGCACATTTATTTGTTTTTGTTTTCGGTTTAGGGCAAAAGTAAATTTTTTAAGTTGGGCCATGTTTGCCCGTATTTGCACAGAGGTGAATTTCACTGAAATGGAGAGTCGGTGGCAGGCCTGGGCCTCACTGTTGCTCTTGTGAAGGATTTGAAGTGGAACACAGCCAGTTGTGACTGCAGGTAGTGGTCACAATGTTTTGTGTATCTGGGCAAGCCACTTATTATCAACTCCTCTATTGCATAGAGGCTCTTATTACTTAGAGCTGGTCATCTGTAAATGAATGTTGCAGGCCTTTATCAGACAGTAGATCTGGACAGATCTTCATAGTCCTTTCCAGCTTGTCTGTGCTCCTTAATAGAAATTCCTATGCTCATTTGAACTAACACTAACCTCTGAGTTTGTCTGCTCTTGATCTTATCTTCTTCCTTTACCTATTAAGATCTGAGTTGTGAATCCAATATTCATATTCAGAAGCCCTTAATCTTTTCCCAAGAGGGGTGTTCAGGCTGTCCTTAATAACCTGAAACCCAGGCCACAAGGGAGACAACGCTCTGCACATTTATACTGCCCTGTGAGCAGCATAAACTTAATGCAAGACTAAATCCCATCTGCTCCATCAGCAGTTAGCAGTGAGGAGCTGCCAGGCAGCACTCTGCCACCATAATCATGGCTGATGACTGTCCAGAACTTTTTGTTAGCCCAGAGGGTCTAGACAGGTGCCCCGTGGCCAGCAGCAGGGTGTAACATGTAGCCCATGGTGGTGAGATGCACCTTTTCCTGGGTACTGTGTCACAATCAGCATTGGAGGTTTCCTTGCAATGTGTCCCCAGAGCCGGCCCTGACGCTGCTGCTACAGCCAGGGAGAAAAGGGAAAGTTCATCCCTGGTCGGGGCCACTCTGTAACAACATGGTAGATACAAACAGTGAATCCAGCTTTGCTACCAGGGAGGAGTGGCAGCTCTCTGAAATGAGCATTTCACAGCCTGACCCCCTCTTACTGGGCACCTACACGCACTGTTTGCTTGTAACAAGATGCTATTATTCTCGCTATAATTCTGTGCTACATTTCAGTTTGCGTTCTGCAAAACAGACCAACTGTTTTTGTTCAAGCCCAGTTCTAAGCATTGTGACTCCAAATGAAGTCATATTTAAAAGAATAGTGGTTGACCTGTAGCCACAGATTACCAGTTGTACCTTTTTCAAAAATCAGAGAAAAAGCTTAAAAAATTCAACCTCAGATTGAGTTGTTAATCAGGAATACAAGAGGTTGTTTTGGAAAGAAGAGGCTTGCTAGTGCAAACAGCGTGAAAGACCAGCATGAATGCCATGTGAACAGCAGCAAACTCAAAAGTAATTGAATGCAATATTCAGGGTTGATGCAGTTATTTATAGGTTTGAGATCCATTTAAATTCAATGAGAAATGCAGATCTAGAGAGGCAGAGAATTCTAAAGTTGTCATTTACAACTGAGATTAAATGATGAGAAATTGTATGTGCGTGATAAAGCTACATGTGGGCCTAATTTGTGTCAATATGGATGCACATCAGTAATTGTTTGCATGCAGCCAGGAAAATATAAGCTGTTACAGCAGTGCTAAGTATTGCTATTATGGAAATGTATGAGGAGCTGGACAATACACTGAAACTGAATTCTGAAAAACAAAGTGGAAAATTCACCATTTTCAAAAGCTTTAAAAACATATAAACTAGGCTTGATTTTTTTTTTTTCCATTTAATTTTATTAATTTAGATGCTTGGCATCAAGTTGCTAGTGCTTGTAATATAGACCCATTATTCCAATTCAATCTCATCAGCTGATAACGACCAGATTTAACCTTTTCCTTTTTGTTGATAGAAATCACTTTAGGTGAATACAGAGTGTGAAACATAATGCAAAATGCAAGATTGGCTTAAGATGGCCATGAAGGCTGGGAAACACTGTTGTTACTAAAGGTCTTTTACCTTGAAATTCCTTATGCAAACATGCCAAAGACATATTCCTTGTTTAGGAACTGGAATTAGACAGACCACATCTGTCCTGTTTTAACAAACACATTCCCCTCCAGCCTCCAACTCCCTTTCTTTTTTACTGCTAAAACTGCATATCTAAATTAAGCCTACACATCCTATAATTTTAGGAAAGAATCTGGCTTTGTTGTCACTAGATGAAGATTCTGCATCTGAAGTTGAGGTCTTGCTTCTGCAAAGTATTTAACTGACTGGTTAGCAATGGAATGCCATTACATTGTACTGAAGCCAGGACAGGTTGCTCAGAGAGGTGGTAGAAGCCCTGTCCCTGGAAGTTTTTAAGGCCAGGTTAGATGGGGCTCTGAGCAACCTGATCTAGTGAGAGGTGTCCCTGCCCATGGCAGAGGGGTTGGAACTAGATGATCTTTAAGGTCCCTTCCAACCCTGACAATTCTATGATTCTAAGACTTGGGATAAGTCAGTAAATGAAGCTGAATCAATACACAATACACAATCAATACACAATAGTGTGCCTTTAAATTTGCTTCTAATTAATGATATAGAGAAGTAGCGTTTTTTTTCGTGCCTTAGCAGAGAGCTCATTTTTAAGATTGAGAGACAATTTAAAAAAGAAATTCTACATGCTCTCTTATTTAACTCTTTTTGCATTGGAGCAATATGTCATTTAGGCACACTCTGGTTTTATATTGTATAAGATAAATGAGGATGACCAGGAAGAGATACAGTCTGAGACTGTGACCTCAGGACATTATGTGGGAGGACACAGCAGGCTGGTCATTGATGTGAAGGCTAAAGTCCTCTGGGTCTTCTTGGAAATCTTAGCTGAAGTAATTGTTGCATTCAAAACTAAAAAATAAAAATTGGGAGTTTAGATTTACAAAAAGTCACAGACTTCAAGTAAAAGAACCAACCACAGCCTTATTGCTCCTCTTAGGCTTTCCAAACACAGGTCCTTGATATATTCAAACTTTGTGTGATGAGAAGCCATGAACACTTCCCAAAGCTCATCTGAATTCCAGCCCAATAACATCCCCAGCAACACTGCCAGAGTGAAAATTTGAGGTCCTCAGATATCTCTTATTTAACAGTTTGGTATAAATACCTATTGACTAAGACTTTTAGTAAATCTGATCTGTATTAACAATAAAGATGCAAACGACCCCCAAACCAGGTTGTAAAAATCTCCATTTCACCTGCATCTGCTGCTGATCTGTACTTTTTTCCCTATCAAGCTGGAGAAACATATATTTAAACAAAACCATCCAGTTAGCACAAGGATTAGTTAGCACAGACTTCTGGGCATACAGTCAAGGAAGGGTCTGCATACCTGAGAGCTTATCTTCTCTTCCTATTCTGTTAAATTTCAAAAGATTATTGCAGCTTCTGCTAAACCTTGCCTTAGGCAAATACCAGTAAAGTCTCTCTGTAAAGATTGGTAAGAGCAAGGAAAGGGATGGAGGGACAGTGCTTCACAAGGATATTTGTAGAGATCACAGATGTACATTTCTTACATATGTACCCAATGCTCTCGCTTTTGCACATTTTTTTCTGAACATATTATTGACTTATCCAAAGAAGAATACTCCATACCTACTAAGTAGAAACAAGTATTTTTTATCTGTGCTTTCCTTCTTTCTCTCTAACCTGCTCTGTATAGCCTGTGTGGCACAGCAATCAGTGCCCTGCAGAATCCCAATATGCAGGAATATCTCCTACTTTCATAGATTCATAGATTCATAGAATGGTTAAGGTTGGAAGGGACCTTGAAGATCATCCAGTTTCAATCCTGCCACAGGCAGGGCCATCCTCCACTAGACTAGGTTGCTCAATGCCTCATTCAACCTGGGCTCCTGATTCTTCCGTACAACCCTAGGAAATCTCAGTGGTTGTGGTATCTAGAATAGCAACAGAGTGAATTTCTTAAGTATTATAAAGAGTGTAATTTGGGAAAATATCAAGTGATTTTTTTTTTAAGCACTCTGTTTCCCTGACTTCTAGTAACCTATAGCTCAGGACACTGAGGAGATGTTTTAGTGAACTGATCTGTTTTTTTCTGAAACTGCTGGATGGAATGCAAATGCCTGAAATTCCAAGGTGGGGAAAAATGAAAAGTGGCACTCTTTGAAAAGGGTTTCAGCCCTGAGTTTTCATCTCCCTGAAGCCATTAAGGTGATAGATATATAATTTAGGGCAGGAGATGACTGAAGAGTTTAAGAACACTCAGCAGCTGAAGATAGCTGACAGAGTGAACGTAAACAATGCCTGGGATATGGTGCAGTGCACAGCAGCACCGCATACATTTTCAGAAATACTGAAGAAATCACTCGTTTATTCAAGAAACCTATACCCTACAGAAGCAAATCTGACTAGGCTTGTAAACCGCAGGGAGATTATCTCCGTCGCACTTCTTGAAAGAATACTCCTATAATGTTCTCTTTATAGAACAATAAATTCTAATATGACTTAAAAAGAAATATTTTTTTGCTACTTATAGATTGGACTGTGTCAATCTATAGATGTACAGTTAAAAACACTGGAGACCAATGATGCCCAAAGATCCCAATGATGACCAAAGTGGGCCCATGTGAATATCATGAGGTCCAATGAGGCCAAGTACAAGGCCCTGTAGCTGGGTCAGGACAATCCCCAGTATCAATACAGACTGGGGGATTTGAGAGAAGCCCTGCAGAGAAGGACTTGAGGGTACTGGTGAATAAAAAGCTGGACATGAGCCAACAACATGTGCCCATAGCCCAGAAGGCCGATCTATCCTGGGCTGCATCAAAATCAGCATGGCCAGCAGGCTGAGGCAGGTGATTCTCCCCCTCTACTCTGCTCTGGTGAGAACCTACCTGGAGTTCTGAGTTCAGCTCTGGATTGTTCAGTACATGAAAGACATGGACCTGTTGAAGCAGGTTCAGAAGAGGGTCACAAAAATGATCAGAGGAATGGAACACCTCTCCTGTGAGGAAACAAGGAGAGTTGGAGCTGTTCAGCCTGGAGGAGGCTCTGGGGAAAACTTGTTGTTGCCTTTCAATACCTAAAGGGAGCTTGTAAGAAAGATGAGGATAGACTTTTTAATAGGACCTGTTGTGACAGAAAGGGTGATGGTATTAAACTAAAAGAGGGTGGACCTAGACCAGATATAAGGAAGATTTTTTTATGATGAGGATGCTGAAACACTGGTATATGTTGCCCAGGAAGGTGGTAGATGTCCCCTCCCTGGAAACGTACAAGGTCAGACTGGATGGGGTTCTGAGCAATGTGATGTACTTGAAGATGTGCCTGGACGCTTGCAGGGGTGTTGTACTAACTGACTTTTGCAGGTCCCTTCCAACTCAAAGCATTCTATGTCCTATACTAAATTTCGTTACGTGTAGAAACACTCACTAAAGAACTGATTCCAAAGATCTCAAATCTTTCTTTGCAGTATATATGAGCAGTTATTTGCAAGAAATTCAAATTAATTCCTCATCAGCCTACACACTTCGGAGTCAAAAGACTTTGCAATATTTAAGTAGCACATTTGTATCATAAGACTTAAGTAAACAAATCAGAGAACTTTCAACTAGGATCTCTGACATTTCAAACCAATAGTTTAACTATCTGACTATCTTCTAAGATGATTTCTGGATGAAAATAAAAATCTTTCGTAGTACCTCACAGCAGGCACCTAAAATCAAAATTTTGAATTGTTTTGTAGCCCACAGCTAAATACTGATCTCCTTAACCATTGTAGAGTCATAATCGAGTAAAAGTGCAGCTGGTCGAAAGAATTTTATATCTTGCTCTAAAATTTTATGAAAGTTACTGAAGAGAAATGAAAAGAAATGGTAAGACTCATACACCATGATGGGCAATGGTTACACTTGAGAAGTATTTGTGTTTGTTTTTTTTTTTTTCTCTCTTTAAATATTGCAGCATTCTGGGAGATATCAGAGTGCACTGGACCAGTGCTTCTTTTTCTCCATCAGTTGCATTTATAATTCTGGTGTTTCCCTAAGCCAAAACAAGCAGTCAAGCTCACTCTTGTTATTATTATTGTAACAAAAATGCAGAAGTTAGGGCACTTTTCAAAATTAAGCCTATCGGAAATTATCCATTTTTGCAAGAGGAAAAAGATAATGGGATCAGACTGGCTTCAATCATGTAGTCAATTCCCAATCCTTAGAGAGTTCCCAGAATATGCAGCAGTTGTCAATTAACTTTTTTCTTAGAAGTCAGTCAATCTTCTTTTAGGGTATGGTTAAGAAACAGAGTGGTCTGGTGTAAATAAATTAACAACTAGAACCCCTGCTATACCCACTATCTTCAGTGAACAGATTAATGTAACCCAAAATCGTTTTGATGATATCTTTCTAAGTATTGAAAGCCGTGCTTTGTTCAGCAAAATGCACAGCATTTCTTCTTGATTCAGAACACATTTTATTAAAACTGAATTCAAATTTCCAATTAAGTGGGTGCCTCCAGACACATGCATCTGCCAAATTTTTCAAACACATCCATATACTTATGCACTTACTTTGAATATCTTGCCCCCAGGGTCCAGGTTTTTTTGTGATTTTTTTTTTTTTTTTCAATATGGAATTAGCAACTACTGAAAGAGTCTGTGATGAGACAAAAAAGGAGCATTTACCTCAGACCTTCTCTGTACCTTGCTAAGTGCTGTTCCGTCATTATGCTGTTTACCATAGATTTAAACAAAGGCAAAGGGAAAGAAAGAGTTTGAAGTACATTCACAGAGCCTAGTGTTAGCCTCCAGAAGCTGAACTATCTACATTTCTTCCAAAGTGAAGAAACAGGAAGGGAGATGAGGGAAAGAGGCTTGCCAGAGCATAGGTCAAAAATTGAGTTGAAGTTCTGTTGTTTTGACTCACCCTTTGGAGTAAGCGTATCTTATTACAGTGATCATAGGAGGCATTTAGGGAGTTAGCTCAGGTCCCTCAATCCAGTTACATATGAATTTAAACCCTGAAAAACCAAAGTAGGAAGACATGACCTTAAATCCATGCCTCTGTAATTTTTGTTTAGCTTGGGCAATGCACATCTACTATCACTTATTAGCAAAAAAACCTACACAAATGCTTTCGAACATTATCACCTGACAGGTCCTGAGACAGCGCTCAGTACTTATGAGCAAAACTTGTGCATGTCCTACATCCATTGAACTGTGGGTAGAATTAGTCATGCTGGTTGGCAGAGTTAATTGAAATTCAGTCTTTCTCTCTTTCAGTGAGTTACTGATTGACTTTGCTTTTACAAGTCTAAATTATTCATGGAAGAACCTATGAAAATGAATTTCAGCCTCTTGGTTATTTATGAAATGTTCACTGTGACAGTGTGCAGCTTGTGATTAATCACTGGAATAGCTTTTTTGTTTCTTCTCGAAATGACCACTGCAAACTTTTCAAGTAGGAGAATAATGCCAAATACACTGCATTTTCAAACATCACTTTGGACTGGGAGAGGGAAGACATAAGCTGATTTTCACTGACAGGATGCCATACATCTGTACGTACATCAAAAAATCATTGCATTTCTACTGCAGATGCATGTACACAGCTTTGAGATTATTGACCAGATCTTAGATGAAACCTTTTGAAAATTTGATTCACTTTGGACTAAGAAACCAGAGGAATTTATAAATGAATATAAAAGCAATGAAGGACCAGTCTCCTTAACACAGCAGTCAGTACAAAAATATTCAGCTGTAATTAAGAACCAATTTGAAACTCAGATCAATTGTTGATCAAAAAAAGCAAAAAATCATTGAGTTCAGACAAGTGGGTTGTTATCACATGTCACAAGTTCAGGCTACTACAAAAGCTTGCCTTGGTCCATGCAGTCTGTCTTGTTGACTTTAAAAGTATTATTCATACATGATTAAGAAGCATTTCTAGATATGGGAACTAAAGTCAATTAAAAAATTTACTAGCCAACACATACCAGCTTACTTCTTAAACATAATAGCATTTATCAAGTTGAAGCTGCTTTACCAGAGGCAACCTGACAGAGAGTAAAAATCTTGATTCTGATATCCAGCCCTTGAGTTGTGCATATACATAAACCAATTTAAGCCTTAAGCATCCTTGCATCCTTTTATTTGAGATAGGTGGATGCTTACCTTTCAGTGGCACCGTATGCTGAATGATAATGGGTAAATGCAGTGTTTATAGCGCCTCCTGTACTGAGGCCACAGATTTTGTCTTGTGACATTGCAGGACATAAAAGACTGAAAAGTATCCAGGGCGGACCAAGAATTTACAGCCCTCCTAGTAAGAATGAATTGTCAAATGCTTTGTAGCCTTAGCTGGTTTTCAGCAGATGGCACTGTAAGAGCATTTGAACTGAATTCCCAAATATGTTTCATATATTGTAGACATAAATTAGTCCTCAACATTGAAATTTTACATTTCAAGAGAAATGTCTCTCTTTTAATGGTTTCTCTTTGAATCAGTGGGAAAGAGGATAGTAATTAAAAAATAAAGGAATGTATCACTGTCTTGGGATATTTCATTTTTGATTACTTCATATATATCCGATAACAACATGGGAATTTTAAACTGCAATCCAGCCTTCTTTTCATATATCCATAGCATTTACTTTTGAGAATAATTTGTCCTGATGCTTAAATGTATGTTACGCGCTTCACGGGAAGAGATAATGTCAGAGTAGGGATTACATTTTCTCTCTGGGTATTTGATTAATCTCTTGCAAAAGTGAGAACAGAACTAAGCCAGCTTGTCTATCTTTTTCTATTAAGCATCTCTCAGAAGCCTGTTGCTATGTTGCCTAACACCTTTATGTATTGATAAACACAGTGGATATGGACATTTGCCTTTGGATCAATATTTGGCTTTGATCTCAGTCTTTTGAGTATTAATTTAAAGCTGAATACAAGGACATTTAACTCCATCCTCCAAACACCAGCTCAGCGGCCAGCTCAACCAGTTCCTGTCCCTGCTTCATGTCAGTGTCTGATCCCCTTTCCAATTCATACTTTACATCTCTTATTCCTTTCTCAACCATCATCTAATTGATTTGTCTTAAACTAGAGGTTTTTTCCATCATTAATTTTCAGAGAGCCCCTCATTTCCACCTCCATCATCTCTTACTTCCCCGTTTGCTTGTTACAAGATGCATGGGAACTACAGGACTGGGCATTGTCATGGGATCTTAGCCCACTCTGACACTCTTGACACTCCTCAGGAAATCAAAGACGCTAAGAGGAAAGCAGACACGTCAGAGTTAAAGGTGACATGAGAACCATCACACACGATATTGTGGTCACAGAACAAATGTGTATGGGTTGTTTGCAAGAAACACGAGCTGTGAGAAAAGCTGAGAACATGCACAGTCTTTCTGAATCTTTAGCTGATGCAACAGTTACAGTTTCTTAATATGGAGTGGATTTGTGACATTTCTGTTCTTGATGACAGGAATTTTTGACATATTAAAATTTGAAAACATTTATTTTCCAGGGAAAAAAATAATAATTCAAATATTCAGAGTAATGTGGGGTTTTTTTGAAACATCAGAAACACTCTTAATGTGTCAAAATTCTCTCTCTCTCTCCTCATACCATTCTTCTTTCCAGAATAAAAGGAAGAAAAGCCTGAAGCAGCTCAGAATTCAATACCTGCATCATTACGGTTACAATTATATATAGCATATGAGAAACAGCTATTGAGAAAGAGTGCAGGTTATAGTTACTGCTTTGAGTTAGTTTTTTCTGTTTCTTTCACTGACTTGTGGACTGCAAAGATAATACTCTCTCCAGTTGATAGAATAGTGGAAGCTCTTTAAAGAGGAAAGCAGCCAGTTAATGAGAATAAAGAGTGACTGTCGAAGACCTGTATGTCCCTTGAGGAATATGGGAATTAAATACTTTGTTATAAAGCATTTGTTTTCATTTAATTGACATACTATCTATGGCTCTGATTCAGCACTGCACTTGGCTACTTTCTATGTGCTTTCACTGAGATCAATAAACCAATAAATACACTTGAAGCTCACGAGTCACAGCAATGCTGAACTGCTTCCTGTTCTTCACGGAGCCCACCACACCTCAGAATTCAGTGCCTGAACGATGAAACCTGAATCTGAGTCTGATGATATATGAGTCTGAGACCGAGACATTCGTGAAGAAAGAAGAAAACAGCTGAGCATCTACAATGTCAAGGGATAAACCATGCAAACAAATGAATGGATCATACATTGGGGAATGGGAGCAGGAGAGATAATAGAAAATTCTGTGAAGTGTCAGGAGAATTATGGCTGATAACACGTATCACATGTAGTTGCTTGGTGGGAGATAATGACAAGGGCAGACCAGCTATTTGTCTAGCATAGGCCATAGCTGAATACCAAATGTTGAATGGAGAGTATACGGAAAAACCTAAGAGCTGTTGGTGTGAATAACCAAAAAAATGGGAATATGTGCTCCTTACAGAGAAGTCATATTTTTCAGTTTAGCTACTTAGAGATGTACAAAACAGTTATAGTCGTACATTACACCTAATAGATTACTTATTATTTCATTCAGGGGTCTGTGAGGCATCTACCAAATCTCTTGCCTCTGAGGAATCTGGGAATTACGTCACTTAGTGTGCTTGAATAAGCCTCTTCATAATGCATGATTAAACCAACTTTAAGCTCAAATTTGTGTAACTTTCTTATTTTTTCTATGAAATATCAAGGAAAATACATCATCCTGCTCCATGTCAGAAAAAAATTATTATCAATTATTAAAATCTATCAACTTATTTCACATACATTCACTCAGCTTAATGTTAGGAACAACAGAAGTATAACAACAGATCAATCCAGAATTCTATCTCTGGTCAGATATCCAAACCTACTTCTGAGAAAAAGACCTCTTAAATGGAAGTAAATCTGATACAGTTTTGTGCTGGGCTAAAAAAAGTATGAATCATATAGGAACTATAAATAGCATATTACATTGCTTTTCCAGAAGTCATTGAAAGTACAATATTGCTTAGGCTTTTTCCCAAGGAAACAGTCTATGTGCAGTCATGCTATGTAACCAGTAATTCCTGAAATTCATGGTTAGTTTCAGCCAAATTTGAACACTGTCAAGGGTGATATGGGACACAGAGTTCATGTTTCATGAGATAAACGGACGAGTAGAAGACAAAGACTTTGGCTTGCTGAAGGAAATCTGCAGTGTCAGATCAGCTATATTATTAGACATCATATAGCTCAGGAAAGAGATCTTGCGACTCACACAGTGACAGGAGTAGGCTGGCTTAGAATTTCCATTTAATTGGGCATTGGCTGTTACAACCATAGATCACAAAAACTGAGGAAATTAAGCTTCAGACCCCCTGCCCACAGGACTAGCTGCGTTTCAGAAGCCTTCCTTGTTATTTTTTTTTCCTCTCTGTATCTGTCCTCCTTTGAAGATGTACACTTTTACACACATTAGAATTCCAGGCCTTTGTAACTAATGTTATCTAAATATACAATCGTAATGGAAAATCTGTGTTTTTAAGGTTCAAAATGGGTCTCATCTCTTTGGTTTTTTGTCACGGAGGCACCCACAAAACAAACAGCAGCCGCTATCCAAAAATGGGGTTTATTGCAGCCAGGGTTGCCAGCACTCCTTTTGACTAAATACGGGTTCGGATGTCTGTCGGGAATTAACTACTACACAACTGATTCCTAAATTTAAGGAATGACAAACCAAAATGGGCAAATCCTCACTCATAAAAGGGGAAACCTCCCACACCAGAGTGCTCAAGATACCACTCACCCAAAGGGGGGGGGCGAGGCTCACTCAATCCAGAAGGAATCTCTAGAGACACTGTGACTGACTCACACCAGCAGCAAGAATTTAGTTCAGTTTAATAGGACGAGTAGATGCATTTTTCTTTTCCTTGGGATAATTTCTACGCAAGCAGAGATACTGCCTCAATACAGCTGTCAAATTCTTAAATTTTTTTATCTGCACAGCATTTTACTGACAGGAGAAATCACCTCAAAACAGTTTTTTCCTCTCTGTTACTTACTCCTGCCTCCAGAATGTCTTTTGGAGGTAATGTCCATTCTTCTTTCTTTGCTTTTAATGTTGCATCCTTATCTGGGAACATACACCTTTTCCAGATAATTTAGATTGCTTGTCCTGAGAACAGAATCATCCCCAAACACACTGCTCAAACTAGTAACTGTAACTCTAGTAGCAGTAACTTAAATGATTTTATTATTCCCAGAGCATTTTAGACAAATTGAGGTCAGTTCTTATTGATCACTTGCTTTGCAGACATTCTCACATTCAACAGGGACATGAACAAAGTTAACTGCATCATCATCCTGAAAATGTATTGTGATTCTGACATCTATGTGAGGAAAGTTGTCCCTCTTCTGCAGTGCAACCTTTATGGTTGATTTAAATATTAACATAAAGGGAATTAATAGTTCAATGTTCTTGCCTGCATTTTTCGGCCACTCACCTCTTCCCCTACAAGTGAAACCAAATAGCTTTGAGGTTTAAAAGATGGGGACAACTGGAAAAAAAAAAACAATCAACACATATCAGAACATGTCAGAGCAGAGGCCTTGGAATATGAGCCACATTTAGACTTGTAGCCAAGTGCAACTGTGGAAAGGAGACAAGGCGGCTTCTAAGTCACTTTTTGACACCCTATTAAACCTTTGCTTTTAAATGTCCCAGAGTAGTCTTTGACCCTCAATCCTATGTCTTCTTCATATTGTTTAGCTGGTGGTAGAGTCCTGTATAGATCTATCTACATTAATTAGATGTTAATCAGTTAAGCTTCAAATTTGTCTGTCATCCAAATCTTTTTCTTGTGAATTATTTCCTTTCAAAGTGCAGGAAAGATTTTGACATTAACAGTTCTCTGCCCCCTTCTATCTGCCAGCAGATCTCCTATGGAGAAGCAGAGAAGTTAAATATGGACAAATACATAGCACACACTGTAAGGAAATAAACTCACAAGAGGAGAAAATGAAGTGAAGAGCCTGTAATGTTCTGGCAGAGCAGTGATTTACCACTGGGAAATGGTGCTATCTGCAAGAATCCTCATACACTGCAAGCAAGAGGGAGACCAGAATGGTGGGAAACTGAGGATGGCTTAGGGAGGGGAATGTGGCTGGCAGGTGCTGGCTCAGTGCTTGGCTATGTCCCAAGCTCTGTACTAAGAAAAGTGGGAGAGAGGGAGGGGAAAAAAAAGTTCCTCTCCTGCCAGCTGAGGTGTGAACAGCCAGGCTCCTAGCAATGCTGCAATGGAGCTGCTTCCACTGCTGCTGTGAATGCTGCCTGGAGGCTGAAAATCAAATGTTGCAATCGATTTTTAGGCCAGCTAGAGACCTTTTCATGTGAGGATATGGCATTTTAAGGAAGAATATGAAGTCTGACAGAATGTCAGGCTACCTGTATTTACGTAACCTATAAATTATAACAGTTCTTTTCATGCATGGCCTGGGATCTTCTCTCCATATTGCCTCTCTGCCTCATTCAGTCTTTGTCTCTAGGATATTTTGGAAGCCATGTATAAGTACGAGAGCTTTGAAGGTTTCTCTTACAGTTGTCTCCTATAATGTCTAGTAATTCTTGTCTCCAGCTAAACAGATACCAAAAATACTTCTTTAATCCTTTTAGCCAGAAACAGTGAAAAGATCACCTTTTACCCTACCTGTGACAGGGAATAGAGACCTCTTACAAGGTCTGCAAATCGCTGTGTTTTCTGTTCAGATGAATTTAGAAGACCAGTTCCTTTTATTTCAAACTGTATGGATATGTAGACAGGATTCTTAGAACATTCAAAATTTCAAAGTAAAGCTCCGTTTCAGATATGTCCCTTTTAAACCCATTTAAAATCCCTGTTCAAGACTCTTCTTTAAAAAGCAAGAGAGTAATCTGAAAAAAATAAACAGATTTTTGACATAACAAAGACTTTATACATACACACAGCATTTAATCTCAATTTCAGTGAAATGCAGTGCTGTGTAAAGATAAATCTGCAGGCTTGGGGTTTGTTTAAATTTCAGCTTTGTAAGAAAACTGTAAACTAGATGATTGCTATGAGTCACAACCTTTTTGAAGCTCTTTTTAGAAGAAGGGATAGTTTTGTGTATGTAAATGAAACAAGGAGCTCTGTAAAGAATGGGTAGAAATATTTTTACCAATAGGCTTGTAAGAGGTATGGTCCATTATCTTTCGGGTATGTGGGGGTTTTATTTCCCTTACCCCTACTAACACCACTTGCTGCATTGTCTGGTCACCTAATGGCAGAGAATTTGTATCTTTACAGAGCCATTACATGTTTTTTCATAGCCTGCAGAGCTAACCAACCCGTGTGGGTCATTGCAAATAGTTTGTTCCTTGACCCAGAATCTCATGGATGTGAAGCTTTTCATACGCTGTTCATCTGAGAGAAATGCCCAATAGCTATTTTTTATCAGTTGAAAATAAATTTCACCTGAATGTGAGATGGAATGTTAAATTCAAATATCTTTGAAATTCTGTGAGGATCTGGGTTTTATGTCAATTGGATCATTGACATGAGACAAATTTGTCAAAGGCTTGTAAAGCTGAGCCGAGCTTAAGTATACCTAAAATTGTTTAACATTAAACACGGACAGTTTAGAAAGCTCATTCTTTCTTTAATAAATACAGGATACTGACTCCTTAGGGGCAACCTCTCTCAGCATATATTCAGTAATAGCTTGCTTCAAGACTCCTGTTTTTACTCCTTCTCTGTTCTCTGGCTTGTTCCCAAGTGCCTGGACCAATTCCTCTCAGGCCCCACTGTTAAATGTCTCTGATTACTACCAGAAACTTGTGGTTCACTTTTATTTTAACATGGTAATTTTACTTTGCAGTCACTGATGTTTTTCTTGACCTTTTCTTCTTTCCTTAGGATGGATTAACAAGTTCCTCTACCAAAACAAAAAAAAATAAGTGAATGGAAGATGGATACTAATAACTGTAAAGTGTGTAATGCATCACGAGATTTATGCAGCACGGTGCACTTTGAAAATTCATTATACCTAACAAGCAGCTGAGACTGATGGGGTTCATGTGTGGGACTGAAGCTAACAGATATAAAAGCAATGGTTTCTCAATGACCTGAAATTTTAGTACAGCGATTTATTTGAGAATATGATCTAAAACCCCCACAACGACCAAAGTTGAATTCCATTAATTTGAAGAAATTATGCCTTTGGCTGCTTTTTCTGGAATGTTTTTATCAGAGTGCCATTACATCACTATTTTCTTTCAGAAATGTACCTGCAGAACATAAGATTTTTATTTGCTATTTGTGGGGGTTTTACATGGAAAGATTCAATATGAACTGCAATTGACATCATTAAGCCCCTTTTGTATCTAGGATACCAGTACCTCCTGAATATTTGTGATTGAAAGTACTTAACGATCCTGAAAATAATTCAGTTAATACTCTATGTAGGTATACACATTGATTCTAATTAGATACATTGAACTCTTCTAAATACAGCCTGCAAGTCATGAATGCAGTGTTTTATATGACATGCAGGAAAGATGGGTCAAAACCATTGCTATCACATGCAAAATTACATGTTTCTTCAGAGGTCCAAGCAGTTCTGACAGACTCAATTAGATTTAAAGATGTATCCAACTTGGCAATGTGTGCTCTTTGCTAAAGACCACTGCAAAGTAGCAAAGAGAAATGCTTTTCTAAGTAGGCAGCCTAAACTATTGTACTGTTGGACTGAGAAAAGCCAGCTGTACCTCCATTGTAAACTACAGTGTCTCAGACTAGTTGAGACCAGCCAACAAGAATTAAGTTAATACAAAGTTAGCATTCTTTCTCTGCAGGCTCTGATGAGCACCCCTGGCTCCTAGATTCACAGCTCACTCTCCAGCTGGCCTAGGTTAGTGAGGACAAGGTTACTGAAGATCTGGTGTTTTGTCTCCAGCCAACTTGACCTACAGTTGGCAAGTCTGGGAATTTTTACCCACCTGCAACACTGCAAATTCGTGGCAGAGAATAGAGGGCAGTAAACCCAAAGCAGATAGAGAGAGAAAAGTATGGGGTGAATCTCAGTTGAATGCTAGAGATATCTGTGCCCTGCTTCCATGTTCTTGTGAGGCTGCAAGTCTGCTCAGAGCTGCCCCATCTGAGCATCTCAGTCCTAACTCACTTTCAAATCAAATTCTCCATGGTTTTTTTAATGTCTTATCCATTGGATGATTTCAAAAGACTCTCTACATGGAGTGACAGTGAAAATGGCACTGGATTCTTATTTTTTTTTTTCTCTTAAGTCAGATGAAAGATATAAAACTCATCATTGATACCACAGCCCTGAGCCAAGCAGTGGGAGGCTCGAGTTGAAATAATTAATTAGTTAATAAATTCAGAACTATGCTTTTGAACTTGCACAATAAATGAAAGGTAGCTTGATTTGCACCCTGATGGTTTGAGCACTTACCTAGGAAAGAAAAGCACTGGATTTCGTTTTTCTGATCACATTATACATTAGAAATTATAGCACAACCACTTTATTAAAAAACAGAGAATGAGTGATAGGTTCCACGCTCATAGGTTTGTACGTGTGCTTGAACAAAGTGAAAAAAACCAAAACAACCAAAGAAACAAAGCCAATCCAATCATCAATGTTCATGAACCTCCATTTACCAGAGAACACCAGTCCTATAAAGACAGATCTATGTTCCCCCAAAGAATTGCTCTTTCATTCAGACAACAAGAGGAGGTAATCCAGTCTGCATGAGTACTAAAGAAAGGACCCCTTTTTCTCTCTTTGTCTCTTACTAAAACTGTGTCCTAAGATGACATAAAATTCCTGCATGTCATCATACAAAAACAGAGGCTTCATACCAAGTAGAGTCTATTGTCTTAGCAGCTGAAATAGCAGAACCAAAAAAAAAAAAATCCCAACCCCCACATCAAAAGAACAAGATTAGAATCACAAAGCCGAGTATTCAAAAGCAGGGAAGTGACAGAATGAAGACTGCCAGAATTTTCTTTTTAACAACTTTGTCTGTAAGTATGTGACTGCATATTATGGAAAGGTCATCAGCCTTCATTTCTTGCACAAGAGTGAATAGTTACTATATTCAAATTAATGAGTAGTTTTGCTTATTTTCTTCTTATTGTTGTGTAGATAGCTCCATGCCCTAATACATTACATTCTGAAAACTTCAGAGCAGTAAGAGGTGGTATTAACCTCAGTTTTATGGCTCTAGAACTAAGGTATGAAGAAAACGGGATGCTATGTTTTCACTAATTTTGAACGAGAATTTGGAAATAATTAGAAGCTCGTTTTTTGGAGCATATAAGCTTGTACTACAATTATATATGTGATATGACTTCATTTGCAATTGCCATTGACTTAATCTACCTGAAAATCAGACCTTAGTGTCTCATATTAGATACGCAGAAAATGAGAAACGTGGTTTTTAGTGTTCTATGAAAAGTTTAGGTGAAATGACTTGCTCAGAACTTCTTGTGCACATTATGGAAAAGCCAAGTATGATACCACATTTCAAGAGTAGCATTAGGAAGTTTAATGTTGGGATTAATTAAGCTAGAGAGTGGATTCTTTAGAGATTTAAGTACTAAAATCAGTTTCTCTTGATCACATGAGAACTGTAGTTTTCATAAAATAACAAAAAGCATGTTCTTATTATAAAAATATTCCTGGAACATCATATCTATCATTGCTGCAAAGCTTGCAGTGGCTGAAGAAGTTCTCACCACATTGTTAATGGGCATCCTTCAGCTTTGTCCCTCAACACTGTTGATATCTTTTCTTTGAAATACATAGACATACCGAGTCAAAGACCTGGTCACGAAAAAAACATAAATCTTTATGAATTGTACATATCAAAGTCTTCTGGTAATATTTTCACTTTATGCACATAGTGTGTGAATTTATGCTGATCTGACAGAGAGAAATCTGCATACAACAGAAGAGATTGGCTACAAATTTTCTTTTTTATTAAAGAGAGAAACTCTTTTTTCCCATTACATGTCTAATACTGAAAGTAAATAACTAAAATAATATAGTTTGTTACATAAAGCAGAGAATTACATTATTATTATTGTTTTTTAGACTAAGAATTAACCATGTTGCATTTACTATTTTTATCTCAAATAGGAAACTGGAATCTTTTGTGACAAATCACACATGAGAGGGAAACAGAAAACAAATGCAAACTGAGCTGGACACTTCTGGCCTCCTTTTGTTGTTCCCATTTTCCACTGTTGTAGTTGAACCAGATTTGAATACAGAGCTATTTCATATTGACATACATGAAAGTAAGAGGAGAACTAGGATTCTCCTCCATGATTTCGCTCTGTGCTGCCGGAAAATAATGGATGTGCACCTCAGAAGCACATTAACTATAAAAGTCAGTTTACCAAGAAAATATTAAATAATTGAAAAATCAAGAGGTTTTTTGTCACAACAAAACAGCTATTAGTGTAGTCAGATCACTCATGCAGGCCTGAGAGAGTGCATGTGCTATCTGGTAATGGTAAACGTATTATTAATGCATATGACTTGCCTGAGTACATAACAGCTGTCACCTTATATTTAATCTGTGTCATTGGTAGACAAAAACGCACACTGCTTTTGAAACAGCTAATTCAGGTTAGCCACCACCGTGGAAAACCGTGGAGGCAAAAGAAAATCAATTTTACCTCCATGTCAATACACATAGTAAAGCTTAGACTCTTCCCTGGCATGCTTCCCATAGCTCCTTTACCAGCCAATGATGCAGAACTACCCAGTGAGCTAGTTTCGTCTCCAGACATAGTAATTCAAGAGCACCAGCTTAAAACAAATGGCCTTTTGACTTGACAGGAGAGCACCTTGGTCCTGAAACAACATCAGGAAATCACGTATATGTATGTTGACTGAATTCCTGATGCACCACTTTTATTCCAATGTGCTGAGGTTTCTCTAAAGGAATCTTATTCTAGTCCTGGTGGGAACGTGCCTCGTTGGCAACAAAGATGTTAGATGTTTGCCATGCAAGACTATGTCTGACCTAATCACTACAAAGCCACAGAATCACAGAATCACAGAATTGTTGAGGCTGGAATAGACCTCCGAGATCATCAAGTCCAGCCTATGACTCAACACGACAACACCTAGCTAGACCATGTCACTAAGTGCCACATCCAGTCTTTCCTTCTATAAATAATGAAAATAAAATTACACTGTCACAAGTCTTTATGTTTTTCTCCAATAACAGAGATAGCCTAAGGAAACTAGGCTATTCAGATATTCTATGTTGTAGATAGCTACCATTAGAGAATGAATCCCACCCACAGTGCTAAGACATTGTACAGAAAATAATTTATGCTTGACAAAAAAATTTTATTCCAATTACCTGAAAAACACGGGAAAGAATTTATTCAGCTAAAAAGGTTACCCAAGATATGAAAAAGCACCATTAAAAAGTCAGCTGTAGATTTAACAAGCACAACTTTCTCTTATTTTCCCTACACAGGCACATTGAAAATAAAATGGGCAAATTTATTGAGCATTTCAATAATGAACTTCTGAAGTGTACTTTTAGAGAACAAACAGTAATTTGACTTCCTTGATAATAAAAGAGATAATAGCATTTTATTATGCTGACAACTCCTACAGTTACATAATCTTCCAAACAATATGTACCTGGACAGTACTATGACACAAATACAATCTTGAACGCAGTGACACCTTTCTTAATTTTCCCAAAATATCTGTGATTGCTGGTCTTTTGGGTTTGAAGGTACAGAATATTGCCAGAATTTTCTAAAAATAAGATTGCTGTTGGTATAACCCCAAGTTCTGACTAGAGCTACAGTAGTCGTGAAGCTTTTAATTTACCACCTTTCTTAATACCTTCTTCTGGTGTATTTGTATAACTATAAAGGTGGATATCCACAGGTTAAGGATAGTGTGTGTATGTGTGAGTGCCTACTATAATCAGTGAAGATCTAGGGCAGGATTTCACACACAGAATCACAGAATCAATTACAGAATCACAGAATCACAGAATGTTAGGGGTTAGAAGATCATCTAATCCAACTCCCCTGCCAGATCAGGATCACTTAGATTAGGTCACACGGGAAAGCATCCAGGTGGACGTATAATTGCGTAAGCATAGGTATCTGGCATCATCTGAAGTCTTACGAGGTATTTTGTCAAGCTTCCAGCTGCAAAAAGTCTCCCAAACTACTAGATACATAACTCATATAGTCAACAGAGCTCAGAAAGTGACTAATCTCGTCTCAAAGTGACTTATAAGTTAATCAGCTGACATGCTGCTCAGGCTACTACAGGCACAAATATTTGACAGTGAGTTAAGGCAAATTGAGATAACAGGTAAGAAGAGTCTGGGGTACAGCACCCTACAGTGGTATGGCTCACCCTTGTGTGCACTAATGCTAAAGCCAAATTCCAGGCTTTCACATTAGTAATTTTTCATTGGCGCCTAAGTGAGTTAGACACGATACACGTAGGGCTCAGTTAAACTACCAGCGTGTAGATGTGTAATGTAAAGACTTGTGATTTGAGTCAGTAGACAGATGAATGAGTCAAAGCTCCTGCTGTCTTTAGCAGCCAGATACTAGCTATCCGCACCTCACTGGATAAAATGGTGATTATGTTGTCAAAGTCAGGATCTTTGAACAGTGGAAAGGTTATAAGCTTCACTCCTCTGAAAAACACATAGTCTTCTGCTTGTCAATAAAAGAATTAAAAAAATGATAAGATGAAGCAGGATAAAGTATTGACAGAAATATTCTACTGACTACAAAGAAGTCAGATCTTGTAACATAACTACACTTCATATATTAAAATAAATGTATAAAAAGAAAAGCCTTACTGAATTCTGTGCATTTTTTGACTAATAGCTATGAATATGTCATTATTTTTTTCTAGTAGCTGATGTTTTATTGCATAATATAAATAAAGAAAATTAGCTTTTAAATTCCATTCTTCTTGTGTTGGCACAGAACAAAAAGTAGGTGGTAGGATGTAGGTGTGGAAATGCTTTGGGGAATGACGCAAAATTATTGAAAAAGAAATTACTTTGGTAGCAATACTTATAAAATAAAATCGTTCTCTGATTAGGAGAGATCTAGTTGTTCCATCTCTGAGACCTGAACCTTATAGATTACCAAATTTTTTTTTATTTTTTTTTAAATCATTGAATATAAAGCAGTGATTAGAATAACTCTTATAGAACTTACTGTTCTTCCTATCTCATCTAGAAATATAGTGGTGCCATGAGAGCAACCAGGACCATGCTTATTATGGGCATTATAGTATATGGGACTATGCAGGAGTCTTCCACCTCATTTCTGATATCCTGAGAAGTACAAGGAGACCCCTGTAAGCATGTATTCACCTTAGCACCTCCAAGCCCCAGAGTGTTAGAGGAAACAGAAATAGAATTGGCACAAAAGCAGGGATATATTGTTCCTTTATTTTATCTTATTCTTAATATGAAAATGCTCCTCATTTGGAGACAAGCTTTGCAAAAAAGTCCCCTCTGAGCCCAGCTGAGCAGGTCTATCTATATTCGTAGCTCATTATGAGCTACAGATCTATTTCTCTTTCCTATGTGCACAGTGTCTTCTGTTCTGTGCTTCGTATATATTGATGATACTTTTATCACACTTAGAAATATCACTTGTTGGGCAGTTGGCATTGGACTTCTGACTTTATTGTATTCATGATGTTGCTATTGAACAAAAAATATAAATCAAGGAGTCCCAAATTACATAAACTATAGCAGGAACTAAGTAATTCTTAATCACTAGAAGTGACTGTTGAAAAAAGTCTAAATAACGTTTCCCTGAAATTAAGTCTATCAGTCTATGGAAATCTCCCAAAATAAATTATTAAAGTCCCCTCTCTTGGGATATTTAATACCAGGTTAGGTGAAACCTCAAAATCCTGTAAAACCAACCCATCATTTACAGAAGAATGAAACTGGTAATTTGGCAAGTCCGTATAAGACTTCTCCTCTGTATAAGAAAACTCTGATCTCAGGTCTGACCCTTCAATATTGAGTGCTTCTTTTATTACTTGAATTTTACTCTGTCCACTTATCTAATACTTTTGTTTTACTTATGGCTGGATGTACCCTGATTTTTTTAAAGTAAACTGTGTTGATCATCATTCACCCATTTTCTTCAATATCCAAAGACTTCTGCAGTTCCCTTTGCAACTGCTTGAACTACTGATCTCAAATCACTTTACAAAGACAGCATCATTTCCATACCATGTTTTAAAATACCCAACTTTTTTTTTTTTTCCTTTGCTTCTCACAACTTTTTGCTTCTGTAAGGAACTGGTTTTTTTTCCATTTCTGACCTCCACATCTCCTCTGATTCATAGATAAGGAACATTTTCTGTTTTGAGGGCACAGATACAGTTGGCCTCTCAGATGTTATTGGAAAGACTCACATCAACATATGTCATTGCAAAATTGCTCCAATGAGACCACTGCTGGTTTGGGACCGATCTGCTGGTGTTCTGGTTCAGTATCTTAGTTTGTGCAAGACTGTCTGTACTCTATTTCTTTAAAAAAAAACTTTGCACTTCTTATCGTTGAACTTCATGAAGTTCTTGTAGCCCATTTATCAAGGATATTGAGGACTCTCTAGATGTCAGCATGATCTTCTGGCATATCAGCCACTCTTCTCTTGTCTGCAAACTTGCTGAAGGTACAATTTGTCCCATCATCCAGACCATTAATGAAAATACAGGACTGGACCATTACTGATCCCTGGGGTGCACCACTAGTCACAGGCCACCAACTAGACGCCATCGATCACCACCCTCTGGCCATGGCCATTTAGCCAGTTTTCAATCCATCTGCTCATCCAGCCTGTACTTTATCAGCTTCTCTATAAGGATCTCACGAAAGACAAGGTAGAAAGCCTTGATGTAATCAGGGTAGACAATCTCCATTGTTTTCCCCTTATCTACCAAGCCAGTTAATTTATTGTAGAAGGCTATCAGAACTTCAGAAATGCTAAAACCAAATGGAAGTTTTGTTTGCCTACCATTACTGCTTTGACACATTTCAAAAGAAATTTCACTGAAAAAAAACAACAAAAAAAAACAACTAAAAGAACACAAATCAAATGCTGGATCATTTTGAAACAAATATTTGTAAATATTTAAAATGCTAATTAAAAACTATGACCAGCATAAATCTAGTTGGATGTGGATTCATAATTAATTATGGTACTTTCTGCACTGACTAGATATCTACGAATAAATTAAGCGAACTAATATTTACAATTAAATGATACACTGTATAATACTTAGAACTACTGTAGCGTTATATTAGAAATACTAAAGGCTTATCGATTTAAATTCCTTACTACTAATAGCTTGAATTAAAAATCTACAGGCGGACCTAAGAATTATGTCAAGTCAATACGATTCTATAGCATTATAAACTAATATAAGTATAATTTTTTTTTTTCAATAAGTGAAAAAATGTAATATTTGACAGAAGTGTCAGTCTGTGGAGTAGACTTGACCTTGTGCAGATTTTGTCAGGGAGTAGCAAGGGCCAGTGGCTCCCTCAGCAATGGGGATCCAGGAACTGGGGAGGGCTCCCCCAGGGTGGCAGGGTAGGGCAGGGCAGGGCTTGGCAGCCAGCGCCTGTCCCACCACCCCAGTCCCAAGCGTCGGGCATCCCCTTGGGGATGGGCAAAGGTGGGGACAAGATGTGGGTCCAGAAGTGGGTCAAACTCAGCCACAGCCCATGGCTGGACAGGTCTGTGGGGAGCTGGAGACAAGCATTTGCAGATAAAGAGCAGGACTGAGTACAGATGTTGATAGGTTTCTCTTGAATTTTCAGTAATTATGTTGGTTTGAGCATTTATTCAGAAATGTGGGAAAGCATCAGCTTCCCTTCTTACTGCCACATTCCCATCTGCAGTGGACAGAGACCTCCAGCATCAGCATGACCGCTTCTCTGTTTTTATAGACAGTCATATTTCATTTTCCAACTCATAAATGATTTGGCTCTATCTTTAAATTACAGAGGTGCCTTGTTGTCACTCCTGTCAGAGGTGTAGTGGATAGTATCCATTGCAGTTATGTCTTGCGAGTTGAATATTATGGTCCTCTAAATGCTGACTGAAAACCTGTAATCTGGAGGGAGAGGAAGCTTGCACCTTCCCAGGTGATTCACTGCTTGGGTAGAGGAAGATGCTCCAGGGTGGAAGAAGCAAAACTAGGACACTGCAGTGACAAACAGGAAGATGCCAGGCCAGCCTCTGAAGAGACTAAAAAGCTTCCCTCAGACCACAGAGGAGGAGCAGAAATTTCTGCGCCTCAGAATATTGTTGAACTAGCTGGAAACAAGGACCTGCCCCACTAGGATACAGCAACATGAAAGACAATTATGTACAAAGCCTTTTTTTATTTTTCATTAGTTTACTTAGTACCTTTGTGGTTTAAATATTTCAGAAATAAACTCTTCTAGTTTATAATAATAAACTATTCTAGACTTTTGAGTTTAAAAGCTTTTCAGTCTTACTTGGGAAGCTCCCAGTACAAGGTCTAGGCAGATCTATCTCAGAGCTGCAGCTACTTAGATTCCTGTCATACATGGTTGCCTCCAACCTTCTCATTCATCTGGAGATTAGAAACCACCTTCATTAGTCTAACCCGCATTTATTCAAGGCAATTTTGTATCCATTTGTTCTTGTACCCATACTGACTTTCAGCTTAAATAGCTCATTTCCTCCCTAGTGTTTGTCACTTTCATGTATTTACAAAAAGAAACTATATCCACTCTTAGCCTTCATTTTGCAAGAATGAACAAGCCCAGCTTTTAAAATTTCCTTTCATAAAACAAGCTAACCATGTCCCTTATAATTTTAACAGTTGTCTTTATATTCTTCCCACTGGGATTCATCTTCTGCAGTTGCAAAACCTGCAGTTATAGGGAACATTTGTCGACAAGGTCTCAGCAGTGCCCCAAAATAATTCTAGATTGCCAGATCTAGATGCTAGCTGACATTTCTTTTCTCACATCTTTCCCCAGTCCATGATCCAGATGTTTTGTAATGGTCTGCTAAATTCATGTTTTCCTCTGTAGTATTTTACCTTTTCTGCAATGCATGTCCTGCGTAGGAAACAGAAGTCTGAAATCTCCCCTGGGGTCACATGCCCAAAGTAGTGTGGTTATGTCCCAGTGTTTTATCAGATTGCATCCTGAGATGATACCCTTTTCAACAGCCCCAGGTGACTTCATAAGGCCCTCAAATTCAGTCTTTCACATCCAAATGCAAGTATTCTAACAAATAACATGTTGTTTGGTCTTGATTTGGGTTTTTATCTGTATCCTTTGTTGAATGCATGATTAACTTGTAAACGCATTTCTGTTTGAAAGAAAAGGGTGTAGCCAAAAAAAAAAAAAAAAAAAAAAAAAAATTAGTCAAAAAGGGTAGGATTCAGATTTCCCAAAGTGGACATACTTGTACCTGAGCTAGTCATTCAGATCCACTCTATGCAAAAAGGAGAAGAAACACTCCTATTCCTCACTCCTGTTCCTCATCCTAAATCTTTGCCATCCTGCCTCACAGCCAATCACAGAGGACTTTTTTTTTTTGCTCTCTCTGTTTTTGTCTATGTCTCCATTTAAGGCTCAGGGCAAGCCTCACAGAGCAGGATTCCTATCGGCCCTCTCTCCCCCTCCCTCTTCCCTCCCAAGGGAGGATACAAAGGGGAATGAGGAAGGATGTGCCTCACACGAAACTGGAAATTAAGACTATGAACAAAAATTAATAAGTAACAGAGATAAACAGGGAAAAGGAATATGAAGGGCAGAGGGATATACAAGCATATACCAAACCAGCTCTCAGATGGCGATGGATTGTGAGAAGCACGTGGAGCCAGGCCTGGTTGCCCTGAGGTGCGGCCCCAGCCACAGCAGAGCTCGAGTGAGAAAGAAAAGAGTGAAACCCAAACATCCTGTCCTTTTTATAGAGTGTGGCAGGGAAGGGGAGGGAATACCAGATGCCCTCTGACCCCCCAGGGTCCTACAGTTACCACCTGTCCGTCCCCTCTCAATTTGTTAACTCTTAAACCACAACAGTCTGGATTCCATGATATATCTGGTCAGATTTATCTGTTTAGGGCAATTCCTCAAAAGGGAATGGGGTAGTCTCATGGCCTGCATGAATATGTTATGTAGCCTAACAAATCTGACAGCAGAAATTTGCCATCACTTATCTCGTGGACTATCACATCACAGACACACAAGATGAGACCTTGGCCAAACAATGATGCCATCCTCTTGCCTATGGATGCTGGTAGAGAGCCCCCTCCACAGTTTTAAGAAAACTCTTTTCCATATTTAAAGCTTCTGCCACCAAGAGTCCATAGTGAGCCCTGTGTTTTTAACAACTTCAGGAATTAATTTATGTAAACAGAAGTAAATTATTTTGGATTTTTAGATAGAAATACAATGTCCCAGGCAGCTATAACAAATAATACTGTATCAGAAAGTGTTGCCTAGTCCCTGCGTATGCACATTTTGTAATCCTTGCTATGTCTGTCTTGCTCAGAACTGTTATTTTACATAGTGCCAGAATGTAAAATTTATGTTTTTAAGAGACAAATGAAGTAGCAGAGGTATTCTGAGACTATAGCCATTTAAGGCATTTTGCTTCACAGAGAGCTACATCATGAGGCATTCATTTAAACTCTCACCTGCCCTCTGCTACATGCAGAACTGTACTCAGAAAGCAGGCTTAATAAATCAATAAAGTTTGATTAATTAAATTCTTCTGTCTTGCTTTTCTTAAGAATGTAGAAATGCACTTTTATCTCCTTCTGGAGTCATGCATCTCTATAAATAAAACCTAATATTTCCAGAGTAATAAAATAAAGTCTTCCTCAAATACTTACGCATGTTTCTGCATGAGACAAGGGCAAACAGTCTACGTGCAGCAGATGGAAAGCAACCATAACTAAAAAGACTTGTGTAATAATTTGCTTTCCTCTAAGTTGGATCAAAATGTTGATTTCACATATCCTACTGGCAGACAATTTAATTGCTACAAAGTTTCCTGAAACAAATCAGTCACTCTCAGTTCGAGCTAGTCAGCCGCAAAGCTGAGAGTTAATACTGGCATGAGTTGCTTTCTACAATCCACTAACAACAGGAATGCTGCTATTCAACAAACTACACAGCTTTGCAGAGCGTTTTGTTTAACAATAACGTGAGTGTGCAGCAAAGTGGCAAGATCCAGCATGAAAAGAATCCAGCAATTTGTTCACCCCTGCAAGGTGCACACTGGATGAAATGCAAGGGCTGTACTCTCCAACAATACAACCCTGTATTAGCTTCCACAGTTTTGAAGGGAAGGCAGATTTGTGCTGTGTTTGAGGTGGGATGGTGCCAATCTACCAGATTCTGCTTCCGTTACTCAAGTTTACGTAGGAATTAGTAGATGTAGATGCTAATTAGCAGAAGGAAAGGTAGTGTATGGGAGTGTGGGCACAGCAGCAAGAATGTCATGACTTCATGCACAAATGTTCAGAGATACCAATATCTTATTTCAAGATATGCAGACACTTGGAAGATGAGCCCCCTTTTATTTTCCTTTGTTCCTTTTTCCTGGAGTAGCTCATTTTATCCAGTCCATGTCCCAGTTGCAGTCAAAAACCTTCATGTGAGCCTCCTTCCCTCACTCTTTGGAAGAGGGCAGCTCTGTACATCTCCCAAGAGAAGCCCTTCAGTGCTTGAGAAGAGCTTTTTACATAGCCTCCATTAAAAAAAAAAAATAATCCCGTTACTTAATTGAGTGAACACTACTTTTTACCCGGACTAATTCCCCAACTAACAGAATTTTTATAGTCTCTTACCGCACTTAGGCTTATTTTTAAACATCTGAAACAGTTTCTCATGCTCTGTTTATTGTACTTCTTATCACCCTGCATGAGAGCTGGCTGTACTGATTATCAGTTACTGTAGTTAGCAAGGTAATAATAATGTATAGTGGATTTGTTGGATAATGGGATTAAAGTATGTCTAAAGACCTATTGCAGAAAAAAAAAAAAAAAAAATAGAAAAGAGAAGATAACTAGCCCAAAAAGTTAAAAACAAAGAACAAAAAGAAAACTACATAGGAAAAATAAGGCACAAAAGCAGTTTATGACTTGCTCAAAGTCACTCAAAGTAGCTTTGGCTTGTCAGTTTATGGCTTGCTCAAAGTAGCTCAAAAGCAGATTCAAGAATTCTAGAATCACCTGGGTGTAAATGCTCTGGCCAAAAGAGACTATTCCTTTGTCTCCCTGTCAGACATCTGCAATACTCTTGGTCTATACCATATAAATGCCTCAAAGCTCACACAGCTCAACAAAAGAGTTGGTCATTGGACTTTCATAAGCAGTAACCAGACATAGTTGAATATGTAACTATTTTTCAGAAAAACAAAGTATATTTAATTACAGATATGAAAAGAACTAGTGTTTAGGAGAATGCATATTTCTATTCTTATTTCTGGTGTAAGATGAGCAGTGGGTAGTCCATGACCTGAAACAATAACCTTCTCAAGGCAGCAAGGAGTAAACCATCCTGCAATGGGATGGAAAGCTCACTTCAGGTTAAGTTGTTTGCCAGCTGCTCAAAGAGAAGCTCTTCTACCTCAAACTACAACTGCCTTTCAGCTCCGAATCTTCTGAGTAACACAAACTTAGTTCTAATAAAGCAATGTGGAAGACATGAGAAAGCAACAAATATTAAAGGAAAAGGACAAAGCTAATTTCATGATTGAGTTGTCCAGACTGATATATTACATTTCCAGAATACTGGAGCATGTGCTCTGCATACCAGATTATTTTTTTTATTATTCTTTGGTGGACCTGTATTTGGTGTATTTTCTAGCCATATACATTAACATTCCAGCACCTCTTCACACACCAAATAAGCCCTGGGATGAAGAAAAGAAAAATATACAGTCAAGGAATCAGCTAGACTGGGGATCAAGAAATCAAATCAGGCAGGATGGTTGTTCAGGAATTCAGAGCAAGCCAGCAATATAGACCACTTTAATTGTGCTACATTAAATAACAGAAATGAAGACTGTGGAAAAGTCTCAGGAAAATGGAAAAATGAAAGTCAAAGAGCTGGGATGGAATAAGGCTCAAGCTAACAACAATCTGAACTGTATTAAATAAAACCAAAGGAAATTATGAAAGGGTAGATGGGAAGAGAATTCTGGAAAAAAAAAAAATTAAAAAAGAATGAAGTGGCAGAATTACCTAATGTGAAAAAAGCACCTTAGTGAAGAAAGGTTAACATCTTTAAATGTATGATGCAAGAAATTAATTGAATTGACAGAGCTATTTATAAGATTCCAAAATAATTTATTGCCTGAATACCTCTGACAGGAGTTTAATTAAAGCAGAATCTACTGGTTTTTTTTTTCAGCTGAGTTTCAAATAGCTTTTTAAGCTGCCTAAGTATATGACCAGCAATACTGTGGATAGCTAGAAAGCTAATAAAACCAGTGATCTGTAGAGAACAGGAAGCATCATCTCCCATATCTGCACTGCTCATTTGATTAATTAAGGATGTTTGTTTGTATACCTCCCTGACTGGAATCCATCTTACCTGTGCAAGTAGTCCACTTAGCCTATATTTATTGGCCAGGCTTCTCCTATACTAGAAGTAGTCACCTGCAGAAGAAGAAGAAGAAGCAAATTTACTTTCACTTCATTTGCAAAAAAAGTTCTAAATATAAGTGTAGCAAAACACTGGACTAGAAAACTTCCAAAGACTGCAGCATCTTTTCTTACTAGTACTTTAAAAAAACAGGACAGGTGACAATGGACACAAATCGGAACACAGGAAGTTCCATCTTTTCTAATTCGAAGGTAACAGAGCACTGAAACAGGCTGCCCAGAGAGGCTGTGGTCTCCTTCTCTGGGAATATTCTAAACTACCTGGACTTGATCCTGTGCATCTTGCTCTAAACAAACCTGCTTTATTAGGGGATTTGGACCAGATGATCTCCAGAGGTCCCTTCCAATCCCTACCATTCTGTGTTTCTGCAATGCTGTAATTCTTCTCAATTAAATTGCAGAGTGTTGCTGACACTATTTTTGGCAAACCTGAAGTAGATTCACTGCATTTCAGTTGCAGATCTTTCCTATCCAGCTTGTAACATTATGTCATTTTTTAATACTAAAAGTTCACATGAACTTAAGTAGATGATAATACATATTATTGATATCATAGTTTATTTGCCACCTCAAAGTTTGTTGTTATTTCTTTTTTTTTGGACATAATTGACGTTTCAGCAGACTATCATTGGATAATGGAAGTAATTATTTGTCTCCATTTAACTTTTACACTGGAAAAAGAATTGCAGTACAATGCAGAAGATTTAGTGTACAGTGATATTGCTCACTCATAGCAAGGAAGCATTACTAAAACTAGCATATAAGCACCAATAAGAAGGAATTTAGTTTGCATTTAACATTGCCAAACATCAAATCTTGAGACAAAAGCTGTCAAGGGTTTCATTAAAATAATTTACAGTAACCAGGCAAACCCTGAATTAAAACATCTTTATAAACACCTTGATTTTGTAATGAACACTGAAAGCATTTCCTTGCCATTTTAATTTGAGGTGATCAAGCAATGCAAGCGTATTACAGCAGCAATTTAACAAAGCTGTGTTTTCCAGGTGATTTCACTGTTCAAATTGAACATAAAATTTGCATTTAAGGCACAATATGAAAAAAAAAAAAAAAAAGAATGCATACTGTACTTTGATAGCTGCCACTTTCAGTGTAAAGATGTCAATAGGTTTTCTTCTCATTTTGTTTCAGAGAGCTAAAAATAACTGATAACTTTAGTTTTAGATTAGGGTCCAAGATACTTTATCTATTTATTTGCTATGTTTCTTTAGCTCTGAGGGTTTCCCAGTGTAAACAGCATTACTTCAATCATTCAAAGATAAAAGTCTCTACTATGATGACAAAAGACATGATGTCTCCTATTGAAGCATCACTGATATCAGACAGATGACCACGTTGAATGGTCAGAACTGAAAATATTTTTTTTAGAGATGCCTGGGGAACAATCACATTTTCAGTTCATGTTTGGAAATGTTGGAATCAGGGCAAGGGGTTAACCACAGGGGAGTGGTCACCAACGAAATTTGGAGAGAACTTCAGCAAAGAAATGGGATGCCAAGTCTCATCAGTCCTTGCAAGACTCAAGTGCTCCCATTTTTAAGATCCTCTAGAGATTTTTTTTAATACCTCATAAATGTTTTCTGTGACTGCTAAAATTTGTGGCATTATAAATTCCTCTGGCATTTCAGCAGGACAGAAGGAATTTAAAAGTCAGAGGCTAATTCACAAAAGCACATGGCTAAAATTGCTTTACTTTGTCATTTGCAGATATTTAGATATGGTGCATAAATCTTCAGCAATCCCAGACCCTAAAGGTTGAAAATCAATGGAAGATCTTGATCCTCAGTTTCTATGGACACAAGATTACAAATAAAAATGAAATGGATAAACTTCAGAATAGCTCTTAAACAACAGATTCCTGGACCTAAGGCCACATGGCACTGACTATCCTGCAATCCCTCTCTGGAACAAGTTTGTCTTGGAGAGAATTGAAGTTGTCCAAAACAAAGCCATGAAATAAGAGTAATCAGCACCTGCGCTCACTTTGGCTGCTCTTACTTTTGTGCTGCAGATGTATTCATTAGGAGTAGTGTTTAGTGAAGAAGTGGGAATTAAATGAATCTGACATAAATAATAGGGCCATTTTGATTTCATCATCACCCATAGTGGAAACATTGACTACCGTACAGTTGGCAAGACATGCTGTGCCCTTGTTCCTGTACTAATAACCTGCTCTGCACGGGTGGTGCTTATTGACATTTAGTGCTCGTACGATCTCTCACTATTCATGCTGGGGGTAAAGATGCTGAGCTGCTGTTATTCTTAACCAGTATTATTTGTATCCTACTCAAGAGCCCATAGCAATAGAACAGAACCCTGTCACAAGTTAATGGGTCTCTACTGCGAAATGACTACTGCTAACTGGAAATGTCAAAGTAAAAATGAATTGAAAGATGTTAATTTTTCAAGCAACATGGATCCTCTGACAGCATTTTATTACAGTATTTACATTCCCTCCCCCGTCCACGTGAGGAAAATGTGGTTTAGAAAGGTACTGCAGTAAATATTAGCTGATTAGCTACATCTTTTTGGTTTCAATTTAAACATAAATAAATGTAACTCACAGAATGTCTGCTATTAACATCATAAAGAATACACAGGCATTTGTATTTCATCTATCAGACTCCAAACTTCTTGTGCAACTGTCACAGCATCACAGCTTCTACACAACAGTGGAGGATACAAAGATTTTGACTCTTCCCTCTGGTCAAACTTATTGCCACTCCAGCAGGAGGTCAAAGACTGTAACCCTTCATAGGTATTCTGAGAAAGTGCACATGTGCAGAGGGTCACAAGTGGTCAGCTAGGAAGGGGTGAGGCTCTGCTGTGTCACCACTATCTGGGCAGATGCCTAAGGTAAAGCAAGATGTAGCCCTGTATGAAGAAAAAGTTGAGAGAGAAGGATGAAGGAAAGAAACGGCCAGGGACTAGCTTAAGTTGGAAAGGACTGCTGGGGTTTTTCTGGTTCAAGCCCCGTTCAGACCTGGGCTAGCTGCAGTTACCATCAGTTCTCGGGGCCTTGTCCAACCATCTTTTGAGTACCACCAAAGATGAAGGCTCCACAGCCTCTCTTAGCAACCAGTTCCAGTGTCCAAGCACTCTATGAATACTTCTTCTGACAGCTCACGTAAGTTATTTTGCCTAGCTCTGCACAATAAAAATCTCAAGAAATAGAAAACTAATTAGCAGTGGACACATTTGAGTGGCTACAAGAACTGTTTAAGTCACTCTGGCACAGCAGCCCGCTGACAGTTATTTGCTTAGTTTGAACATTTAGTACTGTAAGTTTGCAGAATTCTCAGTATTCATTCCCCAAGACAGACAGCGAACATCTTCATTGCTTTTTTTTTCATTGGCTTGTAGTCATTGCCTAATAGTCAATGATACTTTGAAATAGTCTTCAAAAATTATTTTTAAAATTATTTTAAAAATGAAGCCTACATTATCAGAAGATATGACAACCACTTAACTACTACACTTTTGATCTCGTTTTGTTAAGTGAGCTCTGCATTTTTATTTACTATAAAACCAACAACTATATATGCAATAATTAGACCTGGAGTCCTATATAAAGAAAATACCCAGGAAACAAACCTGTATCTTTTAGAGCAGCACCCAATTGCACTGATGCAATGGCTGAAATCAGTAGGTAATGCTAATAGCTGTTTCAGGAAAGTAAGTTGGTCAGCATGGCACCCAGGAAAATCCTAAAAGCCTGATCATACCACTTTTACCTGAGTGAGAAGTCCCTCCATACAAACAGTATTTCCAAAATAACTCGTGAGACTTTACCTTTATTCCAAAATAAGAGTGAGATACATGACAGGGCCCTCAAGATCAAACTTGACTTTAGCTCTGCCTTGAACAAATGGCAGGACAACTTTGTTACTCAGAGAGAATCACAAAAACCGCATATACAGATGGAATTATTCTTTTTTTGTAGTTTTGTAGTTTTGTAGTTTCTCCATATTTAAAGAAGGCTGCCATTATTAATGGCATTTATCAACCACAACTTGCCACTCCATACTCCACTGCAGCTCATTTATTCTGGTCAACTGGTAAAGGTATCAATGTCCTGCTTCCTCAGGGAAAGAACTAGAGAGCTGCAGAGGTCAGTTACTTACACAGGCATAGGTATTTAAGGTCTGCATAAACCCAGCCCGGTGCAGAAGAAGTATTTCTATTTCTATACTCTACAAAAGTCATAACAAAACGTTTGGCCCATAATAAAAACTAGCTGCACTATGGCAAAGCTAGCATGCCATCTAAAGTAGTATGAACGACTTCAGAAAAAAGAGACATGAAGAGCAGTTCAAAGTAAAGCCAGATGCTTACAAAGCATTGGGAGCATGAATCAGGCTATTTCTGATCATCCATAGCAAGAATGTTCACTAGTTGTGGATGATGATATGCTTCAGATACATATTTCCCTCACGTTTACTGTCTTATAAATAGCTCACAGCTCTCTAGTTGAATTTCTAAGATGTTTATAAAAGCAAACAGGACAGCACACATCTACTAAAATCTCATGGCTTTTGTTATAAGATATACAGTGTGAGCCTGGAATTGTAAAATGACCACCTGCCACAGCAGGCAAGACAAGGAATATCCTCCACTTATTTAAAACAAACAAACATGTTTCATCTGAGGTCAATGAATCTTTACCACAGCCAAGTCTTCTGAAGATAAAGATGTTGCACTTTTCAACTGGCACTTCATTTTTGAGGCAGAATTCTATAGGGACAAATCCTGAACCTTTAATGTCCAGACTGTCCCAGATTTATTTCTTTTCAAGTCTTATAAGGAGTGAAAGGGATTGTGGATAGTGATCTTCCCACTACACAAAGATTGCTTGCAAGGTCTATAAATAGAACTTGATTATAGGACAAACACTATCTATTGTTCAAAAATCAAAGGGTTATTTTCTCCATTAAAATTATCAAAAGCCTCTAAGTTTGGTACAGGTCTTACATTCAACATCTGGCGTTTCTCACCAGTGACAGTTCCTACTCACAGATTCAGGATTTTCTTCATAGTAATAAACAGAAACACCTGCACCTGGTCTTTCTATTAGTGGCTATTTGTATGCATTCCAAACTCTTTAAAATCTGCTTTCCAGGAACATTAATACTCTTCAGGGAGATAAAGGAAAACAATTCCATACTCTGAAAAAATGTAGTGCAATCTTTTGTTTTTTTTTCTTCAGTGCACACATTTTATTAGTTCGTAGACATGTATTGGGTTTGTGGCAAGGTTCTGGAAGTGGCAGGGCTACAGAGGTGGCTTCTGTGAGAATCTGCTAGATGCTTCCCTCATGTCTGACAGAACCAGTGCCAGCCAGCTCCAGCCAGCTCCAAGACAGACCTGCTGTAGGCCAAGGCCAAGCCCATCAACAATGGTGGTAGCACCTCTGTGATAAGGTATTTAAGAAGAGGGAAAAAGAAACAAAACTAGCAACTTCAGCTGGAGAGAGGAGTGAGACTATGTGAGAGAGACAACTCTGCAGACACCAACATCAGTGAAGGAGAGGCAGGAGTGTGAGGTGGAAGGAGTGGCAGAGACAATGTCTGGCGAACAGATGCACATTTGGTTCCCTGTCCCCCATGTGTCACTTGGAGAGAAGCAGTAGAGCAAATCGGGATCGTAGTTGAGCCTGGGAAGAAGGGAGGGGTGAGGGAAAAGTGTTCTTAAGATCTGGGTTTATTTCTCATTACCCTACTCTGATTTGATTAGCAATAAAATAAATTAATTACGCAAGTCAATTTGGTTTAGCCCATGATGGCAATTGGTGAATGACCTCTCCCCATCCTCATCTTGACCTATAAGCCTTTCATTAAATTTTCTCTCCTCCGTCCAGCCAAGGAGGTGAGTGATGGAGCAGCTTTAGTGGGCACCTGGTGTCAAACTAATTTTAACCCGACAAAGCTTTCTGAAAAGTACAAGCCTTCCCTACTGTTGCTTAAAAAAAAAACCCCAAACCAACAAACAAACAAAAAAACCCCATTCAATTAATCTTTATCGCATAAAAAAGCAGTTTTGCTTTCATGCAAACAAGTTCTTGTAGTTTGGTTTTGAACAGTTCCCTGGGAGCTTTGTATCATGTGCTAAACATTGAGATCAAACAACAAGGAGTTGGTTGTACAAGTGTATAACATATAATATTGACAGGAGGGGAAAGTGCCTGTTGGGGAAGGTATTCACAAAGGTTAACATTAGCCCCTGCAGGCTGATGCCTCAATGGCTTTCTCTGATGGGTAAAGAGAGAAAAGCTCCTCCAGAGGGTGATTCAGAACTGAAGATTCATTTAGCTACTCTGAATCTCTCTCTCTGGAGAACTCTCACTTCCAGTAACTTCAGAAATAGCCTGCAGAGATTAGCCTCAAAAAGATCATGCTAGCCTTCGTGAATACTCCCCGGTACTTACCTTCCATCAATGGGAACAGTGGCTGAAATTCACTATTGAGATGTATAGTTGGGCATACTGTATTTAAATCTGAACACTATGTATTGCACACGGACTGAATTCTCCCCAGCTGGAGCTCAGCGTTCCTGCCAGAATGACTGAAACAGTTTCCACAGCGCTACTAGGATGACTGCAAGATTTAGTTTTTTTCCACTGCCACATTAAAGTGTTCCATTTGACAGCCACCTGCTTCTGCCATACAAAGGACTGCTGTGCCCCCAGCACCTTCAGAATCCACCAGCATTCTGCAGTTGTACGGGCACAGGTCCTTCTCTTGCTCCGACTGATCATTGTATCACTGGAGCAGCAGCAGGAGCTGGGTTTTCACCATCAAACCAAACACAAAGAAGAAAAACATCTCAACTCTTGAGACCTGCTGTCAACAATTTTTACAGTTATTGTTTAGTAGCAACAAAAGAGGAAAATGTTTTTTAATCTCAAATATGGAATAAAGTTGGATTTGGGAACAAAAGGAACTACTAGGACTACTATCAGAGCCATTTCCATATCTTCCAGTTCTTCTGTACTTCATCAGATCATTCTGCTTCCTCCTTTGAACAATTTCCATGATATCTTTGAATTCTGTCGAATAATAGATTTGAGAAAAACAAGACTTCTGTAATATTGTATAAATGAAAAGAATGATCACAGCTCTTCAAAAATTTTGGTGGAACTTTTCACATTTATGATTCTGCCAAAATTTCTCTTCACAGAGTACCTTTGTAACACAAACCAGCTATCCTTTTACAAATGTAAAATACAGGAAAAAAAGATCCTTTAAATTGACTTCCACAAAGGCGTGACAAAGTTAATCACAAACAACAGAATTCTTTCGTTTACCATCAGTAAAGTCATAACGAGAGCCAAAGACAATACAAACTCCAAGTAGAGATGATTTCCAAAGTAAGCCTTAAACTAGACAAACCTGTACAAGCCTGATCATATCAAACATCACTTAGACACAACAAAATGAACTTGCAAATGTCAAATCAACTTACAAAAATATGCTAAGTACATTTTACCACTGAAATTCAGCCTCTTTAACAAACAGAAGAGTTATGTTCAGATTTTAGAGATCATACTGAGATAAAGGTGTAATGAACACAGAAAGTACTACAAAGACCAGTTATTGTTCTAACTGAACAAATCCTTTGCACGTTACATAAACTACTTACAATGCAGTCTGTCAAACAAATACTTTATGCTGTTGTTACCTAACAGTGTAAGATGTGTTAGCCACGATCTAAAATTTTTAAGTAATCCCCTTACATAAACATGAGAGCATCTTAGTTTCAAAATTGTGTTGGTTTTGTATCTGGTGGGGTTTTGGCAGTGGGTGAGAGGGCTACTGGTGTGGCACCTGTAAGCTGCTTCGAGAAGCTCCCTTAGCTTCGAGTCAGACCCACTTCTGGTCAAAGTCAAGCCAATCAGTGCCTCTGTAATAACATATTTAAAAGGGGAAAACCTGTTGTGCAGATGCTTTTCATGCTGGGAGCTCTTTGGGTTGGAGAAGAGTGGGATGTGGTAGAGACAATCATGTGGACACCTAGGTCAGTAAGGAAGGAAAGCAAGAGGCACGGCAGAGCAGCCATTCCCCTTTGGCCCGTGGTGAGATGGCAGGATGAGCCCCTGTGGCCCTTATTGATCAACGATGGAGCAGAATCCCACCTACAGCTCATGGAAGACTCCACACTGCAGCAGAGGACTGATTCTGAAGGCCATGCGGGCCTCTGAGGGAAGCCTGCACTGAAGCAGTCTGTCAGTGGGAGGATTACAGCCTGCAGAAGGGACTCACGCTAGCTGAAGTTCGAGGAGGACTGTCTGCTGTGGGAGGGGGTGCCACATTGCCCCAGGGGAGGACTGTGAGGAGCTTTTCCCCTGAGGAGGAAGAAGCAGCAGAAACAAGATGGAACAGACTGGGATTGACCACGACTCCCATTCCCTGCCTCCCTATGCTGCTGGGGGCAGGGAGGTAGAAGACCTGGGCCTGAGAAGGAGGGAGAGGGCAAAGGGTTGTATTTAAGATCAGGTTGTATTTATTATTGTTGTACTCTGACTCAACTGGTGAATTAGTTGTGGTTTTGCTTAAATTAAAATGATTTTGTTTCCCTAAATCAAGCCTGTCTTTTGCCCGTGACCATAACTGGTGAGTGAACCCTCCCTGTCCTTTGTCCTGACCCTTGAACCTTTTGTTGTGTTTTCTCTTCCTCATCCCACCAGAGGTGGGTAGGAGTGAGGCAGCAACTGTGTGGTACTTTGCTGCCAGCCAGGTAGCCTCAAATCATGACAGAAATGCATTTAACCATGATGGCCTTTTCAAATGTATATTGTACCTTTAGACAGGAAAAAAAACAAACCAACAAACCAAAACCAAAATAAACAAATGGTTCCTGTTTGTAATATTCCAGTATCAGCTGTTTTTTTCAGATATTCAGTAGAGATTTGCAGACAAAATTACATGCCATTAATTCAGCTCATCCCAATTATACTGTGGCATTCGATTAATAGAAACCATACACTCTGCCCTTTAAGGGCAGTGTTCTGTAGAATTCTGCATAAAAAGAATCTTTTGATTTGAAATGAATCTCAAAGCATGTTGATTAGAAGATTAAAGGGCAGAGTTTTTAATTGTCAAAATCTAATGAAGACTATGAGGGACACAATCAGCACCTTTTTCATATAGCTGTTTATTAAAATAAAGGAAAATTCAGAATTTTGCAATTCATCTTGAAAATGTTTATAGTCAAATATCACTTTCAGAAGAGTTTTCCTCTATATATTCAATTTACACCCAATCAGATGGGCACTCTGTACTTCTGAACTATCTGACATTATCTGAACATCTTTTTAAAGCACGATTATTTTATTGCACAGGACAGTTGTAATTGTGGCAATACTCATTTAATCAAGCACTACATTGCCTGTTGTTCTTTCTGTTAAACGCAGCAGGACAGAAAAAAAAATGCAATAGGGTACGATTTTGCCAAATATATTAAGTCACAAGATTACCAGCTCAAGAAAAGCAGCAATTTCTCTAATTAAAATACACAACTGATAGTTTACCCCTGGCAATTTATAAACAAGCAGCACATAATCCAAACACAAACATTTCAGTCAATTCTATGCTGTTTCCCATGTAACACATAGTAACAAAGTGAGACTTTTACAAAGAACCACTATTAGAATTTACTGAAAAAGGAATGACGTATTTGACCAGCACCTACACATTCCCACCTTATGGTGAATCCTTCTCAGCTGATGGCACTTCATGTAAGATTAGGTCTCAAATTCTATGAAACTGCATTTAACTTCACAATAAATCAAATGCAGTTTTAACACATAGTAATGTCTGTTTTCTCCTTTATCTAAAATATTTGCAGCAATTGCATCTTACAATCACTTTGGAACACTTGGCAGTTATTTATATGAGCAAGAAACCTCTGAAATTTCCCTTCTATTTGAGTTTAATACTTCGACCATGTGAAAACTATTCCTTTAAAATGGAAGTATGTTTAGGAAGAAAAAAAAAAACAAAAGAAGACGTTTCAGCACTAAGTGGGAACAATTGCTTTGTAGTAAAATCATAACATAGTTCCACTTTCCAGAAAGCAGGTTCAACAGTAACCAGCATTTAAAATATCTATTAGTTGTGGCTGTGTGTTTTTACCCTTGTGGTGTCAATACAACCTATGAGAAGTCCATCTTTCCTTCAGGAACATAACATGCAATTGGTTCATTCTTCTACTAGCCAGAGAAGAATCAGTGAATGAGTTAATTATTTTAACAAGAAAGTGAAACATTTCCTCTGTTTCAAAAAAAACAACAACACAAAACCCAATCCAAACAAATCCTGGGAAGTAATTTTTGCTAGATTTAAGAAAGGCCAATTCATTAGTTGCATTCTGGAGTTCCAAAATAAATAGATCTTTGCTGCGTGGCAATGTCACTAATTCCAAAGCTTTCAGGAAATGTTAAGAACTGCCAACTCGATCTCGGGGAATAATCCGTAGATCCGAACCATGCTTTAAAAATACATTTCCTAAACAAACAAACAAAACAGAATGTGTTACCAACCAACCAAATCAAATGTTACCTAAACAAGCACACACATTTAAAAGGATAATGTTAGGTCAGTGTTTAACATCTTTGTAGTAACTCCTCTAATATATCAGACATGCATTTTTATGTTTCCGTGGAATTTCATCTTCTCTCTCTCACTCCAAAAAGCTCTTCTTTTAAAATAAAAATACCAGACTTAAAGTCACCTAATAGGATTGCAAGCTATGTCCTTTCAAACTTTGCAGTTCCATATCTGTCCAATTACACTTATACACCATAATAATTTCAAGATGAGACATGAAATTTTACTTCTCCATAATTAATTTTTTTTTATCTAGAGGTCATTCATACATACACTAATTTTTAATTCTCTCCTTGGTTCAGTACTTACCTGCTTCTAACTTCAGAATTTTAACCGTACTTTTCTTTTAGGAAAGCTCTCCACATACAAGCAGAAGTAAGTCTCATTTTGTCACAAAAATCTTTGAACTTCAAATTTATAATAGTCTTAATCATTACAGTTTTTTCAAGAGGACATACTATGAAAATTACAAATCTCTAGTACTAAGATAGGTAAAATATTTTCTGTTTGTATCCAGGATTATCGTTCAGGTTGCTATTTTCTCCTATTAAGTACAACATTTGAAAAGGAAAACACATTGCCAAGTGATGTGTTATTTAATTACTATATGAAACTTTTTTTTTTACTTCATACTGCTACTGCACAAAACGGAGTATATATAATTCTACATTATCAGGTTTTAATAATATCTGCCTTTTCTTATCTTTATATTGACTTGTAAAAACAGAATAACTGTATTTCTCTTCCAAGCACCCCATTTCAGCGACGCAGAGTACTCTCATAAAAAAAGATGAAGATATTTAACATTTTTCAAGTTATTAGCACACTGGAAAAGAGCTACCCTTTTGCAAACCTCACTTTTCCAGAATATGGATCAGGATCAAAACTGTTCTACTTATTCAACGTCAGTGTTAGAAAATCAGTTCAAAAGAATGTGTTAGCAGAAGACGTTCTGTTTTTGGAGATCTGCCAAAACCACATACTGAAGACATCTATAAAACCCACTGAACAGAAATCTGTCACACCAGCAAACCAGAGAACCAATGTTACTAATCTCAGTGAAATGTATCTGTATTGGAATTGCCACCATAAAACCAAAATTTTGGAACAAGCCACAGCTGTATTTCATGCAGACAGTAGTTCACTAGATCCTCCGGTCTGTTTCCATCATTAATATCACAGCAGTTTTATTAAAGTTATGACATACTATTCCCTGAACTATCAAGGATTTAAAATTGAAATCAATACAGGAATTAAGTGCTAATCCTAGCTTTCTCAGCTTTCATTTCCCCTGCTCCACAGAATCATGTAAGGAAAATGAAAGTCATACTTGAGGAGTACTTTTATTCAGAAAGGTAGGGAAATAGTGGAACAATACAAAACCTCTGAAATCCCCGAGGAATATTAAGATTTTATTCCATATTTCGGGAAGTTTTTGAAGACTAAAGTAACTGTTCAATCTACAGGAATTTTAATATATGGAGGAAAAGAAGGAGAAAAAAAAAGTACATTTTGCCCTACCAAGTTTCTGAGGTGCCAATTAATAAGGCTGAACATAAGGTTATACCTAAATTACATGGTGACTTATAAAGTGAGGAGAGATTTTAATCTGGGTCCTGGGTTTGGTGTAGATCAGTTTTCATTTGGTGGTGTTTTTTTTTTTTTGGAGAGAGGGTGTCATTTTTTGTGTTGGATTGGTTTTTGTTTTTGTTTTGTTTTTTTTTAGTTTAAGATCAACATAACACAGCGTTGTCAGGGCAATGGTATTTTCAATGTTGAAAAATCCATGTGCAATCCTAATCTTGTATTTGGAGATAAGATTAAGACTGTGATGAAAACATTTTGCATCTAGATACTTTAGATTTCCTTGATCCTTGATGGTGAGATGCTGTCTTATACTCCTACTGAATAATTCCTCAACATTTATAAGGACTTAATATTATAGCCTTAACATTTATACAGAGAGGTAAAGTAAGTAACTGGAGATATGAATTCAATATGCAAAGCTTCACGCATGATGAACTACCACATGGATGATTTCAATCAGGAGTTAAGCCATCCTAAATACACTTACTTTAAAGGATTAAGCTACAAATAATTTGAGCTACATAATACAATATGAAAATATACTTTTGAGGAAGAGAAACAGCATAAGTGTATCTTAAGCAACTAACTTTACCTGTTTTGCCTAAGTATTCTTGAGTGGTTGCGTGAAAAATGTGGTTTTACATGTGGATGATGATTTCACAGCTTAAACTAAATTACTAGTTTTGTTGTCTGTTTTTAATACACTTGGGTCATAGGATCACGATGAGGACAGCGCCAGCTGAGGAGTCTGCCTGAGGCAGTACACCTGTCAAACCATAATGCAGGTGTCCTAAGGCAAGCCCAAGAAGGACAGAAATCTCCAGTGGTGCAGAAAGCCAAACGCTCACTTGATCTTCATTTTTAAATGTTGTTGATGCAATCACAAACCTCAGAAATGGGTCACTACGCTTAAAAGGTTTTTCTCACAACTCCAAGAAATTTCCCAAACTAATGTCAACCAATTGCTCTTCTAACCATCAGATATTATGGTGTGCTCTGCAAGGACTGACTTAATACTACTTATGTAAGTTAAGTATGCTGATAATGCCTGACTTTCTTATCCTCTCTTTAGCGCTGCAAAAAAGTAACATGGTGTTGTATCTTCAATAACCACTTGCAGACTGAGGGCACAAACGAATGAGACCTGGCAGAGATTTCATGAAAACACCAGAGAAGCAAGTCTCCATCAACTGTTCTACATTTGCAAGTAGAAGTAAAATTAAATTCACCATTTTCACTGGATGACTGGGCTCCACAAGCACCAAAGAGCTATTTTTATTATATTTTATTAGAAAGCTATGAACACTTCTTCCCTGATACGATACTCCACTCCACCTTGTCTCATAGCAAGTCTCCACAGTTGAAATGAAGAGATTTCTCACAGAGAATCCCTTGGTAAGAACAAGAGGGCTACTGGCAAGAAGATCCCCTCTTCTTGAAGATATGCCTTCCAGAGCACCCAAGAGTTCCTTCTCTAAAACTGAGCATTATTTATCAAACATATCTTATGAGAAGTGTTGCTAAAATAGCAAATACTACTGAACTAGGTATGGAGGGTAAAAAAATACAGCTACTACTTGTTATTTCAGTAGCATGTGGTACAATATTGCTCTTTAAAACTTCACACTAAATAATTTACAGAGTTTAGCTATAAGTGCCTCAGTTTTTATCACAGACCTCGATAAACAAATGCTGAACAAGTTATCACAGAATATTAGGGGCTGGAAGGGACCTCGGAAGATCATCAAGTCCAACCCCCCTGCCAGAGCAGGAACCTAGAGTAGATCATGCAGGAACATGTCCAGGTGGGTTTTGAATGTCTCCAGAGAAGGACACTCCACAACCTCTCTGGGCAGCCTGTTTCAGTGCTCTGTCACCCTCAGTTACGCGCATTTAACCTTTTACACACTACACTGACTGTAGTTTCCAACTACTGGATAATACTTCTCCCATTTAAGAAATGAAAACTTAAAATATAAATCAACCTTGAGTGCTATGCATTAGCTGAAAGGAAACAATAACGGAGGTTTTTAATATTGGGATTTATAAAAAATAACTTACCTGCTGTCTGTGCAGGGTTTATTCCTATACCATCTAGAAAAAAAAAACAAAAGAAAAACAAAAAGAGGGGAAGATGAAACAGACATAATACAATTTACTACACTAAACATACAACTCAAAAAATATGATATACAACAGGACATAATTATTACATCAGGTTTCCATGCAGCTATTTCCTATAATCAAAACCAGTCTTATTACAGGAGTTTAACAAGAAACCTTCAGCACAGAAAATCCAAGCTATATATTTGGACAAAACCAAATAAATAGTATTAGTGCTTTAATACCTTCATCTCATGCATAATCAATTTAAATAATGCTACAATATTATTAATTTCAGCTTGCAGTCTGCAGAGGTTGTGAAAGAAAAGGCACTTTTGCTTTTATCAATATCCATTCGCTGAAACTACAATAGAAAAACTACTCAAAAATATATATAAACTATATTCTTACCATTTGTTATAATGGCACTTGTTGCCGCAGGAACTTTGAACTAAAGGAAATAAGAGTAGGACAAAATAACATTGAGAGACATAGGTAAAGCAGAAAATACATGAGGAATATTCAAAGCAATTATAATTTTAGCTGGTTCAGGTATAAAAAAAAACCTATGAGGAAAGATTCTACTCAGATTTATAGGTACAGGAAAATAAAGGTTTAAAGCTAGCTCATTAGACGCCTCAATACAGAATATGAAATTTGCAGTACTAAACAACTCATTAAATCCAATTACTGTCACTCATTGGATAAAATGTGAAAGACAAGCATCCTTAAAGTTAAAAAATATTCGTTCTTATTAAATAAAGGAATACCTAACACATGTATGGAAATTAACTTCTTAGAAGTATACCTATTATGTCTTAACAGGAGTTAAACAAGAACTAGCTTGAGTTAATCGATCACTTTCTTGGTTAATTGACCAATTTCCTTGCTTTCTCTCTGGCTCTATTGGGAGCTCTCCAACTGCACTGCTCTAAGAGTTCAGCCCAGGATTTGCTGATTTTTTTTTTTGTTAAGAGCACTGCATCAGATCTGGCTCCCTCCTCAGATTCCTGACGCCAGCCTAAGCAGGCTTGGTCCCCTCAATCACCACCATGAGTGCCCACAGTACCCCACCTCCACATGTATCACACACAGGCAGCTTTACAGTACGAAAAACCCTACTCAGGTGAGGTTGTGTTGCAGGCAGGCTTCAAACTATTTCAGAAGACCTGAACAGAGACGAGGAATCCAAAAATAATTTATTTCTTAGGACTAGAGCGAGCCAGGCAGGGCCAGAGAAAAACCCTGCACTGTGTAACGTGGTTGGATCACACAAAAAAAGAAAGGGTAGGGTGGGTACAAGTCAATCAATGCTTCCTTGGTTGGTCTGGAGCCCAAAGGTTGCCCCTTGGACTTCCTTAGCATAATGAACAACCCACAAGGGAAAACAGTGGTCTCTCTGTAATTAGGAAATATTAGTGAAACCTCCTCTTAAAGCACTTCATCCTCCTCTGTATCTCGTGTAAGAAAAAGAGCAGATAACTATGAATGCTAACACCAAGAGCTTCCCTGGAGGAATTGCAGAGCTCTCCCTATCTTCTGAACATGTCACTTCAGCCATGCCTTTCAATGGCATTCACTAGTTGTGCTTTCTTCATTTTCTGATTGAAAGGTTTGATTTGCAGAAACTCTACGCACTAAGAGCAACAGCTAAAGCTCACAGAAACCATGTCTGAATACAGTACTTAATTATTAGTATACTGAAAAATTGCTCTATTTACACAAAATCAGCAGATTTTTTTTCCTTGATCTCTCTTAGCTTTTTATCCATAGCAACTAAATCACATCACTTCCCAGTCTTGCAGGGTGACACAAAACCGGTCATTTTCACAAAAAATTAGTTAGATACCAGTTTATCTGTTGAAAGGTTATTAAGAAAGTAACGTCTTCAGAGCAAGATTTGAATAACAAAGTTGATAAAACAGGAACTACGTACTTAATAGTAAAAATGCAAAAAAAACACTCATACTATCTCTTAATAGCTTATGCATAAGTATCTTACACCGAAGAATTCTCAAGTTCATTAGCTTCGGGAATCCTGATTTAGGATCTAAGGAGAAATGTTTTAACAGACTTGGGGTTTGTTGTTTGTTTTTTTTTTTGTTGTGTTTTTTTTCCTGGGTTGGTTTTTATTTTTCACAGGAGAAAATATATAAAGTTTGAACGGTGGACTATTATTAAAGTCCATCTTACCAAGTCCTGTCTTCTGAAATGAGTCCATCTTCAATTAAAAAAGGAATAAACCACCAAAAAAAAACCAAACCAACCAAACTTAACTTAATATTTCAGTTATTTTTTTAACAAGCAGGTCTCTATCATAACTGAGTGAATTTTCATCCCACATCATCTTAAAAACCCCAAAAATGTAATTTCTAGATTGTTAAATTGCCTCTTCTCATTTCTTCCCTATCCCTTCTGATACACAACAAAGTATAAAAGGGATGGATCATTTACAGGAAGGTGGACATCTCTACTCATTTTGTGCCATTTCGATTTTCAGTAGGAAAAAATAAATCTATCTGATGCTGATACACTGGGTGCATGTGAGAACTGTGTGGCAGTCAGGCAGTGAAGCACTAGTTAATATTGTCTTGCTTCACGTTGGTTTGTGTTAGAAGAGAATAAACCACTTTTGTCATTTTAGCCCAAAATACTGAACTAAACAGCAGTAGTTGTCAGCTGTATAGTCAGCCCGTGAAAATATTCACAAGTATAACACAGACAAGGAAACCACCATTGGAAATAACGACACAGAATTTGGTGCAATACCGTTCACTACTTAAATCAAAAATGTTAATGCTGAAATGCTGTGGTTGCTTCGCAACAGCGTTCTGTGATACAAAGTCGAATGGATACTTAATTAGAAAAGCAGTTCTGTATTCAGAAGATAATCCCTGGCTTGCTTTGGAAGCGAACTGGGTAACACCCAGCCCCAAACTCGGGCACTTTAAAAAAAAAAAAAAAAAAAAAAGAAAGAGATCATTTGCTTTAAAAAAATCTTATCAATTAATAACTGGCTGCCACACAACTTATTTTCTCCAATGCTAGGAAATACAGTTGTCAATATCTACAGTCAAACCACAAGCAAAAGATGACAATTGTATACCAACAATTATATCCCTTTCTCACTTTTTACAATGATGACAAAAATCCTCTACAGTAATAAGCTCATCTCCTTTTCGCACAGAGAACAGTAGATAAGTGCATTAAACCATAGGATTTTAGGACCAATCTATCAAGAGTAACATTAGTGCAACAAAAGAATAGTTTCAAAAATATATACAAGTTTATGAAAGAATAAAATTTAACTTTATTTAATGGTAATGGATAATTATTTTAGTAATAATTCCACAAATGCAGGACAGGATTTTTGCTAAGCATTGTGCAAATGTACACCTGAGACATGTACCAAGTATATCTAACAAGTGAAAAAAAAAACAACAGATACCACACATTGTAAACAAGAACATGAATGCTGTCCCAATAAACTACTGTAACAATTGTGAAAAGAAATATATAAAAAAACTGAAAACAGCAGTGTTTCCAATACTCTATGTTTCAATTTATATTTTAATACGTAGTCTGTAAGACAGAGAAAACAAAAACTAAGGATAGAGTTAAATTTGCATTACACAAATTATCACTGCCAAATGAAGGGCTGAGACTGTTAAAAATGATTGACACTTCCTGAGACCTCCCCATTTAATGATCCAGATTTTTTTTCACTTCCAGCTCTGTTAATTGAGAATTGTGTACAATGAACTTTTAAGTTACACAATGTGCTAGAGATGACAGAAAAAAATCGGATTTATTTTTTAGTTATTTGCAAGGAACAACTAAAAAAGAAAGAATATATATTATGCAATGAAATTAATTCAGAAAACTGTAACCTTTGACAAAGCACTGTGACTGAAATTTATTATGTAAGATGACCATTCTACATCATGGCTACACTTTTGCCGTTCCAGGGGAATTCTAGAACAATTTTGACTTGGCCAAACTTTAAGACTCTGAAAAATGACTCAGTAGAAACTTGCTAAGGCTAAACGGCTGAAACCTAAATCCTTCTCTGCCCTAAGAGCTTTAATCGCTGCAAGGATAATGCACCTCCCCTGGAGATCGACTAAAAACTTTGTCCAAAATTCAGGGCTATATTTTGATCTTTTCCTTACATGTTTCATACAAGGTACTGTGAAGCTGGTACCTGAATCACAACACACAGCATAAGTAAAACTATGCAGTTCGAGGAATAAAAAAAAAAATGATATAAAACTCAAAAATTCTCTTTCTCCTTTTCAATGCCAGTTCCCAAAAGATCAAAGGAAGTTCATTCCTGCAGAAGAATCTAACAGTCTTTTTTTGCGCTTTGTTTACAAAGCATTTAGTTCTGCCTGCTCACATAGAGACGTAAAAAGTTCGAGTGTTGATCCAGAGTAGTCCGAACACAAAAAGCAAAACTCCTGTGGATGCCCAAAATACATCAACTAAAATAACAGTTTGCTAAATGTGAATATTTAAGTAATTAATTCTTCTCCAAAACCATTTCACTGACGACCCTACCACCAATTAACACGGTGGTTCCACAAGCAGGTAAAGTTAACAGGTTTGATGGCAATCGTCCCACCAGAAGGGGCTCCTCTCTGTTGGAGTCTCCAACTACTCAGTCCTAACTCCAGTCTTTCCTGGTCCCTCACACTAGTCTATTAGACTTTTCAGTCTAGGTCTCTATGTACAGGTTGCACAGGCACACTTGCATGAGTTTAGACTGAAAATAGCTGGGGAAAAAAACCCAACATAGTAAAAAAAGCAATTAATTCAGTAAATATCTTTAACAACATTTATTATTCTATATATTGTTCTGTTCAAGTAAAGTTATAACAAATAATCCCCACAAATGGTGTTTCCACTAAGAACTTCTGTCACACAGTGGTGTAGAACTAACAACATAAAGAGACTCGAGACACACAGAGTCCATTATCCTTCCTAATTATTTATTTTATTACAATTCCAATGCTTAAGCAAGTAAGATTTTCAATAATCCCAAACTTCCTAAGTTTTCCTGAAAAAAACAGAAAGGGAATTGCAAGAACACTCTCGGCTGCATCTGTTTGCTGATTAGATGAAAAAAACCAAAACCATCATATTTTCGAGCACTTTATTTCACTGTTTATACCTGGATGTGCATCTCTTAATCTTTATACACTTAATCTCAAACACCTCTTCAAATACATTATATAGGCAATTTAGGTACCTATTGGTTTTGAATTCCATGTGAAAGATCAAACACTCAGAAGCCAAAGAACAAATTATCCACGTTATTCATGTGTCTGTTTTTTGAATCTAGCCCACACGCCTAATCTCAGTACTTTCTACAGTTCAATATTATATGTCCTCCAAATTCAAAGATTACTGCAACTGTATGTGAGAAGAGTTTAAGAATTTCCTGAATAATTCTAAAGAATTCTCTGGATATTCTACATAAGCAATTAAAAATGTTAAATATTCAGTAACGGTATCTTTTAATTACATTCACTGTCACTTTTTTTAAGTTACTGATATAAAATGGCTTAATTTAATTACAAAGAAGAATAGGAAGTGTATCAACACCTGCTGTTGATATACAACTTGTGCAAGAACATCGAAGTTTAGGATTCTGAAAGTTTTCGCAAGCCTACGCTGACATTACTAAAGCCTGTGTCCATGCATATCTAACAAGAGCATTCTTTGTGCTGAATTAACCGTATTATTTTAAGACTAAAAAACCTTTTTGCTTTCAAGAATGTTCAAAAAGTTGAAACTTTCTACTCACTTCTTCTGCAGCAAACTTCAAGACAGCTGTGAAAGGTGTGCTTTCAGGCACACTTAACCTGAAACACAAGGGAAGTGAACATGCAACTTCTAAGACAATGTGGTAAGCTACTTTATTTGCTATTAAAGTACTAACCAAAACTACGATTTTAGCAACGATAACGCTCTTGCCAAATGCATGTACTACTAAAGGTCTAGATCACAGCCTAAAAAGGCACGCAGGGCAGTACAACAAACTGGAAAAGCCCCGATAGGTGAATTAACAACAGAAAACCACCTCTCCTTTCATACGGAGGGAGCAAAATGCCTTTTCCCCTCCAGCGAAAGCCCTGTCAGGGTGATCATTAAAAGCCACCCAGCTCAGGAGCGCCCACACCGGCGCTACCACCGGTTCACACGGTCTCCCCGCGTCACCGTCCCGGCCCCCGGCTCGCCACTCCACTCACACTTTGTAGGGCAGCCGCGGGTCCGAGGTGAGCGTCACTTTAAAGGTGACTTTCGACCTGAGGAGAGTGAGGGGAAAGTAGTGGGTTAACGCTGAGGGGAAGGAGAGGAGAAGGGGGCACAGGGCCGCTCACTCACATGATGCCGCCGCCACCGCCGCCGCTCCCACCGACCAGTCAGCCGCCGCCCGGCGCTCGAGGGGGCCTTCGCTGGCCCTTCCGCCTCGTGAGCTGCCCGTGGCGCGCCTGACCGCAAAGGAAAAATAAACACGTCCCGCCGACCGGCACGGGGGAAGGAGCGGGGGCGTTCTGTCTCGACGTCCTACTGGTGCGGGGAAGAGAGAGGCTGAGGGGTGGACGAGGTGCACCGGAGAATGGCGGTGAGGATTTCTAGTGAGGCAGTGGCTATGGCTCTCCGAGGCAGAGGTAGGACCTAGTTATTGGGACCGCCGCGTTTCCGTAGGCAGTGTGGAGCGACGGCCGGGCCGCCGTGGAGAGAGCGAGCGAGATCGGGCTGAACGGAAACGAACGGAAGCGAGGGCTTGGCGGGCGGCATGCCCTGGGCGGGCCGGGCCGGACGGGATCGGATCGAGCACTTGGGTGGTGGGCGACTTGAGCACCTCCCGTCGGGCCGGCAGGGTCGGAGGTGTGGGGCCGTTGAACGAAGATTTTTCATCGAATAGAATCATAGAATGTATTGGGTTGAAACGGACCTTTAAAGGTCATCTAGTACAACTCCTCGCGGTGAGCAGGGACATCTTCAACTAGATCAGGTTGGTCAGAGCCCCATCCAGCCTGGCCTTGAGTATCTCCAAGGATGGGGCCTCCACCCCTGCTCTAGGTGACTTGGTCCAGTGTTCCACCACCCTCATAGTAAAGAACGTCTTCCTAATGTCTAATCTAAATCTATCCTTGTCTAGTTTAAAACCGTTGCCACTCATCCTATTGCTCCATGCCCTTGTAAACAGTACCCCCTCAGCTTTTTTGTAGGGCCTCTGCAGATATAAGAAGGCTTCAGTAAAGTCTCCCTGGAGCCTTCTCCAGGCTGAACAACCCCAACTCTCTCAGCCAGTCTTTGTAGAAGCGGTGCTCCAGCCTTCTGGTCATTTCTGTGGCTGTCCTGTGGACCTACTCCAACAGGTCTATGTACTTCTTGTGTTGAGTGCTCCGGAGCTGGACACAGTGCTCCAGGTGGGGTCTCACTGGAACAGAGTAGAGTTGCAGAATCACCTCTCTTAACCTGCTGGCTATGCTCCTCTTGGTGCAACCCTGGATGTGATTGGCCTTCTGGGCTGCAAGTGCACATTGTTGGCTCATGTCCAGCTTTTCATTCACTGGTACCCCAAGTCCTTTTCTGTAGGGCTGCTCTCTATCACATCATCCGCCAGCCTGTACTGATAATGAGGATTGTCCCGACTCAGATGAGTTTCCCTTCTTAACAAAGGACTGCTGTATTTAAATGTGTACTTGTAAATATAACTGCAAGTATACACGTGTTTGTACATTTATATATATATGTGTATTTATGTGCAAACATATATATGTAGTGTGGCAGGGATGGGAATGGTTCATCCTTGGATTTAGTTACCTTAGGTTTTGATTCCATGTGTTGCTCTCAAACCAAAATGATCATCAAGTGCTTGTCGAAGTTACAGAGGAGAAGCTGGATGCCAATGCACACCAGTTCCCATGCTCTTAATACTGAAAATCATTCACATCTTCCTTCCATAATTTTATGACAGAAAAAGAACAGTTTCGAGATTTGTTCACCTGTGACTTTTGACGAGCTGATTTCCTTTAAAGGCTAAATAAGTTTGCATGGAAATGCAGAATAATTTTTGTCTTTAATGCTTGTTCATCTGTTAATACAGATGATGACAATGAGTACGTCAGCGTTACCATTGAGGAAAATATTTTGCCGGTCTGCTTTCATATTTTCTCTAGTCTCTACTGTCTGCAGGAAGGACAGTTTTCACCGTGGACTGAGGTGCTTGTTATCACACTCTGCTTGCCAGACTGGTCATGGCAAAGCACTTTGTTCTGTTCACTTTAATAGGGGTCTCATTAGGGTCAAGGTAGAAGAAACTCTGTACAAAAGACAATTGACACACTGGAGTCACTAGTTTCTTACTTAATGACTCGCTTAGTGCCCAGCCATGAAATTCAACTTTTCAGTGCTTTGTTGCTCTTATTTGAACATAGACAGAACTAAAAAAAAAAAAAAAAAAAAAGGCAAGAAGTTTGCTGGCAATTTGCTAGTCTGCCGTTCACAACTGTATCATATTGGTGACCCATGTTCATTTTGTAATCCATTAGTCATCTTACGGCATTTTCATCCCCCTACTTCTAAGAGATCACACCTTAAGTTAGAACTGATTAATAGTCATCTCTGAGTGTGTAACCTTGCATTTAGTGTAGCTAAATGTCATCCTGTATTTATTCTTCCCCTGTTCAAAATCGGTTATTTTTGTATCATACTATGTCTTTTGATTTATACAACTTCCTGTCATATACAGCTTCCATTAATGCATTGTTTTGTTTTGTTTTGTTTTTTTGTCTGTGCCCCGATCATTAATGCAGATGTGACAGAAAAGACTGATTTTTCCAGATCTTCATTTCTTGCCTTTGACTCCAAGGACTTCTGCTCTGAGGGAATAAGTGCACCCAAATCTTCAGGCTGTTGAAGCTGGACTGCTTTTAGTATCCAGATTTATTTGTTTTATTCTGGTTTGAGCATAGATGTGCTACAGTGCTGAGAACAGTCTAAATCCAGGCTTGGGTACATGGTCTTGAACCAACACTTGTAATCAAGTAGACAACCAGTTCTGGGACTGGTTAGCTGGTTAGCTTCCTGAACCAGCAATGAAGAAGGACATGTGTGCTTGGCAGTGATACTGCGCTGCACCTTAGGTCAGCTTAGGATACTGTGGAGCTATATCCTGAGCAGGCATCAAGAGCAGGATGATATCCTTATTTGATGGTAATGTCAGAGTGTGTTGGGTGGATGCTGGCTGGGTGCCAGGTGCCCATCAAAGCCACTCTATCACTCTGAATTGGACAAGGGAAAAAGAATACAGCAAAAGGCTTGAGTCAAGAGAAGGACAGGGAGACATCGGTCACTAATTACTGAGATGGGAAAAACAGACTCAGTTTGGAAAAAAAAATAAATAATTTTTTGGCAATCAAATCGGAGTATGGGAATGAGAAATAAAACTGAATCTTAAGACATCTTCCTCCTACCCCTCCCTTCTTCCTGGGCTCTACTTTACTCTGGATTTCTCTGCCTCCTTCCCTATAGCAGTACAGGGGGATGAGGAATGGTGGCTGTGGTCAGTTTATCACACATTACCTCTGCTGCTCCTTCCTCCTCAGACCAAGGACTCCTGGCACTCTTCACCTTCTGCATTGTGGAGTCCCTCTCACGGGAGACAGTATTCCACGAAATTCTCCAATGCAGGTACTTTCCATGGGCGGTAGCTCTTCACGAACTGCTTCAGGCTGGGTCCCTTCCATGGGGTGTAGAATTTCAGGAACAGACTACTCCAGCGTGGGCTCCTTTCTCCATGCATCCACAGGTCCTGCCAGGAACCTGCTCCAGCACAGGCTCGCCTTGTGGTCACGGCTTCCGTTGGGCATCCACCTGCTCTGGCATGGGGCCCTCCACAGCTGCACATGGATATCTATTCCATCATTAACCATTATGGGCTGCAGAGGGACAGCCAGCCTCACCATGGCCTTCACCACGGGCTGCAGAAGAACTCTGCTCTGGTGCCTGGAGCCCCTCCTCTCCTTTCTTCTTCACTGACCTTGGTGTCTGCAGAGTTGTCTCTCTCACGTATTCTTACTCCTCTCCCTGGCTGCAATTGCTTTTGCGCAGTAACTTTTTCCCTTTCAATGTTATCATAGAGTCCACTATTGCATGTGCAGGACTTTTCTTTTTCAGCTGGGAGAGTTAATGGGACTTGATGTCCCTTCTGCAACCAAGCCAGGGATGGGTTAGAGGTGACTGTATCTCACTAATGAGTTTATACACAACAACATTCTTCTCAGCTCCAGAAGAACTGGTCCATTCCCAACAAAGTCTGTCCTCCTTTCCCTATGAGCGAAAGCAGAATAAAACATGGAGTTCCTTATTTGATTTGTTTTCCCTACAGCTCTTACACTGAAATATGTTGTGTGATAGCAGTGAGACATAGCTGTGGCTTTTCTAGCTGTGTAGATGACAAATGGAATGACAATTTCAGGAATTAAAACAATTGGGATCTCTGGCAATTTGTAAACACTTTAGTACAACAAAAGGCTTTTGTCAGGAAGATATATAAAAAAACCAACCCAACCAGAAAATAAAAAAATAAGTTCCTCCAGATGCTAAGCTGTGACTAAGATGAATTAAAATACCTCTGACAACACTTTGGGGAAATCCTTCTAGTTGCAAAGAGCATTGCAAGAGAGGAAAGTACTCCAATGGATAGCAGCTACTCATCCCCCATGCCTGTATTGCATAGGGAGCCACCTGGCTGGACCTAGTTTGTTGAGAGAGGAAATAAATAGAATCGAATAGAAAGGAAGTGGAATTTTAAAAGTACAAAAAATGTTCTATTTTACCAAAATCTATTGATCGATACTTAACTGCCCAAGCAAGATGATCACTTTTCAAAGCAAAAGGCAATTGCTCTGTAAAGTGCAGCCGTTTCAAGAAAAACGATGGAACACAGAAAATCACAGTGGGGGTGGAAGGAGGTGTTTGTTTCTCAACTAGTTACATCCTACATGGAGGCATTTTCTTACTAGACACTTGTGGCCTGAATCCAGTTTCCTGATAAACATTTTCTGAGTTATCATTAATTACCATAATAATTTTATGTATATGCAACATGGGGAAAAAACCCTCTGTCGAGATTTAGGGTCTGGGACATCCACTAAACCTGTAACAGATGCTCTCTGTTAACCCCTTTCTCTTCCCAAAGGGGAAGAGAAAGGAAATAAGGGAGAGAGACTTAGGGATTAGAAAAGAAAACTAAACCAGCTTTAATGAAAATAATAATAAAATGAAGTATATACAAAGTTCAGTTACTTTGAAGAGACTTAGCTGAAAAATTAAATCACTGAATAGAATTAGTTTGTTCTAATTCAGTCCAGGACAACCTCCTTGATAGTATTTTCTACCTGCCTTCAAAGAAGTGAAGGACAATGTAGAGCACTATATCCAGAGGACTGTATTTAAAGCAATGTTATTCAGCCTGTTTTTTCTTCTCTCTTTGTTTCATATTTTCCCTGAGCATTTAATTAGAGCAGCCCCACGATACAGAACTGGGAATCACAATTTCCTGCTCATCCAGCAACAGGTAAACATGGCCACAGTTCAGCCTCTGGCCATAAAAGTTAAGCTGCAGTGTTTGTCTTTGAAAGATTTTTCCTTTGCTTCTGAAGCACACAGCGTGTCTTAAAATCTTCGTAACCTTCGTATGTATTTCTACCATTCATGAGTGCATGTGCCGTCTGAAGGACACCAAGTTGCTAGTGCCCGTTGTCCTGGTTTCAATGGAACTGAATCATGGTCTGCTGGCCGTTAACAGTTCGGAGTCAGCCAGGGCAGCTGACCCAAGCTGGCTACAGGTGTAGCCCATCCTGTAAATGTCACACTCAGTAGAAAGGGGGAAGTTTGCTGAGGACAGAGGGGTTTCTGTTTGTCTCTTCTTGACCATATTCCTTGTTTTGCTCCTGAGGGCTGCCTTTTTGTGTATTGTGACCACCGTACATTTGCTGGGCTGTGTATAACTTTGTTTACGTTCTACTGACACTGGTATTAGTTTTTCTGTTTCATTAAATGTGTTCCATTTTAATCCCTGAGTCTCATCTCCTTTTCCCCAATCCTTCCCAAAATTCCTTGTCCGGGGAGGGGTCACTGGATAATAGAGCAACTGCAGTAGTTTAGTCCCAGATACAGGCTGAATGTGGACACCCATATAGAGGAAGATTACCACACAAGCATCTGTCCAAAGGATGAAAATCTCAAATTTTAAGAAATGCAGTAAAACATCTCCCACTTGCATTAGCATTGTCAGTTTGGGGCTGACTGAATAAGGAACATTTAACTTCCAAGAATCTTTGCTGAAAAAGCACTGAATTAAGCCTTTTTGCAGATAACCAGAAAATTGAATCTTGGCACTCTACAAACTTTTATTCTATGCTCACAATTAATTCAAGAAGTGAGCATTGCCAAGCAACATGTTAGAGGGGGGAAAGATGGAGGCAAAAGAAACACAGTATTTTTCCGACCAGCCGATTCCATAAGGAGAACATGGATAACAGTCCCATTCCTTTTGCTCTTAGTGAGGCTGCAGTTTCACCAGGTGGGTTGAACAATGCTGGTCCCCATGAAAAAAAAGGAGAGGTCCTGTTTTTATCTCTACTTCTTCCTCACTCTCTGTTCCTGGCCTTCTGCCTGCTCGCTACTCCCTTCTCTGGCTTTGTTGCTTAGTGGATCCACCCGTGAGTTCAAATAATCAGAAGACAGGAATGTTTCCCTGCTGGCTTAGTGTTGAGTCAGCTCAGGGAAAGGTCTGCTGACAGCAGAGGAGGCAAGATCTTCTTCTATTAGTCAGTAGGTCAACATGGGGTAAAGCTTCCTCTTCTTTTGATACTGTTTCCTGTCATCAGAGAGGTGGGTTTTCATATAGTCACTCTCCTTTGGCTCAACATGGTGGTGTGTCTCTTGGCTCTCCCCTTGATCCAGGTCAAGCTCAACAATGGTAACCCTGTGACTCTTCCCAGTGGGTAGAGGCACCTCCTCAGCTGCAGTCTTGCTATGTTGGCAGGAGTCAGCTGCCTTTCTCAAAGTCTGCTCCTGTTTGTTCTGGTGGGGTATTCCTGTAGGAAATTCAGCCTTCCAGAAAGCAAGCAATAATAGCACTGTGTAATCTCTAGGGTGTTTTTGTTGCAGAACCTAAAAATCTGTCCTTGTGCACCTTTCTTTGCCAAAGTTTCTGTACTCCACGGCTACGAGCTGCAGCATTAGGCTAGATTGATTGCTCTGTCTGAACTGTAGTTGGGTTGCCCTGACTTTATATTCCCTGATAATTACAGATTCTGTTTTCTCCTTTTATTTTATTTATTTTGTTCTTTCAAATAGAAATAGTAGTGTAACATAAAACATAGATTTAGCCTGTTTAAACTAGCCTGTTGGTACCTACCAGTGAGAAAACTTTTCTGTCGTTTAAAGAGGGAGTTTCCACCTTCGTGGACCTGCAGTCTGTGTGCAACAAAAGTGATTTGCTGTTACATACTGTGGTACTGTGTTTCTCTGTAAAATACAGGCATACACAGGATTTTTAAAAAGCATTGTTAAGCCAAAGGTAGAGGAAGATATAACACTTTAGGAACCGCAATGCAAAGTGAGTAATTGGACAAGTTAATGCACTTTCATAATTTTTCTTTAACAAAATAGTAATTGAAAACCTATTACAGTTTTCTTGTACACATGACAAATATAATCTGTCAAAATGAGAAAATTGTATAAAAATGTCATATTAGTCATATAGAAATCATAATGCTAGGTCTCTAGATTTCAGAAGTTTTGTGTGTGTGTTAGATAGTACAGATAACCATATACCAAACTAAGGATTAGTCTTCTGAAGCACCAGCATTGGATGTATTTGTCAATTGTAGATAGTGTTTCTTCTACCCTATTTGGTGCTTTGTTGTTTGTTTTTTTCCAAAATGTTTTGAAAAAAAGTAATTATTAAGAAATCTTTAAATCAAGAGGATTATAAGCATTTAGCAGGAAAAGATGTCTAGAAGAACAAAAAATGGGTGTTGTTCTTTTATCTGACTTTTTTCTTTTCCTATGGAATTTGATTTATATAATAGGTGGATAGCACCATTATATATTTGTACTGTGTCCTGTTTTCCAGAATGTATGTGAAATCGTTCTAACTTTGAATAACCTTCCAGGTGAATAATTATCCAGATGTCCCATTCATCTTAAAAGTAGTTTGATTTATATATCTTCTGCCATGAAGAGAACGGTGACGTTTTTGTTAGTACCACTTATGTGATATTTTGGTTTTATATGCAGGAAATGTTTTTAAAGTACTTTCCATAAGATTCGTATCCATCGTAACTATGTTTTAATTTGGCACAAACCCAAAATGCCATCTTTTGATTTGAGAGTGTCTAATTAACTGTAGTTCTTCAAATCAGGAGGGCTCCCATCACTCTGGTGAGGAAAGGAAGATGTTTTGGGGGACTATATGCGTGTGAAGAAAATGTGTCCAGATCTACAGATTTAACCTTTTCTTGTAGTTGCTAACTACATCAGAATCCTTTTTGCTTGTATAGGCAACAAACACAGTTATGTTAGGAGTTTATAGAATTTTTTATTAACTCTGTTATGGTGAAATGTAAAAAGATCGTGTTTTGTCAGCTAGGCACCAGACTCAAAAAAACCCCCCCATGTACCTTATTATCCTATGATCTGAGTATGCTGCTCTCAGATGGTCCAATATGTATTTTCACCTAATTATGCAGCTTCTTTTATCCAGTAAGCTTTCCTGTGTTGATTTCCTTGCATCCATCATCAAGCTGTGATATTCTGTTGTTTATTTTTACTACCGTTATGTACTACAGTGGGTTAGCTTGCTACTTGAGATAAAATCACCTTATTTACAGAGTGATTCAGAGAATTGGGCAATATACACAGATGTATTGCTGACTCCTGTAGTGAAACATGAGAGTGTAGAGAGGCATAAATCCAGGCTAAAGATGTTTTATTGTAATATCTTTTATTTCTGTAAAGCATAAATACAAATCCAACTGAGGTGCTTTTGCAATACTAACCAGGGTAGCTCTCTTATGTTCTGTTTCCCATCTTAAACACGTTGTGCTTTATGTACAAAGTTAAGTTGTAACTAAGTACGTGAAAATTCAGTGAGAGACTAAAATTCCATGTGCAGCCATGATAAAAAAAACCCTAACAGCAAGAGTCCTGATTCAGCTCATACTGCAGTGTAATTATTGATAAAATGCCTAGCCTATTAGATTTTTTTAATGAGGAATACTTTTGTTTGAACTTTAAGTAAATCAGTTCATTTTAGTGACATCACAAGTTAACATTTAACTAAAAAACCTGCACAGCTTCTTGCTGAATTGAAGCAAGAAATTAAGCCAAATTATGTTTCCATTTTTGAATGTAGAGACTGGCAAAGAGAAGGAGACTAAAGAAGAAACTCATTTCAGGCCCAGGAAGTTGTGATTCCGACAGGCTTAGTACAAGATGTCAACTGTGAAATCCCTCACAGTTCTCTAAAACAAGATCATCTTGTTTATATTTTCCTTATTCAGTCATTTGTTATGAAGAAACCTCTCATATTTTTCCTCCTCTCCTTTTTGTTCTCTTTGATGGCAAGCCCAGAAGAAAGTTTATGTAGTCTGCCAGTATTACTGGAAGAGCACAGTTCTCACTGACACAGAGGTGAGATTACACAGATCACTAGTTTAGTGTTTGAAGGGATTAGAAGAGAGATTTATTGAGATGACAGAAAGTAGTGCATCTCTGAGAAATGGAAGAGAAGTGCAAAGTCTGGACATTTAAATTACTAAAGCTCTGTTTGGCAAAAAGATAAACATGACCTTCAGTTTTCTTCATCTAGAGCAGGCCTGTCTAACCTGCTGTGGTTCAGGACACCAGCCTTCAAATCTTGACTCTGTGTATTAGGCTTTGCCTTCTAATTTCTTTAGGTACAAAGCCAAGAATTTCTCTGTAGGTCGCCTTCCCGTGGGCTTCTTAATGGATCAGAGGTTTAACTGGAATATTCTGACCTGGGAAATATTGTTCGATGCTTGCTGTAGCACAATGCTGAAGATTTGTCTGAACATTTAAGTTGCTTTTGTGTTGGACGTGGTGAGAAACTTCCTGTTTCTGGACCATTACCCATAAAGCAAAACTAATTCTAATAAGTGCAAAATTATATTGATACAAGGGATTTTTAAGCTTGAAAACATAACACTGTTAGAAATAATCAAGAAACAAGTAGAGAACAGAAAATGACCCTTAAATAGCAGATGAAGACTTGAGCTGTGTTTTGCCAAATCAGTTTCCAAGTAATGTGTAATTACTTGCAGTAACTTTTTGTTCGCTTTCCATTCCAGGTTTGTTTTTATTTTTTTTTATACATAACATATTATCTCATTAGGATTTCTTTATGCTAGCTCCAAAATACTAGTGGTTGACAAGACTTAAGGAAATATATGAATATCTTTAAGTCTTCTGATTGCAATAAATTTTAGCTACAGATCCAATACTACCAGGAGAAAGGGTAGGGTTCACCTGACCATATGTTAGTGTCAACTTTGTAAATATCGATACCTAAGCTAGTTTCCTTGGGTTCCATTTATATTGCAGATATTCAGGAAAGAAGAGGAAGTCATCAGCTGCCCTCCTCCAGATGGCCATCGTTTGGCCATCTTTCTAACTTTGTTTCGTATTGGTGACTCTGTATTAAACTGCTAAGCAAATCTCCTCTAGAGATTGAAGCTGGCTGACTGTCCTTATGTACACCAAAGTGCTGCACTCTGGTGTCAGTCTTTAAAATCAGGGTCTTGAATTACCTTCTGTCCACACCCAGATCCCTGCAGCAGGTTCAGAGCACCCAGAAAGTAACTGGTACCTTTCCATGAAGCTGTGTTAGTCTTTGTAGACTAACTTTGTAAGACAGGAATCTGTGTGGGAGATGTGGTTTTGGTGACCATCAGGTACACACAAGGAAGTGGCATGTCATTGCAAACTCTCCAAGTCCTCATGATATGCAGCATTTTTCACCTGACAAATAGGGATGAAGAAAAAGTGGAGACATTCAATGCATTTATGGCTCAGTCGTTAATAATAGTGATAGACCTTTGGCTCTCCAGTCTCCTAAGTTGGAGGACCATGAATATGCAAACAGTGGCTTTCCATTTCTGGACATTGAAATTTGAAGGGACCAGATGTAGCTACGCCCAGTGCACTGCCACCAAGGGCAGGGACTGCCTCGGGGCCAGCACCCCAAAGGCCTTCCTCTGAAGGATGCTGGGTGTTTGGCGGAGCTGCATGTAGTGAGCTGTCACCCCGGTGTCACAGGGCCACCACCTGGCAATGCAGCAGTCACAATGCCCTGGACCAGTATAAAAGGGAGCAACCTCCCCTGTCCACTGCCACCCAGCTCAAACACATCCCAGAGGAAGTCCTTGAGCTGCTGGGGAAAGTACTTGGTGGAGGCTGAGGGAGGAAGGCTAGAGGTGGGGCAAAGCTACTGGAGATGAGAACCACCAACCACTATCAGGCTTTTTCAGCTGGATAGCAATGACAAGATCAAGTGAATGCCTTCTTGAGGAGCCCTGCAGAGCTCGCCATCCTCATCCCCTGTGGAACTAAGGGCAGCAGCTGTAATAAATAGGATACAGAGATGTTTCCAGGGGTCCCAGTGCTTTGGAGCACCCACTGGTGTCCTGCCAGGCATGGGAAGGATTCTTGCAGGGGGCATTTGGCTGCTCTGGGATGCCCTGGAAATGGCTCCAAGTTGAGGGGGAATAGGGCTTGGACATCTCTTGGGAGGCATGACTAGCCTGTGGGAGCAGGGGACAGGTTTTGCTCACATGCTCAGGGAATAGGCAGTTGCCAGTGCTGGGCTCAGGAAGGATTTTTCCCCTGGGACAGGTTGGAGCTGGGCCCTGGAGTTTTTTTGCCTTCCTCTGCAGCACTGAGCATGACCACTTGTCAGGGGAGGGCTCCTCTGCTCCATTTTGGCTGGTGGCTCCATCACTGCCTGCTGCTCATGCACCATGAAGATGGCCTCGTGCCCAGAAGCTGGAAGGAGGAGGCTTCTTTTCCCCCATGATGGGCTAGCAAGTGTCTATGGGATTTTTTTTGCCTGCCTCTGCAGCACTGAGCATGACCGCTTATCTTTGTGCCACTTTGGCCAGATGCTTGCTGCTCATGCTTCACAAAGGTGGCCCTCATGCCCCTCATCTGTGGAGAGGAACCCTTCCAGACTCCCAAGGCGAGGCTCTTGATTGGCCCCATGGGTGTTGCATCTTTTCCTTTGTAGCATCAGCATAGCCCCTTGTCAGGGCTTATCTGGGCCCTTTTGGCTTGAGGTTCTTGCACCTGCAGGCACTACTCATGCCCTCACTCTCTGGCGCACTCTTGCCCAGTACGAGCTTGTAGTGGGAGTGAGCTCTGCTTTTTCATTGACTTCATTTCCCCATGGGGGTTCTTACTTGATCACAACAGCTTCTGCTTGGAAGGGCTCCAGCCTTGCTGCCACATCCAGAGCTGCCGCTTTCCAGATCTCCCTGATTGCAAGTCAAGCGCTGGGCAGGCATAAGAGCACTTTTCATGAGTCAACTAGCCAAGGAGCACAGTGGTTGAGCAAGTTTTGGAAGGCAAAAAGGATGCTTGTCGTTGATAACATGTCATATGTTGAAAAACACCCCATGGTACCACACATCACTTCTTTTGTGTGTGATCAGTCCCAATCTTCATTCTTCATGTTCTCAGTCTTCAGGAAACAGGCCCTGCTGGGCCTGTCTTCTGCTGCTACTTTCTGCAGCTCTTTGACTTGCGTTTGCCAGACTGCAAAGCATGTTTTTTCAAGCTAAGCTGAAAAAGATATCAGCCTGCTCCTGGCTGCACATGCACTTTGTGATCATGCTTGTGAGCATCCGCTCTGAAACAGATTGAGAAAAATAACACAGAATAAAATAAAATACTGTTTCCACTTGTAGCCTTTGTGTTGTGTGTCCTTGAAAGTGTAGTTGAAGCTGAAAACCTTCTGACATATCAGACAAATACTCTCATAGTTACTCATCTCGTCATGAGTGCAGGGAACAGAGCAGACCAGTGCAGTTCTGCCGTGCTGTGCCTGGAGTTCTACATGACAAACTCTGACTTAGGTCTGGGGACTCCATACAGGAGAGCAACTCTCTGCAGTGCAGGTCCCAGGCCCATCCAGGAACCAAGGGCAGGGATGGGCACACCTACAACAGGGTTCAGGCAGGGACTGCAGGCCCCTGGCTAAGCTGAGACGCATCCCCTGGGCCCTTAGCAGGAGGTGGTAGGGGTCCCAGGGGAAGTCAGTCCCAGACACTAAGGTCTGTGAGCATCCCCAGGACCCTGACAGAAGTAGTCTTGCACTGTTCAGATGTTCTTTAGACCTTTATGGTTTGCCATAAACATGCTTTTTGCTAATTTGTGCAGATGGTCCAATTATCTTGAGATGATTCAGAGCTCTTGTCTCCATGAAAAGATACATGCCTCCTTCTCACGACGTGACAGAACCAGTGCCTAGGCTGGGACGTGGTTATGAGCCTTCAATGCCTTCTGCTACTGTAGGGCTGGAAGGAAATGTCAGAGATTTCCTCAGCAGGTACCACTAGGGAAAGGAGGAGGTAGGAAGAAAGAAAGAAGGATAGCATAGAATAGCATAGTTCAGCTGGAAGGGGAGTACAACGGCCATCTAGTCCAGCTGCCTGACTGCTTCAGGGCTGACCAAAAGTTAAGTATGGTATTGAGGGCATTTCCCAAAAGCCTCTTGAGCACTGACAGGTATGGGGCATCCCTGTATAGCTCCTATGGGAAATATATGACTGGCCTGGGTGCGATTATGTCTGCCAAGGTCTATTGCTAATTGGTGTGTGGTGGAGTTTGGTGACTGCTGTCAGTGCTACTCTAATAATGTATGTGGGAAATGGATGAAATGTGTGATTTTGTATTGTATAGTTGTAGAATCTCCGTATGCATCCATGTGATCCTGACCTGCATCCACACTACTGTAAAAACTATTTCCCGACATGGAAGACCTACTCTAAGAATTTAAAAATACCAAGTGGAAAAAAACATAACCTATACACTACATAATAAAATGTATTCTATTAACAACTCTCGTTATTTTTATATAACGCACAACGGAGCATGTTGTTTTTGCAGGAACTTCAGAAACTAAAATTAAGTTATTATTAACTATTCACTATGACATAATAACCAATCTTAATACATAATTTGTAACAAGAATCATATTCTTACAGAATTGAGCATTCAGAAGTTATTAGGTTCCAAAATCATAATAATGTAAGTAAGATAGCAACTAAAGACAAATCGCCTCACAAATAAATTAAACTAGTTCGTTAGACTTAGTGCTCCTACTAGATCTATACCATAGCTTTTAATCTGTATTCTCTCTATCACAGATAAGGTGATCATCTTTAATAAAGCTGTTGTGGAAAAACTGTAAAGGAACAAATATTGTCAGTTCAAGGAAATACTGTCTACTCAGATGTTGCTATCATTTTTTATAGAAAATTATTGTTTCTGATATTTACAGGTTTTGGGAAGGTTTGGGTTTTTTTTAATTATATTTTGTTTTTAATTAAAAGTATTCATCTTGAAAGGGGGAATGTCAAAGAGGTACTAGTCAAGCTTAGGTTTTTGAGGAGTATTCGTAGGTAGTAAGTGAGGTCCATGTTATATTCTACAGATTCAGGCTAGCCAAAAAAACCCCAAGATCATGTAAGAGTACATTTGCTCTATTTGGCATGCTTTTCTCTTGCACAGTCTATGCTGAATTAATGCATGAAATAGAACATGTTGGGGTTTTTTTCAGGTAAAGCTCCTACTGGCTTCCTAGACAGGAAGAAGAGGGTGGAAACTGATGTTCTTCTGAAGTAGAACTGCCTATAATTGTGTTTGTTCAGTGACTTGTTGCCATATACAACACGGTCCTGCTTGCCATTGATTTTTTGTCATACTAAACTAGTCTTTTTCACTTCAAAGAGATTCTTATTAACTCCCTTTCAAAGCTCATGAAGGTATGTTTTATCAAGTCCTCTATCAGCAACATGGAAGTGGATTTTCTAAGAAACCCAATTGACTTCTTGAGTCAAATACTCTGTTAAAGCTGCTTGTATGGTTTTCAAAACATGAATATTGTAGAAAAGAGGTAATCTTGCAATTTTCTGGCATGCTGAAAGTTTTTATGTTGTTACCTACGTTATTGTTTACAGATTTGTGGCATAATTGAGGCTGGAAGGCATCTCTGAAGATCATCTACTTTTCATCTCCTCTTCCAAGCAGGGTCACCTACAGCTGTCTGCCCAGGACCTTGTCTAGTTAGATTTTGAATATCTCTAAGGAGGAAGACTCTAGAGCTTCTCTGGGAAAGCTATGTCAGAGTTTGACTACCTTCACAGTAAAAAAAACCCAGTTTTCCTTAGATTTAAATCCAATTTCTTGTATTTCAATTTGTGCCCATTGCCCCTTGTCCTGTCACTGAGCACTACTGAGGAGGGCCTTGCTCCATCCTCTTTACTCTCCCTGTCAGGTGTTTATAGACGTTAAGATCCTCCTGATCCTTTTCTTCTGCAGGCTAAAGAGTCCCAACTTGTCTGACAGATGCTCTAGTCTCTAAATCATCTTAGCAGCCCTTTGCTGTACTTGATCCAGTGTGTCCATGTCTTCTTGTACTGGGGAACCTAGAACTAGATCCGGCAACCAATCTGTCTCATCAGTGCTGAGTGAAGGGGAACAATCACTTCCTTCGACCTGCTTGCAATACTCTTAATGCAGCCCGGAAGGCAATTAGTCTTCTTTGCCACAAGGGCACATTGATGGCTCATGATAAGCCTCTTGTCCACCAGGTCCCCAAGTCCTTTTCTGCAAAACTGCTTTCCAGTCATCCGCTCCAGGCCTGGACTGGTGCATAAATTAAAAGGATCAGAGTTTATATCCTGGAATAATGTGAAGAAAACTGGGTTAAACATTTAATTGTGTTGCAGATGTTATGTCTAGAGGAACAAGCTACTCAGAGTATTTTGCTGGCTGAAGGCAGCAGTAAAATCCACTCCCTTAGTCTCCTTTGCTTATGTCTGAAAAAAATGGAAATTACCAAGCCTTTCTTTGTATGTTGTGTGCTCCTAACCATCTTGGAGGCCCTGAAGTGGGCTTTCTGAGTTTCTCAAAATCTTCCTTGTATTAGGGATCCTGAAACTGCACAGAATACTCTGGGTGCTGTTTCACCTCGCTCTTTCTAATGCAGCCTGGTAATGCTCTTGACCTTTGTTGCTCACCTTTTCTACACAACTGATCTCCCTAATCAGTTTTCTTGACTGATGTTATTCCCTCCCAGGCACAGGACTTTGCATTTCCACTTGTTGAACCTTGTGAGGTTCCAGTCAGTCCATTTCTCCAGTGTCTTGATGTCCCTCTGAACAGCAGCCTTGCCATTGAGTATACTGGCTTTACTACAGAATAGAATCATCCAATAAATCACCTTTAAAGATCCTCTAGTCCCACCCCCCTGCAGTGAGCAGGGGCATCTTCAACTAGATCAGGTTGCTCAGAGCCCCATCCAGCCTAACCTTGAATGTCTCCAGGGATGGGGCCTCCACCACCTCCCTGGAAGACCTGTTCCAGTGTTCCCCCACCGCCGTAGTAAAGAGCTTCTTCCTAATGTCCAATCTAAATCTTTCCTTGTCTAGTTTAAAACCATTGCCCCTTGTCCTATTGCTGCATGCCCTTGTAAACAGTCCATCTCCTAGGGTCCCTTCAGGTACTGGCAGTCCGCTATAAGGTCTCTATGGAGCCGTCTCTTCTCTAGGCTTTACAGCCCCAGCTCTCTAAGCCTCTATGGCTCCATCCTCCTGACACTCGCCCTTTACATATTTATAAACATTAATGAGGTCACCCCTCAGTCTCCTCTTCTCCAAGCTAGAGAGACTCAGCTCCCTCAGCTTCTCCTAAGGGAGATGCTCCACTCCCTTAATAAGCTTAGTGGCTCTGTGCTGGACTGTCTCCAGTAGCTCCCTGTCCTTCTTGAACTGGGGTGCCCAGAACTGGACACAGTACTCCACGTGGGGCCTCACCAGCACAGAGTAGAGGGGGAGGAGAACCTCCCTCGACCTACTGGCCACGCTCCTCCTGATGCATCCCAGGATACCATTGGCCTTCTTGGCTGCAAGGACACGTTGTTGGCTCATGGTCCTCCTCTTGTCCAGCAAGACTCCCAGGTCTTTTTCCCCAGAGCTGCTCTCCAACAGATCAGCCCCCAATCTGTACTGATACATGGGGTTGTTCTTCCCCAGATGCAGAACTTTACACTTGCCCTTATTGAATTTCATTAAATTTCTCCCCGCCCAGCTCTCCAGTTTGTCTAGGTCATGCTGGATGGCAGCACAGCCTTCCAGTGTGTCAGCCACTCCTCCCAGTTTTGTATCATCAACAAACTTGCTGAGGGTACACTCCATCATTTAATCCACCTCATTGATGAATATGTTGAACAAGATTGGACCCTGGACTGACTACTGGGGAACTACACTAACTACAGGTCTTTCAGCTAGACCCTGTNTTTTGCCTCCAATATACTTCAAAAAGCCTTTCTTGTTGTCCTTGACCTCTCATGCCAGGTTTAGTTCTAAGGAGGCCTTAGCTTTCCTTGTCGCATCCCTGCACCCTCTGACAACCTCCTTGTATTCTTCCCAGGTGGTCAGCCCCTTCTTCCATGTTCTATAGACCTCCTTCTTCCATTTAAGTTTACTCATTAGCTTCCTGCTCAACCATACAGGTCTCCTAGCTCTCTTGCTTGATTTCTTATTCTTTGGGATGCTCTGATCTTGAGCCTGGAGGAAATGGTGCTTGAATATTAGCCAGCTTGCTTGGGCCCCCTTACCATCTAGAGTCCTGTCCCACAGGACTTTTCTAAGCAGTTCCCTGAAGAGGCCAAAGTTAGCCCATTGTGTTTCTTGGTGTTTCTGTCTTGCCAATTCAATCATGAGGGAAGGAGGGATTATTACCTTTTCCCGTTCAGTCACCCACCACTTACCCTTCCTTGTGGCTTTCAATGCTTCGGCTAAATGGTTATCAGCATCGCTATATTGGGGTTTTCTCTCCTTAGGGTCCCAGCTTTTGCTGCCACTAAAGCTAAAATGCCTTGTTCTGCCACCTGTTTAGTCATGACATCCACTAATCAATTACCAGTATTTACTGGAGTGTTTCTTTCTTGGTGTGCCTTATAATGCATAACTTCCATGGGGTATTTCACAGCTTATATTAGTTTTAATATCTCCTCCCAGTGTTTTATTGGTGAATCTTGAGCGGACGGTAAACCCCTTACTTTCCAAATGGCTCCATGGGCATGGACCACACTCCAAAAGCATCTCTTGAGTCCATCCAAATATTAACTTACTGCCCAGTGGCGATTCCCAAAGCCCTGGTTTAAAGCAATTAATCTTGCCTTTTGGGAAGAGGTGCTGTTTGGGAGCTCCCTTGCCTTTGTTGCATTCTCGGTGGTTACAACAGCAAAGCCAGCCATCTGTGTGCTATTCATGATGAAATTGCTCCCATCAGTATACAACTCCAGATCAGGGTGGTCCAGAGGCTCATTCTTAAGATCAGATCGGCTTGCATAGACCACTTTGGTGGTTTGCAGACAGTCATCAGCCGGATTGGTAACAGACTCTTTGGAGTTTAGAAACATGGCAGGGTTTACCACAGTTGTTGTTTTGAGATCCATATCGTCCGTTTTTAGGAGGACTACCTGATACTTGAGCATTTGGTTAGGAGACAACCTTTCTGTTCTAAGACTGCTGCCACCATGTGTGGGTCAAACACAGAAATCTCTTCTGTTCCATGGTCAGTTTTCTTGCCTCCTCTATCACTATGACTGCTACCACTCGTAAACATCCTGGCCGTCTCTGGTTCGTAAAGTCCAATTGTTTGGAGAAATATCCCACCAGCCTTCTTCAGCTCCCCAGTTACTGGGTTAGGACCCTTAGAGCCAGGTGAGACCGCTCCCAAAGAAGAGGAGGGCCAAAAAGACGATCAGCGGGCTGGAGCACCGCTATGGGGTCCTATGGGGACAGCCTGGAAAAGAAAATGCTGCAGGGAGACCTTGTAGCACCTTCCAGTAACTGAAGGGGTCCTACAAGAAAGCTGGGGAGACCCTTTGCATGAGGGTTAGCACTCTAAGAAAGGGGTAATGGCTTTAAGCTGGATGAGGGTAGGTTTAGACTAGATATTAGGAATAAATTCTTTACAGTGAGGGTGATGATACACTGGAACAGGTTGCCCAGGGAAGTTGTGGATACCCCATGCCTGGAAGTGTTCAAAGCCACGTTGGACAGGGCCTTGAGCAACATGATCTAGTGGGAGGTGTACTGTTTCAGTCTTACTGGCCTAGCTCCAGGCTTCAATTTAATTGTTACCATATGTGCTTTCCTCAACCTTCCCGGAGTCTGGGTTGCCCATACTTCAGGGTTTGTTTCCTTTTCCATTTCTGGAGGTCTGTATCTTTCCCTGTAACATAAAAACTCTGTCCTCAGCGCAATTTATTTCAGGTACCTCAACTAATATTTTCCCTTCTTTAAACAAGATTCTTGCACCCAGTTTACTGAGCATGTCCCTCCCCAGCAAGTTTACTGGACATTTCAGCATGTATAAGAATTGATGTATTGGAATCATAGAATATAAGGGGTTAGAAGGGACCTCTAGAGATCACCTAGTCCAATGCCACTGCCAAAGCAGGATCACCTAGGGCAGGCCACACTATAGGAAGAAAGACACAGTTGTGCTGGACTGTGCTTCCTCAAGGAGTTAAACCCAGCCACACTCTATCTGGTAATTGGAGCCGGGATATCTGGCAGGAGAAGAATCAGCAGGAAACCTCCCAGTATTGGTATAAGGTGGATCAATTGGCAGAGAGACTGAAATGTTCAAAGGATACAGAAGGATATATATATATAAATACTGCAGGTTTTATTCAGTTTGGTAGCCCTACTCTGAAGCAAAAGCTTTTCATCCCTTTTATTAGTAAGGACCTACCTTGGATGGAAAGCCTAAGAAATATATTATTTCTCACTAACTTGATTTTATATTTTACCAAATCATATTAATCACCCTGCAGATATTGCCAGCACGTGGAAAAGTAATTAGAATAGGTAGGTACCTTTTGATATAAAGTTTATTCACAGGTTTTGATTTAGCAACTTTGCCAGTGGTCAAAGGAGTAGAACATTAGTATAAAGCTGAGGAAGAAAACAACATGTGAAAAAGAACATCTTACTGTATTAGAAATGGAAAACAAATAAGAGTGAGGACAGAAAACACAGATTTGTGTTTGAGCCTAATTAATTTCCCTAGCCCATTTCCAAAACTAATCTTTCGTCACTTGCCAGTGCTAAGGATCATTTAACCAATACATGTTTAAACACTCAGACCATTTAAATCAGTTAGCATAACGAGTTTGTGGCACAATTCTGCTTGAATACTGTGTATTTTCCTTGCCTTAAAATTTCTAATGGGAAACAGTATCTTATCTAAATAAAATTAGAACAAACCAGATTTATCATGGATAATGCCCTATGTCTGCTATGGAAATGGGAAAGGCTTACCCAGAACTTTGTACAGAAGTGGAAAACAATACAGTGCAATTATTCATTGAGAAAATAAGAAAAAGCTCGCAACACTGAGTATTTCAAAAGTGTAATTAGGCATTTTGTTGTAAGCTACAGTGGTGAACATGTAACAAAGGAGCTCTGCTGCTACCTTTTTATTCTGTAGATGGAGTTGGAAAAGTCTCCCTCTTCTGAGGCCCCATTTCACTGGCTGCTTTCCCAAGGACTCACTGACCTTGGTGAGAATGTGATGCAATATTTCTGTAACTTCAAAGGAATAGACATCAGGTTGTTGGAGCCACACACACATGGTTTATTTTGCTGTTAACATCTAAAGTAGCTAAGAACATAAGTCTAGAGATCAAACCTAAAATTCTGATTTACAATGAGAGATTGAAAGGTGTACATGTAAAACACTCTAATGCTTTCTGTCCGAAAATCAGCAGCCTCAGTTGATTCTGTCAGGAGAGACAGAGCAGTTTTCACAGAGAAACTCGATGTTCTAATGATAATGCAACTGGAAGCATCAGAGGTGCAAATTCTATTTTGTTGCACCAGAAAAGGTAGGTGAACACAGATAGGAAAAGTGTCTTCTTTGTCTGTGGTTTTTGCTTGATCACGCTAATAGAAAAGAAACCCAAGAGGGTGTTTGGACCATGAATCGTAACGGTCTTCCCTCTACATATTTCCTTGAATTGTCAATATCTCTATCTTGTACAGTCTGTAGATAATAGGCAGTTGGGTTTGCCTGTGTCCCAAGTTTTTGGAAATTTGCCTGTACCCCAGGTAAGAAGCAAGAAAGCATTAAAGCTTAACTGTTATAGTGATGTGACCAGACCTGCCTCCTCTTTCAGTGCATCTTGAACTGTAAGAGAGAAAAACATTTTGAGTATCCATAGAAGGCCTTAGACAATAAAAACATTTTCCTCAACCTTGTTTTCTTGCTTCATATACAAATGTATGCTATCTCTGCCTTATCTGTCCCATTTGATCTCACTAAGGTTACCCACAGTCATGGGCTACTTCCTTCATGTTCCACTGCTTGGCCTTTGAGAAATCTAGTAACAGTTCATATTCTTTCTTTGCACACAGATAAATAGCTCTGTCTTTTTTTTTTTTTTTTTTTCATTGACAACTTATTGATAAAGAAAATGTCAAAACAAGAGAGCCAGATATGACATTTTAGTAAAACAAAATTCAATAATCCTTTTTGTGATATGTCCCTGAGCTGGGGAATACTAATATGAAATGAAGGTGGAGGAGAGAAACTGGGATAAGGCAGTGAAGTACAATAAATCCACAGGAAGGTCTTAGTTTTGCTGAGATTTGTTTATTGTTTTGTATCTGCTGTCATTCTAAGCAAAGTCACCTAAGGAATAAAATTGACACCAACGCCATAGCTGCTGATTATGAACCAGAAAATTAGTCTGAGCCAAGACAGATTTGTTCAAAAAGTTTGAGACTGACAATCTTGAAAGTAATAGTTTTGCATGACCTTTAAAAAATTATTTGTTTTCTAATGGCAGACAAATTTGAAACACCTTTGAATTCAAATTCTTGGTCTAGTTTAACATAGAAAGCATGTGACCTGATACCTGCTGCCCAGCTCTTGGGTGGGATTCAGTGATGTGAAGACAAAAGGAGAACTTGTGAGCAGGTGTTTCCAGGCATGTGCAGAGCTGGCGAGGGCACAGAACCCTATAGCCTCTGGGTACTGCTGGTTGAGCAGCTCTGCAGATTACATTTGGATAGTTAAGTGTGACTCTCCTTGAACTTCTTAAACTTAGAGTTGTCCAGCTAATTAGTTCTGATGAGGGCCTCCAGACTCTGTTCTAACATATTAAAGTAAGAAAAAACCTTCCCAGGTTTTGTCCCATTGCCTTATTTTAACCTAGATGATTTAAGCGTAGACAGTTCCAAGTGAAACTCTGGTTGAATGGCACATCATTCTCTGTAGAGATTTTAAAAAAAATATCTCCACATTTGCAAATTGCAGGGACTGAGTGCTCATTTTTAAAATATGTCTTAATTCCCACTGGCAATACCAAATTTGCTAAGTTAAACAAAAACTCTCATTTTTTTGTAGTGGCTTATTTTTTCCAAGTTACTTGCATAACCAAACTGTGACTTCTTTCAAACCGGTAGCAAGACATTTGTTTGTTTATGTGTATTGTTGTGATTGAATACAAATGCATTTTAATTGATTTAGCTGCATTTAAATCCTGCATTCCTGTTGAAATATTTGTTCAAATATAAGTGAAGAAAACTCAGAGGTCATTCAAATTAGACATACTATTTATTTCATCATGTGAGTAGCAATTATCAGGGTTAGGAGCTCAGAACAAAGGTAAACTATTCCCATAGTGAAATTTAAATTACTTTATTGATTTTCTTGATCGCACACCTGAAGTTACATGTAAGATGCTACTTTTTTTAATCTAATTGTGCTAGAGAACACATAATGCATGCCATACATACAAGGCAACGCATACTATCTTTATGGTAACTATGAATTTAAAAAGGCAAACTTTTCACTAGAACTCATAATGCTGGTTGCAAGGCTTCACACTGCTATGGTATCTTTGTTTCTTCAAATTCACAAATATTATCAAATCAGTCTGAATATGTCCTAAATGATCATTTATAACACAGATTATAATTTGTTACATTGTGAAGAGTGTACATTAACATATTGTGTCTGCAATGCAATGAAACTGCAGTTTGTGTTACAACCACACATATTTCAGTCTCACAGATTATTTTGCATTAAAAGTCACATTTCTAGTAGGAAAACATGAATTCTTTGCGTGTTTTTCTCATTCATTTGGTGATTTTGCAACTGGAAGTCTGTTTTCAAGTTGTGTACTTTTATAAAAATATTAAAACTTTTTGATTTGATGTTCCATTCACCAAAGCTCCTCTTCCATTAGTATCCTCTCAGTTACACTTCTCCAGTATCTTCTATTACATCAAAAAGTTAAGATATAAATTAAGGTAGTCCAAATCCATCTTGAACACACCAGCTCTGAGGTATGTTTTTCTCCCATTCCATTTCTTCTCTCTCTTTTCTGAGTTTCACATTTTGAAATGCATAGCTCATCACAAAGATTTAAATATTGCCATCAAATATTTCTTTTTTTTTTTTTTTTTTTTTTCCTGTGGAGACAGATGGACATTTTTCACATCCAAGTATTTCAGTATAAATGTATATCCCATTCTTAAAATCATGACACAACTGTTACTTAGAACATTTTTATTTATTTTTTTTTTTAATTTGGAAAAGGAGAATCATTAAACCAATTTTCTTGGAAGGGAAAAGGGGAAGTGCTGGAGCTGTATGAGCAATAGTGTAGCCAAGAGGTTGAGGGGAATGTTCATTCCCCTCTGTTCAACATGTATGAGATGGCAATAGTTTGCTTTTGTGCCCCCTAGAACAAGAAAAATAGTGACCACTGGAGCAAGTCCGATGGAGAGATGCCAAGATGGTTGGAGGCTGGAGTACTCAATGTGCAAGGAGAGGCCGATAGAGCAGGGTTTGTTTAGCCATGAGATAAGAAGGTAAAAGGGAAACCTTATTGCTTCCTATGATAGGGTGTAGCGGAGGTCGACCCAGGCTTCTCAGAAGGGCGTGGCTACAGAGCAGGAGGCAATTTCCCTTGCAAGCTGCAACAAGGGAAATTCTGACCAGATTTTAGAAAAAGAGAATTCACCATGAGAGTGATTGAAAGTTGGCACAGATTATCCAGAGAGACTGATAAATCTTCATTGTTGGAGATGCTTAAAACTCAGTTAAGCAAGGCCCTGTGCTCTCTGAGCTAGTTGACCCTGCTCTGAGTGGACATTCAGGGTCCTTTCCAAATTCAATTGTTCTGTTATTCTTTGGAGTGACTTATCCAAGGCTAAACAAAACTTACAAACTTTTCTTTAGTGGTCTATCTGCCCTATCTTTTATGTTGTTTGGTTGTTGTGGGTTTTTTTTTTTTGTTTTTACAGTCTAGACAAAGTAATATACCTAAAATTTATACAGAGTTCTTGTGCTTTTTTCCAGCCTGAAATTCAAGATTCTTGTCTCCGTTGTTAAACATTTCCAAGGTATTGTCCTGTTTATGTCATTGTTTCTGTCAAGAATTAGTGCAGTCCAGTTCTCTCTGACCTAATCCATTAGATTTCTCCCATGTAAAGTAAAACTGAAAAAAACTAAAATCTCTCTGTTCAAAGGAACCAAGAGCTGTTTCTTTTATTTCAGAGAAAGCCTTTAATCTAATGAACTGAACTCTTTGAAAAAGGTTACATAGGGCAAAAACTTCCAAGCATGAGTGGAATAGTTTTGTTCTATTGCAAATGAAAAAGTCATCATGAAAAAATGACAACAGAGAGACCCTTAGAGCCTGATTTTGCCACTGGTGTTAAAAATTCAAGGAACCAGCTACAGTAATAATAGAATAGGAGTATTTTCCATATGAAAATCACCATATATATGTCACTGAGTCATAGACAAGATCTTAGTAAAATGGAAGATTCATTGTGATAAATTCGTAGTGTTGTGTATAATAACAAAATACCATAGAACATATTATGCAGACTGGAATTACAGCTGAGTGGCAGAAACCAATAAAAGACTTAGGGATTAGAGTGAATAAGGAAGAAAATATAATTGCCTGTGCAGCGAAATTTGTTTTTCAGGTGCTATCTTGCTTCCTGTAAACTACTGCAGTAAAGAATAGACGCTAAGGGAGAGCAGCTTGAGCGTGTGTGTTTCAGTCAGACATATCTTAGCAACCACGATTTTTAGGGAAGAAGCATTAGACTGGATCAAAGGAGCAGTGAGTTTTGAGTACTTAAAAGGCTTTTTTTATGGCAGAAGATTTTAATCACTTGTTTCAAAAAGCCAGACCATACTGGCAAAGTTTGTGAAGGGCTGAATCAATTAAAAAAAGCATTTTGTTAAAATGCCATCTTCCAAAACATACTGCTAAAGGTAGGATGGGCAAACCTATTAACAACTGAGGGAATGCATCCAAAGTCATATTTCAAGAGACAACACATTTTCTGCCTTGCCTGTTAGTCTTGTTTTGTTGCTAGGACCTAGGAAGACACTTAGCCCCTGTGAATATGTTCTGTGGGGAATAAAACATGTTTAAATGACAGATATGAATGAGAAAATTTGTGAGGAAGCTAGATTTAAGAGTAAGAATAACAATAACCAGAATGATTGTTATAAAACTGCAGTTTATAGTGCAATTAAGATTGCATATGAATGTAATCATTTTATATGTGGAAACTGGATTTGTTTGGTTTTATTTTCTTGAAGATCATTGCTTTGAAGTATTTTATGTGAACAAAAAAAGAGCAGAGGAAGCATCAATCATACAATTAGTGGGGGGAAAATGGCCCTAATGTTCAAAGGATAGCTGGGATTTCAGCAGACCGCTCTATAACAGCTCAACAGTTACTGAACTTCATTGGAGAATACAGCACTCTTCCTGTGGTCAAGCCTTGAAAATAATTTCACCAACTAATTTTTTTTTCTCCATTTTAATTATCAATTTTTTCATAGTCCTCTATGGAATCAATGACAGCGTCTTTACTTAAATGATTTAATGTCCAACTTTCCCGTTGCTGTTAAACATAATAGTGGGATTTCAAATAGTAATTAATTACTCAGCATCTAAATTATGTGTGAGTGTGTCTTAGGAAACTTTTTTTAATGGTCAGTTCAATATCACCTTTTATACCCAGGCTCAAAACTTTTCAGCTACGTTTTATATCTTTGCAAGAGACTGTGGGGAGAAGAAGAGAGGTCAGCATTTCATATCTGTCCAGGATATGCTTTCTTTAAACTCATAAAAATACTACTTCTAGTCTTTTGAAAATTCCCACCTCCCAAAATCCAGGATTGTTATGGGGAATTATTGAAACCATTCTGATGTGCCATTGTTCACAAACATGCAATGCCTTTCCTAATGAAACGTATCTTTTTACGCTATAGCATGGCTCTTCCAATTCTTTGATTTTGCAAGTGGTGAATACTTTAGGGCAATAATCTGACAGATTTTAGGAAAGAGGTCAGTGTCTGGATGTAATTACATTTTAGATGCTTTTCTGTTGAAATAGTTTTGCATTTTTTTTTCAGATCTGATCACAGATCCCCAGTATATAACAGCCCTTTGAAAAAAGCTTCCACTTAGAAAGGAGTACATGGTCAGGCTGCTTCTTCATTAGATGGTTCTCCGAGAAGTATAGATTACTGAAGAAGGCAACTGCTCACTGAGAAGGATTTTAGTGATGATCAGTTTTATCCAAGTTTTGGAAGATAGAGTGTTTGTCAATGTGTTTAAAGAACTTCAACAGAGAAGTTTAGAGTGGGTGTTTGTGGGTATTTAGTTTCTTTTTTTTTTTTTTTTCACAAGTAAACACTGTAAACCCTGGACACAAAGCCACAGAGAATGAAAAATAGATAAGTACATTACCTCAGATTATTAGGTTGAAGGCTCCACATCACTTAGGAAAAAGTAATTTTATTTAATGGGAATATTACTGAAGATATGTAAAGATTGTTTTATCCTGCTGTTACTGCTTCGTTTGCTGGTATATGTGAACACTGAAAGTATCTTTCAAATGTGAATCTTTCTGCTTTTCTCCAGACAAATCATTATAGCCATCCCAAGATGTGGTCAAGATAAAAATTGAGAAGGGATTTCCAAATTTCTTAGACGGCCTTCTAAGAGTATATACTCTCTACAGTTCATGTCTTCAGCTACCTCCTCAAGAAAGACCTTTCAGGAGCATTTGGGCTGAACCTGTTTAGAACCACTTGCACAGAAATTCTAAAGTATCATGTAGCTGATTTGGAAGAAATTATTTCCCTCTGCAAGAGGTCTGGCAGCTGACCTGGGGAGTCTGTATGCATTTGGACTGGTGCATTAGTCCTTCAGAGTAAGATTTCTGTGTCTTCCTCTGTATTTTGCAGGCATTTAAATACTGCTTGTTCCCTCAGTTTCCTGAGAAATCCTCCTGACTTGTAGGAGGTTTGGCTTTTTCCTACATCTGTGCCAAGAAACATGAACAAACTGAAGAGGTTTGTTCTGCACTTTCAGACTTCGGTAGATTATTATTTGTCTTTCTATCAAGGAAGGCCAGAAAAAAAAGAGCCCCAAACTCTCAGACTTCTGTGTGCAGCCAGCTGGGTGATACAGGCAATCTGGGAAGGAAAGGGTGGTAGGTGTAGGAAGTGGGAGAAGGGCAACTGTTGTGTTGAGTAGGTTGGGCAGTGTCACAGCTAGAGCTACAGCTGTTTTCAACAAGAGAGGGCTCTAAATGCATTAGTGAGCCATTTGGTTTGGAAAGAATAAAAGATGTGAAGAAATTAAAAGAGAAAAACTACACCCCCTTCTTTCACATTTGAACATGCTGGATTTTCAATATAATCCATTAACCTCCACATAACCTTTCATTAGAGCCCTTGGGAGACTGGAATATTTTTGGCATTGTACTATTATGAAAAGTACAAGTAAAAAACCCACAAAACTTCCCCATCCTCAGCAACTGAAGGGGTCATAAGGACATTCAAATTTTTTCTCCGATTATCTTAAGTGTTTGAAATTAAATACATTTATGTTTCACTCCGTAGTTACATCATTTTTTTTTTTGGTGAAAAAATAAAAATCACCCATAATTTGCCATAATTTGTCTACTTTGTATATAAAACATGCACAACATTTTTTAAATATATGTCATTAGGAAAAAACCAAACAACTTATTCATTGGGAGAAATAGTGCAGGTGTATTTTGGAAGCTAGCTGGAAAAATGGACAGGATTTTTAAACATTATTTGAGCAGGTATATTCTTCTGATTTGTCATGGAACTATTCCAGTAATTTCATTGAAGGCATCTGTTGTGTAATACAAGAACTTATTGATCATTCTACTTGACATGATAGCACATTATTTTCTAATTTCATCCCGAGGCACTGCTAAGATGCTCTACATATTTGACTTAGTTTCTTTTAAAGAACCTTCAAGGTGCTCATTCTATTACCTTACTACTATCTTCTTACACCTTGTCTGGGATGATATCAGGGGTGCTTGTAATTATCCACGTGACAAACAATACCATCAATATTGTGCCATGCAATATTTTAAACAGTTTTTGAAATACAAAGTTTTAAAGTCTCTGATCAAAGAGATATTTAAAGAAATTCATAGTGAAAATACACTGAGAGGAAGCCTCAGACTGAAGTGTGCACTATTTTTTCCATCTGTTGTGTCTAACAGATACTATATAAATGCATTATGAGCAGCTATATCTTGTTGCAGCAGTATTTCATCCTCCTTTCTAATAGCTGTTTTTATAACTTCCAACAGTTCTGTGTGAGTTCAGAATTTCTAGTATCAGCTGCTGGACAAGAAAATTTCATTGATTTTCCACAAGGTGGCAGGTAAGAATCAGTCTGGCTGTGTTTTAATTAATATAATTAGTTAACATACACTTTGTACATGGCAAATACATGTGCATACTCAATGAAGAAGGTATATATTCATAGGACAGAATAAACTGTGACTGGCTGTTTAAATACAGCATGGCAAGAGCTGAATCTAGCTAAATCATAGAATTGACGGCTATTGTATAATTTACAGAAAAACGTCAAAATAACATCTAACCTAAGCACCTTACAGTTATTTGTGTCACAAAATGAGATTCAAATCTGATTCACAGAATGAGATTCCGTGGAATTGTCCAGATACTTTAGGAAAAAATATTTATTCATTCTTACATTTTAGGAAAGACAAAGATCTGTATATGTTTCTTTAATGTAGATAAATCATTTTAAAGCAGGCATTTAGTTATTATTAAAAACTCTTCATTATGTCATTGAATTTGTGAGTTACTGAGCAGTTTCTGTTCAAGATAATTTCCTACTCAAAACAAGAAGTAGTTCTAACCTAAGTTGCCATTCAAACACAAACTAGTCATGATTTTGCAGATCTAATACTGTTCAGCTAATGACTGGTTTCTTCCAGTGTTGCAGATCTCTACATTCTCTAAATTTCCTAGTACTGCAGTAAATCGGAGAAATAAAATTGGCTAAACTATCACCAAAAATCACTACTATAATATTTTTTCCATCTTACTCAGAAGCTGAGTGCACAAGAAATATGAGAAACACTGTGCTTATAACAAATTTTCAGCAAAAGAGACTTTTGGCATCCGAAAAACTGGGCAGTGATGAGAACTGTGCGATCTAGAGTTTGAATGGGATTCATCCTTGGCTCTGTCATGATGACAGAGTTAGATGTTAGAATCCTGCATTATTGCAGGGACACAGAAACAGGTCCAAATTTTATGCTGTTGGTTGGCAAGGAGCATCACATGTTCAGCTATCTCCAGGAAAGCTGGGCTCCACCATGTGTAACAGTTGCTTGGTATGAGAAACACCATCACTCCCAACACCGTTCCCCACTTCCTTCCTCTTCCCCCAGCTTTTACTGCTGAGTGTGACATCATATGGTATGCAATATCCACTCAGTCAGCTGAAGTCATACACCTCAGCTGTACTCCTCATCACCCTCGTCCTATGCACCTCCAGCCCACGTACCAGCAGGGCATCATGGGAAGCAGTAAATGCTCCAACAATGTGCAACCACTGATCAGCAACAACTGAAACAAGTGCAGTGCAGAGTCCTGCACTTGGATGGGAGCAATCCACATCATCAATACAGGTTGGAGGATGAGGTGATAGAAAGCAGACCTGCGGAAAAGGACTTGGGAGCGCTGGTGGATGAGAAGCTGGACATGAGCAGACAGTGTGCGCTTGCAGCCCAGAAGGCCAATCGCATCCTGGGCTGCATCAAAAGAAGTGTGGCCAGCAGATCGAGAGAGGTGATTCTGCCCCTCTGCTCTGCTCTGGTCAGACCTCACCTGGAGTACTATGTCCAGCTTTGGAGCCCTCAATACAAGAAGGACATGGACCTGATAGAACAAGTCCAGAGGAGGGCCACAAAAATGATCAGTGGGTTGGAACACCTCTTCTATGAAGACAGGCTGAGGGAGCTGGGGTTGCTCAGCCTTCAGAAGAGAAGGCTCTGGGGGGACCTAATAGCGACCTTCCAGTACCTGAAGGATCTACAGGAAGGCTGGAGAGGGACTCTTTACAAAGGCCTGTAGTGATAGGACAAGGGGGAATGGTTTTAAATTAGAGGGAAGAGCAGATTTAGATTGGATGTTAGGAATAAGTTCTTTACCATGAGGGTAGTGAAACACTGGAACAAGTTGCCCAGGGAAGTAGTTGAGGCCCCATTGCTGGAGATGTTCAAGGTGAGGCTTGACAAGGCTCTGGGCAACTTGATCTAGTTGAGGATGTCCCTGCTTACTGCAGGGGGATTGGACTAGATGACCTTCAGAGATCCCTTCCAACCTAAACCATTCTGATTCTATGATTCTATGAAACATCTCCCTGATATGTATGCTGCCCTCATCACAAATCCAGAATATAGCTTCGTACAAGGCACCACAAAAATAAATTAACTCCATCCCAGCACATAATCCCTGTTCTCAGAGTGACCCCTCAAGAACTACAGACAACCTAAGGGAACTCAACACTGTGCCTTCTTTGGCCAATGTCTGCTTACTGCTAGGTAAGCCTCAGTGTCAGAAAGAAGTGATTTAGAGCCATCTCCTGATTTTCATATGATTCAGCTTTTGATCCTTAAAGCTCAAAGAACTCGTTATTCATCATAGAAGGTTGGTGACAAAGAAAAACATTCAGAACCAACTTCTGTGACATTTCTCATTTTTAAATTTCAGGAGCAAAGCAATCCATATAATGATCAATACAGTGAATAATAAATGGTGGGGCCAGATGAATCATATCAGGAAAGAAAGTGACATTTTAACCTCTTTCTACAAACGTGAAATACAATCTAGGAGAACATAGCAATGATCTCAAGTCCATATCAAAGACATATAATAGTTTGCCATCTGCTAGGAAAAATTATATGAAAAATGTCTTGCCTTTTTAATTTTATTACTCAGGGAAATTACTTTTTCATGGGTTGTGGAATAGCAACATCACTTAAAGTGAGCAGGGGACATCAATAATCATATCGATGCCAAACGTGTCTTAGCAAAATATGTACAAGGGATGAGAAGGAAGGAAATAAGCAACATGCCTTTGGCAATCAAATTCTAAATTTAGAGTCATTATCATAAATAACACAGATAATTAGCATTGTGTCTGAAACACTTAGTATTCTTAACCCAGGAGAATGTTAATACTGAAATGTTAAACTTGATCCTTGATCTGAGATTGATTGTCTCTGGAATTGATCATCACTGAAATTAATCCTTCATCAATTAAAATTCTCAGAAAGCCACAGGGGTGCCTCTAAGCTTCAGGCCCTAAAGGAAAGAACTTTCCAAGTTTTCTTTTAGCATTTTCCCTACATTTCAATACAGCAAAATATAACATTGGAAGTTCCCATATGCTGCCATTTTAAGAAACGAGCATTTCAGGCGATGTAGAAGAGAAGACAGAAGATCATAAAGGAGTAAACAAGCAATTAAGAACTGTAATGAGTTCGGGCATTGTGCACAGGGTCCTACGTTCACACACCGTGACAGTGAAGAGTGCTGTACATACTGCAGCTACCCATCTACTAGTGTTTGTTGTCTGGAGACACTCGATTCCTTACCCAAGCAAATCATATTGACAGCTGAAGGACAGTTAGCAGCATTGGTGGCAAAGGGATTTATAATTTTATGACTGAGATGACTGGTACTTGCCACTTTTCATAAAAAGTGCTCCCTTAAGCTGTGGTACAGAATTTGAGCATCAGTTCATTTTTTTCTCCTGAAACAACTGCTGCTCCAGCCCCTTAATGTGCTCGCTTGCGCTTCTGGAGGTGAAGAGTTACTGGGTTTCGTTAGCTCACAGAAGACTCCGTTTAATTTTTTTCTTTTGAGCAACCAGCTTATTCACTACCTGTCTCAAGATAATATCTTATTTGCAGTTTTAAAAAGTGAACTAAGAACTATCAGGGGTTGTGGTTTTAACCTCTTATTTCCTCCCATTCTCCATGCATGACAGACTGAAGCTGGGGCACCATTGCTGTGTGATCCTGCAAAGCACGAACTGGCTGCTTTTAATGCTCTTTCTCCACAGTATGACAGAGACTGCATGTGCCTCCTTGACATGTTTTTTTTCCTGCAACAATGATGGACCTTCCTTGAATCAAGGGAAGAGTTATTTTTCTGTTAATATTGCTAAAACAGTTGCAAACAACTGCTGCCCCAAAAGAGTTGGTTAGTGTGCAAAGCAGCTTTCTAGTTTTATGAAAAATTGTTATTATCAGTAGTTAAGACAACCAATTCTTAAGCCTCTTGAGTTGCTGCTGTTAATGATAGGTTTTATAACTGTATGAACACTGCTCTTCAACTTATATGAAGGATTTCTGTCCTCTTAATGGTTATTCCAAAGTAATTTCAACAAGAATTATACTACTAAATATGAAAGTATAGAAGCCTAGTTAATGTATTCCTCAAAATCTTACAACATTTCTGTGGTATCATCAAAATATTTGACATGATATTAGCCATTTATGTGTTGAAAAAGAAATTCAGGATTGTAGTTTAATTTACTACTTGTGATTAAATAGAAATATAGTGTGAGGAATAAAATTTAGGTGACAGAAATTTAAGTGACTGAAAGTGTCTTTTGATTTTCTGTCTCTATGGAAAAAAGGAAAATTATTTGTTCTTAATAACAGTTGTCATTCACTGGACGTACAATAATTTTTCCTAGCTTTGTACACAGTCACATGATGGTCAGTGGAAGTGAACTATGTCTTTACATTTTATCTAGAGGAAAATATCTATATTAGAAAAAAAGACATTCTCAGAATGAAGGATTCAGACTACAGACCTGTTTTTTTGTTTGTTTGTTTGTTTTTTTAAATTGTCTCTTTATCTTATCTTCATTTGGATCCTGAGAAATCCTCAAATACTGAGCTCTCTAATCTTCTGCTTGTTAAAACCTTTGACTTCAGTGAGATTTTTCACTCAGACTTGATATGGCATCCATCTTGTCCAATCGTGTCTATAGCCTAGAGACCAGCATCTGAGCTACCCCTTCAAACTCCAATTATTGTCAAAGGAGAATAACAACTATTTTCTTGGCCAAATCTGGCCTACTTCAGAAGGCCATGTTAGAAAGGAATAAACTATGCCCCTAAAAGTTTATTTCACTTCCTTGTCTATAAGAGGGATCCTTGATGATTCCGCAGATATGGAGGTCCACAGGATGATCCCGTCCTTTGTGTTAATGGCACCTAGCTATGCCTTTAGTGTTTAAAAGAAGACATTTCAACAGAGTCTTTGGAAACTGTAGACCATTGACTTACCTGGCAGTTATATTTGATCACCATTTATTTCTGGGACAAAGTGAAATGTCTCAACACTGCACTGCTAAGGTCCAATAGCAGATGTTTCATGAGATGTGCTGCAGCTGGCTGGCCTAGACTGTCACCTAGACAGAGCTCTCATTGCTCTAGGGCTGAATAGCTTCAATGAGTTTTGTCTTGTCTAAATGTGGATGCTATGTCTGAACCAAGTATCCTTATTGTCACAGGAGAACAAATAGGCATTTTAAGGACATGATTCATCCGAGTCATTTAAGGGTCTACCTTAGGATGAGATAAATTCCCCAGAGATGCCTGTATCTCTCCACATGTAAAAGATACCTTACTGAGTATTTGATTTGTGAAGGAAGTCCTACATTCCATATGTTGATAGGCAAGTGAAATGAATCCTTCTTCTACAGTCTACACAATACAGTGAGACAGCTATCATCTTGACCTTAGTTTCATTGACATTCTTTTCCTGAATCTTTACTTCGTTCTTCTACTCATTATTTGCTTTGTCTTATATATACACCCTACTGTTGTCCCAAAAGGGGGACTTTTACCCAGTGTGCAAAGAGCCAGTCTCACACATTGAGACAAGATTATGGTTTATTATAAAGTTGCACAAGTTTGGGTGGTAGGTGGTTTTCCACACAGCTAGCTATAGAGGTATAGTCTTGACTGCCTGACACTGTTTCCTCCAGGATACCCAGCTCCTGTGTCATGGTTCATATAGGAACTATAATCTCTCTTTAGAGACTTTTGGAGAATTCTCTTCCCTATGAAAGTTAAAGGTTAACTCAGTTGAAACTTCACCTCAAAGATGCAGTCATTTGAAAGAAACAGTAACATTCCTTCACTTGCTGGGCACAGGGATGCTACTGACTGCACAGGCATCCTTGGACATTGTCTGCAAGCCTTAAAGTCAGACAAGCCATAAAAATGTACTTACTCCATTAATGAGATGTTGTCTATGACAGGTTTTGAAATGACTCTACAGTCCCCCAACGCTAGACAGCCTGAGGCAGATTCATTGCCTTGATTGCTGGTAAGAAAGGGACATGAAAGGTGACTTCACCGAAAATGTTCAGCAAGTATAAAAACCCCTTTGAATTCTTACCAGTGCTTTATTTTAGTGCATATCTTTAAAAATATATCATGGACAATCAGTTACAAGGTTCATATTGTTGAAAGAATGAAACTTATTACCAGTTCTAAACAGAGATATGACAAATTTGGAACTAGCAATATATTTGGATTTGATACTACCCAAATCTCAGTGTGGTACATTTGGGGACACATGTCTCATAAGTAAGTTGAATCTTGCATTGTATGATCTTTTTGTTTGTTTGGTTTTTTTTGGGAGAAGCAGCCACCAGATAATACATATTCACTCAGTCTCTTCACCACTGTATCAAAGAATTTCTAGGCCAGATACCCTTGTTCTTTTCTAAGCTCACATATGGTTCCTCACCATTACTGTTCTTCAACTGAAAGCTTTGAATGTAAATCAATCATAAAAGCATAGGTATGATTTATTTCTCAGTGACAATTCCTCTGGATGCACAAGGAAGGTACATATTTTTGAGTTTACCAATGACTTCAGGCATGACAAATATTCATTCATGATGGACATACCGATGTAGTAGTATTTTTCTTTGATTTAATATATTAAAACTAAGCTATTAGTTTCCTCTGCAGTTGATTTCAGATGGCACTGACTGTCTTTCTATAAAGACAAATTTTTGAAGACCATGTTTCAGAAATTTCATCATCATGAGAAAGATGTGATCAGCACTGCGATAATTACATTTCTTAAAAGCTTTTCCATTCCATTATCAATGAGGAATATTGTGGCTTTCTGCCACTGTCCTATAACACTTACTCAGAAGGTGGTTTGTCTCCTAATGCTTTCTGTTGTAAAGTTATGTATTTATGATTGCATTCCTGAGTGATTAAGATCTAAGAATTATCCAGACTCCCTTGAATACTTGAAAACACACATAGTAAGAGTATGGAGACACAGTCTCAGTATGGAGACTGTGATCCATTGTACCTCTTGTCTCCCTGGCATGTGTAATTTTCAAAGGCTTAATTTCTAATTTGTGAACTTTGTAAAATAATATTTTTTTCAAATAAACAAAGGGCTACTATGCAAATATATGCATTTCCAGAATCAGCTACTATTGTCAATCGAGAATTGCCTGTCATAGAAATTAGACCACTGAAATACTAATATGTATGAAGCACTAACATGTATGCAAGCACCTGTATGGGTGCTTATCCTGAATCCTTATAGTGAAGCTTTCTGGGAAACTTTTATCATTAGATGATATGGCTTTGAACCAATGTCTGGTTATTACCAAAAGTCATCAGATCTGCATTCATGGTGGAGACCCCCAAAGTAGACCCAGGGTTGGGGCACAACAACCCTGCGCAAAGATACAGGCTTGGGGAAGAGTGGCTTGATAGATGCCCAGCAGAAAGGGTGTTGGTCAACAGCTGGCTGCATATGAGCCAGCAGTGTGCCCAGGTGGCCAAGAAGGCCAACAGCATCCTGGCTTGTATTAGAAATACTGTGGCCAGCAGGACTAGGGAAGTGATCGTCCCCCTTTACCTGGCACCTTGAATACTATGTTCAGTTTTGGGCCCCTCACTGCAAGGAGGACATGGAGGTGTTGTATTGTGTCCAAAGACAGGCAACGAAGCTGGTAAAGAGTCTAGAGCACAAGTCTTATGAGGAGTAGCTGAGGGAACGGAGGTTGTTTAGCCTGCAGAAAAGGAGGCTGAGGGGAGACCTTATTGCTCACTGTAAGAATACATTAAGAATTAAGACATTAACTGAAAACCTATGGAGGCTTCTTGCAACAGGATCAAAAGGTCAGACTGAGAGGTGATGGAAATGTGAGGCAGCCAATCTGTATTCATAATGCCTTCACGTAAGCTTATCAGGAAAGGCTATTAGTACATGATACTTTAAATTAGCAGTGACTTATCAGAGCAGGAGCATGATTTTGCATGTACTTTGTCTTTCTGACGCTGAATATTATTTCTTTACTAGCTTTCACCCATATATTTAACTAGGTCACCAGTCATTATCTATTTATGTTAAGCCAGTTCAGAATAAATAACTACAACATTTCACTGATGGAACTGCATGCTTCAAATATTCTGAAGTTTGATACATGAAAATACTTAATTATTTGGGGAAGCAAATTATCTATGTCTCATTGAAATGTCAGACTGCCCTACATAAAATGGATCACGCTTTCAATTGATCCAATTTCTTTAAATACACTGCTGTTTTTAAAGGTGTAAATCCTATCTTTTTTACTGTCTATCAGAAGCTTAGGCTGAAGCCTGAATGCACTTGATACTGGTACTGTGCAAAACATGATCCCAGGTTCAAATACCCCCACCTGTCAACATTTAAAATGTGTAATCCCTACTCTGAGCTGAGCTTGGCAACAGGGTTTGACATGTAAAGCAAGCTCCAGTGTGGTAGCCAAAGGCTACTCTATGTCATATATCCATGTTTTGGGACCCGTAAGACTGTTTTGACTGTGAATTTTCGCAGCTCTCCTGCTGACATGTTTAAAGGTAATACCTGTTTCTCAGCCTCCTCTGAGCTTACCTGCCATCTCACAAGCTGTCGAATGCTTACTCAGGTGCTAAAATATGGATACAAATTTAACACAGTTAAGTTAAACTTAGAGCAATTATTTTTCACTTACGTTTTGCTTGGAATTCGCTACTTGTGCATGAAGCCTGAAGACAGGCCTTGCTTGTCTGAAAGCTAGTCTCTGTATCTGCTCATAGAATTCAGTGTAATAAAGGGCAATATTTTTCCCTACAACGCATAGACTACTTAAGAGCAACTCTGGAGAGTTTTATGTGAAATGTTAGTAAGTAGCTGAATATTAACAAACGTGGTTACCTGTGGCTGTGAAACAAGTGCTGAAAATCGGTATTTAACTCACTACTGTCAAAAGACTAGCTGGAAGGTTTGCTAGTTGCTCTTATGCTACTCTTACTGCTTTTAATGGGGCTGTCTGCATGGTGGCGGCTCCTCTGAAGTCAGAGAGCTATCTACTTGCCCAGCAGGTAGCTGAAGGGCACCGACAGGCAACAAAAATGAACAGCACCTTAAAAGCTCTCTTTTCTTTATGTTGGTTAGAAGTTGAGCTTCCTGTTACTAGCAGAGATGTAAACATGTACATTAGCAATATCTAAAATTACATGAGATGAATCACACCCAAGTGAAGTGTAGTTGTGTCGCCTCTTCCTTTTCTTTCATGATAACCTAAAAAGAGACAGTGTCCTTAAAAGCAAAGATCAGTTCAGCTGATGTGTGCTACACAGTTACAGCAATCAAGTCAAAGAAGTTCACATTCTTATAACAAAAAGACAAGATACATGTAGTAAGCTTCATTTCTCCCTTTAAAAGTCCAGTCATGCAGTTATTCAATAATTCCTGAAGTAATTTCTGACCTGAACAGACTTATTTTGTGTCAGAAGTCTTGGACACTCTTCTGCCAGTTTTGTTCATAATATTACACCTATAGAGCAGCATTTTGTGTTCTTCAGCTTTTAAAAACAGGCAATTGCGAGATGCATTACCTTGAAGTAAGTGGCAGATCTGGATTTCTTCATATTTAAACTCTTTTTATACTTGTAAAAAATTATGTAATTTCATGGATGTTTCAACAGTGCCTGTCAGTTTGTTTCAGAAGACTGAGGAAGCTTTTGATCTCATCTGAAAATGAATGATTTATTGAACAGAAAAAAAAAAACCAAGCAAGAAAAAAAATCACCCTCATTTTTACTCTGCAAACACGAGAATTTCCCTTAAAGAAAAATAGGTCTATGTGGTGAATAGATAAAGCAGAATTTATTTCTCTATCAGAAAATTCAAAGCCAATGGAAATGGTATGAAACACAGAACTATACAACAAATGGCGAGCAGATGAATTCAGAGGAAGTGGGGCTGGGACCAGCTTTGCAGTATTGAAGACTGTAGTGCTAAGTTACACATTTGCTTAGCAATATCATTGTTGTATTCCACATAATCACTTTGTTTTTTTTCCATATGCTCTTCATAACTTGTCTGTTCTTCTAAGCAGCTATCAGGCACAGCCTAAGAATAACAAAAAACAAGGTCTCTTTCTTACCTTGCAGGAACAACACATGAAAAGTGTAAATTCTTGCTCTTTTGCTGAACACTTTATAGAGGAATAATTTTTCCTATGCAAGATTTTGAATTAGAACTAGTGGATATATATAGTACATTCCATGTTTTCAGAACCAAAAGTGACATTTTAGAAAACTTCAGAAAAACTATGATTAGCCTTTGGTTTCCTGTTCTAATAAAATGTCAAAAGTTAGCTCATGCAATTGACTCAGCCAGACCCAACCATTTTCTGCACTAAAGGCATGCAAAGCAGGGCAGGACTAATTTCGGACCCTGCAGCCTTTCTTACCTCCATTAAAGTAAATCAGGTCAATTGGAGAAGTATTTATTTGGGGCTTAATTGGACGAGTGGTCTTTCAGTTTTTTTCAGTTTTACATGTGAAGCAGCCTATTGAGCTGGAACCGTTTTGTTCCTTATTGATGTCTGTCATTTTACCACTTAGATTATTTTGGCATTGTGCATTTAACTCTCATTTTTTCTCAGGCTTTGCCCACTATTGTTCTTTCTCTGTCTTTCACCCAGAAAGAAAAACTGACACAGATTTTTGAGATCTTTAAGCCTAGTTGCTAAGGCAAACACCCTTCAAATCATGCCCCCTTCTGGGAGAGGATGCTGAGAAACATCACTCAGTCCCTGTAGTCTTTGAGTATCTTTCCCACCCTGCCCTCTAAAGGAATAAATAAGGGCTTTATGTGCTTGCTATAGCCACCTGGAAAAAAACAAACTTGGTCATCTTCATTCTTGACTATTCCTGTGCTTCCTACAGCAGGAAGATCATGGTAATACATCCAGGGGCCTACGTCAGGCGCTGCAGAGCAAATGCCAATGTCAACTGACAGAGAATAGGGCCAGAGGAATGATACTCAGGCACAATGTTACTTCTAGGTACCACTAGAGCTTCAATACTAATCCAAATCTTGGATTTTAACTTACATACTAACGTTGTAAGATTTCTTACTTCCATGGCATATCCCCAGTGGTCAATGAATATAAGGAAGATGTATTTTTTTGGGTGATACTATCAGTCTACAGTTTATTTACAATTAAGAAAAGCTCCAAATGAAATGTTTGTTTGTCCAAACCCTATCTGATTTTACCACCCATTCTCATTATTACCTCAATCTTAAAAGAATACTCTTTTTTTTTTGCAACTTCTAGGAAATGCACATTTGATACCTTGTCAGTGAAATCAGTGAGATATAAAAAAGAACATTGACAGATTTTTTTTTTCTCTTGCAGAACCAAATGATATTTAAAACATCTCAGCATAAATAAAATTACTGACAACTATAAGATACTTATAGAGTTCAGGACATCAGAGTCTCCCGAGCTCAAATGGAAGAAAAGGAGATCAAACTATGACTGTGTTCAAGGAGGAATGTTCGTGACTTTGAGACAGGTATTTCAGTCTTAATTTTGCAAGAGATTTTTTCTCCATTGAGTTGTATATAAAACTGTTTCTAGAACTCATCTTTTCTCTTGTGCATCCTTAGTTATCTTTATTTATGTACAGCAAAAATATCAAGCCCTACAAGAGATGTTCAGGTCAAAAAGAGGACAGACTTAAGCATTTACCTCCTGTCAAAACCACTTATGTTTACAACAAAGTCTAAGAATTTTGAAAAGAAGGATCCGTATGTGGTACAGCCCTGGGATACAAAGTGCTTAGGCATAGCCTTCCTACACTAGTCTTGTATATGTATTAGCTTTATCTAATTGCACCCTAAGGCTTGCACAGAAAAAAAATTCCCTTTAAAATACATTATACATGACACACATACTATCTGTAAGATACTATCCATGTTAGGAACATGTGAATCTATTATGAGAATGGGAATAAATCTGCTTTGATAGTTTTCAGCGCTGTTCAACGCTGGATCTTTCAGGAGAACAACACTCACTTGCTAACAACGATTGCACTAAGTAGGTCAACTAAGTAGACCTTGTGTCTCACAGCAGCATCAGTTTCTGCCCTGAAGTATTTAATACATCTTAAAAGACACAGTGTAGAAGAAATAAGAAGATGGGAAGGGAGAAGAAAGTTAAAACTGGGAACTCAGAGGCAGTGTGATTAAGCTCTGCCACTCGAAAGGATTGATTTAATCGAATGGTTAAATTGCCAAACCAAAAGCTGTGGAAGATGAGGTGGAGTTTTCCTTAACTCAGGGAACACAGAAAAGAGTGCATCACCTCTGGGGATTTGTAGTCTTCCCTGGTCTGCATAAGAATGGAATCATAGTCCAGCAGTAACGTTGGATTCCCGCTACCAATTATTTTTCACTTTGAGAATCGATGACAATCTTATTCTGACCATGTTACTTCTTTAGCACTTAGTAGATCACAATAATGGGGAAAGAAAGGTTTCAAAATAAGCAATCTCTTCCAGTGTTTTGACTTGTCATCTTGGAAAAGAAATTCTGGGTGAAATTGCCCTGTTCTGAAGATGTGTGACATGTGGACCTTGTGTTGGGAGGAAGAGGGACAGATGCGATAGCTATATATGTAAGTCTCATAAGGATGTTCAAATAATGATAGGCAGGGCATGACAGCTCATGAAGGTGTATTACGGTAGGCCTGCTCCTCATATTCCATGGTGAATTTAATTTCCCTCAGACAAAATTATTTCCATGATATCCTGTGCTATACCTTTGAATACCTTTGCTGCATAGGACGCTGTGGCTGTAAGCCAACGCTGATACCTGCACAGTACTTCTAAAAGATGATGGTGCACAGAAGGAGCTTTGTTTTTTAAAACTCTTCAGCTTTTTTTGAGATCTTTCCTCAGTAAAGAAGGTCAGAACAGATTAAACCACTACTGGGATGACTTAAATCATAATTAAACACTAAGGCATACCCATCATACTCCAGAACTCACTAAAGGAGGAAAGTGCACACAAGCAGTTACCAGTCCAGCTGCGTATATGATGCATAAAACTGTAGCTCTTTAATGTATGAAACTTTTTGTAGAGTTCCTTTTCAAAGGAGACGAATTAATTATACCCAATTTACTTCAAATCACAAAATACCATTAGCTATCACAATCAGACATTACTACAACCCTTACTTCAATAAAAATCAAGGTTGGCAGGCATTTAGTCTTCTCACATACTGCCAATGATTCTGAAAGCATCCTGTCTGGATTGTTTTGGATTGTGGTCTACATAAACCTGGACTGTTTCAGCCATGGCTGGGAACAGAATTGATCAGTCAGAAATGATACTGTACAGCTTACAGGTACAACATGGCTAAACTTCTAGGTTCTAAAAAGACTTTGCAATTCATGAACCCCAAAGGTGTTTGTTGTTTTTTTTCTTTTCTATAATATGCATATCATTTTCCAGTGGTGTGTTGAATAAGGGATGGACTTCATGTTCATAAAATATATTTTGAGAGGCAGTTATCTTTTTTTTCAGTAACATTGTGGGGAACCACAATTCTCTGGAATTTCCCTGTGCAAGATTTGAAAATAGATAGAGGGATAGAGATAAACAGAGATAAATGGAAATAGAGAGAATATTTGTGTGGTCTGGTCTCTAAGTGAACACAAGTTTCTAAGCAATAAAGAAAAAAACTAGTGAAGCCTAAGTTAAATACCAAACCTGAGGGAAGTATTTAGTGAAGATGGTCCCCTTTTAAATCAAAATATAAGCAGTTGTATTAATCACTTTAAAAAGCAATATTTCCTCAAACAATTTTCCCTGAAGGAAGTGTATAGAAAAGGGGGAAATGGAAAAAAGGTTAATAGAAAGTATATGAAGTATTTCTGCAACCTTCCACGTTCTGAAAGATGTGCCTATACTTAGATGCTAAATCATGTGGATTTTAGTAATATTGATTTTTTCATGAGTGAACATCAATTACAGTTCATAGGTTAAGCAAAACTTCAGAGACATTATGTCTAATGGCGGCCACCTGGATTCCAGATCACATTTAGAAGTTAAACAAAAGCCCTGGTCTGCAACAACAGATCTTTGGCAAATTTTCCCTTCTGATAGATGATGATGGTGGTGATGATGATGATTACTAGGAAAATGTCCCATGAGAAAAAACAGACCCCACCATGTATTTTATTTGAGTCTTGCTGAAAGAAACTTGGATCTGTGAGTGAAGGAGCTATCTACTGTTGCCTTATTCTCACCAAAATATCTGAAAAACACAACTTTGTGCAATATTAATGAGCAAACAGATCTGCATCAAAGACATACCTAACCTATCATCAGATATTCTACAAATACAAGCAAACTGCAAGACTCAACTCTTTGACTACCTGCTACATGACAAGGTTGAAATAACATAAAGAAAAATAAGGAAGAGTTTTGATATATAATCAACCCACCTAATTTCTAATTTAAATGATTAGAGTAGGAGTAGATTCACACTTGACTCCGATGTTAGTCAAGTGTGAGATACCTCCAGAACAAGATTCATATCAGCAAATCTAGAGCAAATACGGGGGAACTCAGAGAAATTGAATGTAATTCTGGAGTTCAGAAACAACTGAGAAGAATCCAGACTGCAATGTTTTTAAGAAAAACACACAAACCCCATTCACTTACCAAGGGAAATAATGAAAGGCATTCTTATTTTATGAACAGATAAGCTTCTTTATCTGGAATGATAATTTTAAATTGCAGAGAATATTTCAGGGCTATCTGTTAATTTTTTTTTTTTTTTTTCAAATGCAGTTCTGTTGTGCTCTGATAATTCAAGATTTTCTCAGAGAACAATTGGTCATTGTCAGTTACCCCAGTAATCAAAATGAGTGAGTTCAGTTTTAAGTCTTGACCAGTTTGCTGAATGAAATTAAAAAAAAATTACTTTTTTAACAGTTCTAATAACATTGTTAGCAGAAAGTAAGAGCAAGTAGAAGTCATAATCAGTGCTTTTGCTCAGGAGTAATTCTTAGACCTCATGAAAGTCCATTGATCCATAAAAAACCCCAACAAAAAATAACTAAGAAATTATTTCATAATTTGACCAAAAAAACAATCTCCATGTTTAAAGGAAATTTGAAGAGTTCTTCTAGTTAATGTATTTAGCAAATATTGGGAAAAAAAATCTTTACAGATTTAAGCTTTCTATCATGTAGCTGTGTATTATCCCCTTAATAATTCCAAACCCCCCTTTTTTTTTCTTGTGCAAGAATCTTCAAGTGATACTTCCAGTTCTATTGCTGTCTCGGTGGCATCATTAAGAATAGATTTCAAAGATGGTTTTTTCTCTGTTATCTTGGTTATCTCTCTATTATCCTCTGCATAAGAAAATGTTGGAGGCAGACACTCTCGTTAGGTAGTACCCAATGACAACATTAATTTTCATAAAAAGTTAACCAAAACCACAATGTCTGGTTTTGAGATTGCACTTCATCTAATACTGTGGCCTTGCTGGATGTTCTTTGACAGGTTATTGAATTCCCCTGACCATTTAATGTCCTTGGAATACTGGCTTCCTTGTATCCTGACTGTCTCTCAGAATACCTTGATTACAATGAGGAAACTTCATGCTGGAGAGGGCTGAAGCAGCCGGACTCCTTCAGAGGCAAGTCCTAGCAAGAAAACTATTCACAAGGGCTTTTAGTAAGAGTGGATGATCACATCCAGGAAGACAGATTAAAATCTTTCTTGCTTAAGGGATTTCTTAACTACAGCACCAAGTCCCAGTCCTGGCTGAAATTTATCAAAACCTGTTCCCCACATAAGATTTCTTAGTACACGGTTAGCAATGGACAGATTTTTCTGTATCCTTCTATAGAAGTTTCACTTTCATCTGTTATTATTGTATTCCTTTGCTTCTGAAATTCATGTCAGTCTCTTTGTTTTTTCAGTGATACTTGCCACCATACAGTAGTTTTTCTCCTCATAATGAATTTCATAAAGCACCTTCAGTGTCATAGAAACCTGTTCCTTTAAGATTTGCCACTCAGCCTTGTCTTGAAATAGCATCAGCCTAAAGTTTCAAAATTAGAAAAAAATAGAGCTTAGCAATTGCTTAGCAAATTGCTCTTATTATCTCCTCAAGGTGGAAGATGCTACAGAAAGCAATGTTGGTTTTTTGTTTTGTCTCCCTAAAGCTTTCTTTTTCCAGGTCAGCTATAAATATTCTTCAGCATCAATATTGAAGGGTTGTTCTTGTGCTGTGTTTTAAAGGCTTAGTTGTGCTTCATATACCTGCAAAAGTGGCAAAGGAGCAGAAAACATCCATTTTCATCCCTGCCCAAATATATGCAGGTGAGTAGGGATGAGCAATTGTTTCCCTTTCATTTTTACTTTATTTAAAGGGAAAATGCTCTTACAAACATGATCTGCGATCATTTCTTATCCTGTTGCACCACAGTCTCTCCCCTGTTCATTGCTGTAGCCTTTATTTCTACCTTGTTTCCTGTAATATCTCCCATTTCCATTTGTGTGTCTCTTACTTACCCTTTCTTTTTGTATGGTATTTCCACAATATCATATAAAGATTAAATTTTATGAAAACTGTATGAAGGAGATGTTGAATTAATGAGTTAGTTAAATTTATTGAGGTGAATCCTCAGAAACACCATACATTGGTCATATACAAACATGGGAATATAAACTAGAAAGATTAGTTCACCTGATGCCTGAAACTCAGATGCAAGTTTGAAGTTTGAATAATGAAGAGAATATTGCAATCTAAGATAACTAGTGGGATTTATATTTGCATAAGAAAAGGTGTTTCAGGAATGAAATGGAGTCACATAAGAATAAATGAACTGCAAAGTTAGGTGTACATAAACACTTATGAATAACTTATTAGCAAAGACTTGGAATATGTTTGAAGTGAAGCTCATTTCTTTCACTTAATGCTTAGCATAGAATTTGTTAGGTAGAGTTAATAAAATGGCCATGGATCTGTTTGATTTAAAAAAAAATGTTATTACTGAAAAATAATTTTCAGGAGTCTGGCCTTGCCCTTCGACAAAATCCTCATGTTTGCATCCTGTACGAGTTAGGATTTCTACACTTGTTGCAAACCTCATTGATGGTAATAAGAAAATTACCTTCAGTGTCTTCGATTTGGAGGTCCCTGAAAACGCAGTGCAGAACTGAGTGACTGTTGGTCCACTGGGAACTTCCAGTTATCTCCTTGGAGTCAGCCCTTACTGTCCAGTAACTGCCAGTAACTCCACAGTAACTCCCAGTAACCAGTAACTCCCTGGTTTCCTAATGTTTTATCTTTCACTGTTTCTCTTACCCTACAAATCTTCCACTGCATGTCCTCTATTTTTCCACTTTTACTGTAATGCCTTCCCTTTTCTTGCTTGGTCTGTTGGAGAGTCCATATGCATTGATCAGCTGACTGGATAGTCAGGAAAACAGTATGTTCTGATCTCCTCTGGCCAGATCACCAGATAAAACTCTTCCATCACTCAGACATAGTGTAGTGATTTAAAGTTACCTGCTAGATTTAAAACAATTATGTGTATATACTTTTTTTTTAACACTTAGAAATATGAGATTTAAGGCTATCAGCAATAGGTTTGAGGTCCTTTTAATGGCAAGAAGTACTCTTCATTAGTGAGTTACATTCACTGGTTGATTGTACATGAATATCTCCCCATGTTGCATGCCACTCGGTTGCCCAAGAAAGAAGTTCCTCCTGTTGTAGTAATGCTAACAGTAGTCTCCTAAGCATCTTGTCAGCCTTAGGCTTTTCTTTTTATTTCTCTTGGTTGACTTTTTTCACTACTGTATGCATTTTTTTTATCTAAAGGAAATTTAGAGGGAAATAAAGGGAACACTTTCTTAAGAATCACAGAATCACAGAGTGGTAGGGGTTGGAAGACACCCTTGGAGATCGTCTAGTCCAACCCCTCTGCTAATTCACCTAGGTTGCACAGGACAGCATCCAGGTGAGTTTTGAAAGTCTTCAGAGAAGGAGACTTCACAACCCCTCTAGGCAGCCTGTTCCAGTGCTCTGTCACCTTCAAAATAAAGGAGCTTTTCCTCATGTTGAGGTGGAACCTCCTGTGTTCCAGCTTCTGACTATTGCCCCTTGTCCTGTCACTGAGCACCACTGGAAAAAGTCTGGCCCCATCCTCTTGACATCCACCCTTGAGATATTTATAAACATTGATAAGATCCCCTCTCCATCTTATCCAGGCTAAACAGACCCAGGTCTCTCACTGCTTTTCCTCGTAAGAGAGATGTTTAGAATCTCCTTGTCTGCTCTTATTTTCACTGCAGATGTGAAAGCTCACAACGAATAAACCAAGATTATGAGAGTTACATCTTACAAAACAAACCTTTTAAAAAAAAGCTTTAATTTTGTTCTATAAACCAGTAGGCAGACCCAGAAAATTTCCTGCTCCAGTAGCTACATGACTGCAGCCTGCTGTGTGTCTGTTATACAATGTATTGTGTGCAGTCAGGGAAGCAACGATGATGGATGCTGTGAAAATTTGATGAAATTTCATTCAATATTTTAAACAGCTATTTACTGATTCAGTGGAATTTAATATACCTCAAAAAGTCATACAGTTACAAATTTGTTTTCTGTTTAAAACGAACCAGGTCTGGTTTGGAGAAAGTAGATGAGTAATTCCTAGCAAAAACATTGAATATATACTTGATATTATAGCAAGAGAGGTCTGGACTAAGCAAGAAAAATATTAAAATCTCGCAAAAGACATTTATGAGACAAAGCTAAAGAAATGAAAATGTCTGTTGTTACTTTCTGAAGCCAAATAATGCTGCATGAAGTCATTAATAACTTTCTGTCCTCTTTTGAGAGAGCTGAGTCTCTCTAACCAAGTTCCTCTCAAATTACCTCTTGTACATCTTACACGTCACAGATTTTTATTTCTATTAATTTTCAACTCTGAATTGAAAACTCAAATAATACAGGACGAATTGCTGCATGTGATCACCCTCTAGGTTCATGAGCTATGGGATATGTTGGATTGTTATCAGTGAAAAATGGTTAACAGCAATGTGTAAAATATTTTAAAGCAAAAAACTAAAGCAAAAAAGAAGGGAAGGGAAGGGGAAAAAGGGAAAAAAAAGGAAAAAAGGAAAAAGAAAAAAGGGAAAAAGGAAAAAAGGGGAAGGAAGGAAGGTAAGAGAAAGGAATGGAAGGGGAAATAAAACTAATTTAACAGTTACAGTTTGTTTTTTTCCAGGATTTTTCAGAATTTTGTGCTGAAGCACCATAATTCTGCATAGTTACAGAATCTAGTCTTGTTCCACCTTGCAATTGCAAAATGCATGTTTTTAAAATCTTTTGCATGTCAAGAAGGCAGCAAACCCACAAATCTTCATCTTCTCACAACAGAAAATGAACATTAATAAGATCTTGGATGACCAAAACAAGATGAAAAAGCAAAAAAAATCCTATCATAGAGGTGACTGTCTGTTAATATTCCTTTTTATGTTTCTTTAATTTGTAATGAAGAGAACAATCATATGTATTTGTAACAATTTAGAAAGTCTTGTAATATTTTTTATCATTCTTGGTTCTTGTACTAGGAATAGGAGAGCAAAGCTTTAGGTACTATACAGGGGAAAAAACTAATTTTAAAATAAAAAATGTGTGTTTAGCATATATTAATTACCCATTCACCATTTTTTATTCAATTTTTATTTAGTGAACAGACACACATTGAGTGTAAGTTGTCAAATGCAGAAATGTCTGAAATAGGTAGGTTGAACTGTCCTGTGGAGGTGTTCATGCCTATCTATGGAGTCCGGAGAAGAAGACTAGCAGATTAACAATGATAGTACACCATTTTTGGTTTAGTTTTTCCATAATGCTCAAATCAAACTAATCTCAGAATTTCAGTGTCAAAGCTTACAAGTTATTTTGGACACTAAATATGTATTTTCTCTGGTTTTATACTTTTCTTTATGCATTTTTGGCCACTCCTGGGTAAAGAATAGTTAGAAAAATGGACCTTTGTGTGACTTAGTTTAGTCATTCTTACATTCTTGTAGACTCTAAAAATGACACAGAAGGTCCATGTAGTTCTTTGGCAGAATGCCATGGATTATATAGGAAAGTAGGACTAGATGGGAAAAAGCAGATTACACAAACCTACAACTACAAATAACCATTGTATAGATGTTTAGTCCAGAATTATCTAGTATTTGCTTTCCAAAAAACACACCACAGCATGATTCCTAGCTTCTGTAATAATTGTAAGCTCTTATATAACCAAAAACTATTATGCATGCCAGGAACAGTGAACAGGCATCACCAATATCGCAGAGTATTGCTATAGGTCAAATTAATTGAATGTGCAGAAGTAGATAAAAAAATCTGAATATGTTTCTGACAATTTGAATTTCAATTAGAAATATGTTTATACAGCTCAGTAAGCAACCCAGAAGTTAATTTCTCTACAATTAATTCTTTAATGTTACAAATGGTGAATCTGTCACAGCAAATAATTTAATGATAGTAAGGTTGACCTGCTCTGTTTAATTCTTGCTAATTACTGTTCTTTAGATATCTACTATGGCAACAGTGTCTGATGAGAATTTGTTTTTCTTCTGTTGACTTAAATTATGTGATGATAAATTTCCCCTCCTCATTGCCCTATTTCTCTGCGGCGTTGCAGCAGTGTCAGCTTGACAGTACATTCAAAGATCACAGTCGTGCCTTTGAATTCTACCCTTGTTCCTGGACCATCTTCCCTGAACTGGCTGATCACTGCTTTGTATCTTATCCTTCATTTTTCAATAAGGTCTATTCCTGTCACTACACATCAAAGATAAGGAAATATTTTTTACATGAGCTCTAGATGTATATAGTCTCTAAAAATACTCAGTTCCTCTTGTTAAGTTAGCTAAGGTAGAATCCTATATTAATAAGAGTGATATCATCTCTGAGAAGTATTGAAGAAACCAGGAAGCTGTATTACACAAAGCTGGAATTGCTTGCTACTTTGGAATATTTTAGACAAAATATGTTTTACCTAAATGTGTTTGGACATGGAAAAGGTGGATTGTAGCTCATACTGTTGGAAGAGGTGTGTACTAAAGTGTAAGGACTATGAGAAAGATCTTAGGCTTATAGCTGTGTATAGCAAGTAGAGTGAACTGACAGGACTGGATCTATAAATTGATATAACTGAGGGTGTGACATCTACTTTAGGTTTTCCTATTTTGATTTGGTTATTTTCCCTGCCTTCAAACTAATCTTGTCCTAAGGACTGTGTCCATTTGTGTCTGAGATGCTTTTGATGCACTCCTAGAATCATTTCCAGTTGCTTTCAAGTGCTTCCATCTTCCAGTCTGGTTTCATCTGAAAGGAATCCCAGTCAGATATTCCACAAACACACTATGATGTAAGTCCAAGTGTTGTAAATCAGAGGAAAATGGGAGATTGATTTTGAAAGTACACTCCTGATTTGAATTAACACACTAATGTGGAAAAAGGGAACATTAATATGTATTTACAAGAGTAATGAGGAGGAGAGAGCAAGTAAGTGCAATACCGGAATACTGTATTTAGCTCTGATGTACATGTTTACAAGGCTACTCATGAAACAGAGGATATTCAAGTAAATGAATCAATGAAAGCAAATAAGATCTTATAACAGCTTAATCTGCTGAAGTTATTAAAGAAAACCACTAAAATTAACCTAATTAGAGATGTAAGTAACTACACAAAGAAAAATACTGGCTATTAACTAATATGTTTCAGCTAAAGCCTAGATAGAATTTTAATTATAAATAGAGCAATACATCCATAACAATTATTAAGCATTAAAACGAATTATATACGAAAGTGGTGAATTCTGCATCTTTTAATACCTTCCAAATAGGTAGCTCTACATTCCTGGCAGACATAATTTTGTCAGATATGAGTTACTGGGCTCCCTTTGGGACCAAATGAATTAAATTACATAATGTGATGTACATGAGATCAAGCTGAGTAATACGATAGTTCACTCTGTAGAGACTCTATGTATTTCATGCGTCTTTATTGAATAGGATTTATTTATTGTGTTTCCTTGAGTAACGGTATCATCATAGACTAATGGGTGATTTGAATACGAAATTGTCTATGTTTGACACTGTTCTGATCTGTGAGTGTAAAGCTGTCAAACTCTTGGATACTTCTCATATTTTTATGCTTATTATTATGTGCCTTGTCTGATAAACAAGTTACAGCTATGTATAACAAGATAAAAATATTTATACTAGTCTTACCCATGACTTCTAAAAGAATATAAAGACAAAAAAATAAAATCATATCTGTTGATCAAATGAATAGATAATACCCTTTAAAGCTTGCTTCCCCTTAGGATATTAAAAGGACAAACCTTGTTATTTCCCAAAATTTTGTACACTAATTCAGCATATTTTTCCTCAACAAAAAAAAAAAAGGCATTCACATTTTAAAATGAAACCCAGGAACAGCTTAATAGATCAGATAATGTGCATTTGCTCTTAAACAAAGCTATACTTAGATATAATGTACTAGGTGAAGTACTAGTATTGTCTGATACAATTCTATGCAGCACAGGAAAACCATGCTTTTAATGAAAGAATAACTTTTCACAGATTTTAAACATGAAGACTAAAAATAAAGTGAAAAAAATAACAGTGCAAGCATTTTATTTGCTTTTGAACCTTTCCACAGACAATGAGAGAACTTAGTTTAGGATTTAAAAAAAACAAAACAACCCACCAATGAAAAAAAATGCAGATTTACTTGAAAACTATTTATTGTATATACAGTGTAAAAACTGTGACTCCTAAAAACTGTCTAGTGACTCCTAGACTCTTTTGATTACGATACTCATTACAGAGAGCTGCGTTTCTGTCAGGATGCCACATCACTGTTGTGAACTTGCTTGATGTCTTAAGTCCTAGTTCAGTAGTAGCTCATCTTAAAGCATGTCATGTTTGAGATGGTCAGGAGATAAGAGTTTTGTAGAAATATTCATAGTTATGGTCTAAGAGGATTCTAATATAGGTACAGATATCTAAAGAGGATACTTTAAGAGAATTTGAATGAAAGCTGAAGAGTTTTTCTTTCACGTTAGTATTACTAGCAACATGAAACTTGCTATTTCGTGTTTGTCAGTAAAGATTCTGTAAGACCTTTAACAGACAATTGCAATTTTCTTTGTATGATATTAGAAAATATTTGGACCAAGTGAATAAAAATGAAACTTAAAAATGAACAATTAGGAAATTTAAGAGAAGGTACTATTTAGTGCTTTACTGCTTGTTTCTTCTTTCATAATTCATTAGGAAGGGAAATAAGACATGCAATTTGGTGCTTTAGTGCTTATTTCCTCTTCACAAATACTCCTCTCGAAAGACTGTGGCCAGCAGGAGTAGGAAAGTGATTGTGACCTTGTACTTGGTTCTGGTGAGGCCATCATTTGAGTACTATGTTCAATTTAAGTGACACTGTATAAGAAAGACTTTGAGGGGCTAAAGCAGGTCCAGAGAAGGGCAATGAAGCTGGTGAGGGGTCTGGAGAACATGTCTTATAAGGAGCGGCTGAGGGAACTGTGGTTGCTTAATCTGGAGACGAGGAGGCCGAGGGGAAACTTTATTGCTCTCTACAACTACCGGAAGGGAGGTTGTAGTGAGGTGGTTGTTGGTCTCTTCTCCCCGGTAACTAGTGATAGTATGAGAGGTAAAGGGCTAAAATTGTGCCAGGGGAGGTTTAGCTTGAATATTAGGAAAAATTTCTACACTGAAAGAGGACTGAGGCATTGGAACAGGCTGCCCAGGGAAGTGGTGGTGCCAGCAACCCTGGAGGTGTTCAAAAAACATGTAGATGTAGCACTTTGGGACATGGTTTAGTGGTCATGGTAATGTTGGGTTGACGGTTGGACTTGGTGATCTTAGAGGTCTTTTCCAACCATAATGATTCTATGATTCTATGTGCTTAAGTTCACTTCCTGTATTGGGTCCTAATTTCTTTGTCGGGGAATTAAATTCTATACCTAGATCCTAGTCAAGCATTGCCTTATTCTACATTTATCAACAGCTTTCTGTTGGTTTTTATTCCCTTATCACTTTATAACATTTACTCATTTGTTTGGTCTGAACTGATTAGTCTGTTCTCACCTATAAATCTTCAGGTAAATTTCTAGGGGGAAGTTAACAGAAGAAAAAAGATAAATGAGTTTCTACATTACATTTCCAGTCCATTTGTTTTAATATGATAAACATAGTGTAACTTTTAAATATTGACCATCATTACTTATCAGAAAGAACAGTTCCTGTGCTCAGATAGGAGAAATAACAGTCTACTGACATTTTTCACAGTGTTTAACTTTCACTTCTTTGAGGGTATTTCTGTGAAATTATGAGCTATGTAATTTTATTACTATTCAACTTTTATGTTGCATTTTCTCTTTATTTACCTGAGACTCCATCTGTGCAGTGAACTTTCAGGAGTTCTTCCACCCTTTATACTCCTGTCTCTGAGAAATGCTGGATTTTAAGAAACACCTCTGAGGTTCATTCAAGCACGTAAATTAAACTTCAAAAAAAAAAGACCTTTTGTCCCTAATCAACTCTCGCAGCCATGAATATTTTTATAGAAGGTAGATCCATTAGATAGGATTAGACAGTCTCTGGGTCCTAGTTTAACAGGAAATATTTGACTCCTGGTCCCAGAAATGCATCATTTGAACATAGAAAATTAAGCAATTCAGTGCAGTGCAAACAAGACAACTGCAAATGCTGGAGTGTGAAATCTTTCCAGTCTCATGGATAAAGTAGCCAAAAATATCTTTGTAAGATCTGTCCTTATGTAAGACTAATTTTTGAAATATAGTTACAAATATAAAAAACCTTAATCTAAGAAAATACGTGTTTAATGGAAAAAGTGAACTTTTCTAAGGGCTTCAAAAGATTTCTGTTCGAACCAAAGTTTTTTTGATATTTTTATCAGAAATCTAGGGGGAAAACTCACCAGACATTTTATGGAAAATGAGAGAAAATTATTTGGCTTTCATGGCTCCTAATAATTAAATAGTATAATGTGAAGTCTAAACAATTTTAGTGGTCTTTTTAGCTTTTTAGGAATTGGATTAAACATTGATTTGACTGTGGTCCAGAAGCTCTATACAGTCAGACAATCTTTATACAATCTTATATGAAATCTTTGATATCCAATGACTTCAAAAGTACTAGAAAATCTAAAAGGAAAATGCTTTAGAAAGACACAGCTGGCTGTTGAAATAACAGGGCTGGGGCTGAACATTTTTCTCATGGGGATGAAATTACCATTTCTATATATTACGCAAAAGAGTAAATGAGAAACAGAAAAGGTCATCCATTTCCAGTCAACTGAGAAACCTTCCAAGATCATCCTTCCTTCTGAGAAGTGGCGCTAAGAATATACTGGGCAGGGGAATATGGGGAGACAGTAAATATCAAACATCTAAGGAGAGCCTAAAGCAGTTTAGGAACCTGCTTAATTTAGATTTATTTCTTGTTTAAGCTGTGCATGAATTCCTTAGTCCACTTGTTCAGTTCAACCAATTCAAAACAAAGTCTTCTGGTTCACGCCCTTCTTGGATGAGTCAAAAGGGTACAGGATGCTTTTTATGTAAACCCTCAACTAGTGTCTTTTTGTGGTCTAGACCAAGAGGTCCTTGCTTGCCCATGGGTACTGTACTGTGCAAGCAGTATTTTGTAGGCAGTATCACTCTTATTGCTTCATATCTGCAGCCAGCAGCCACTTCTCATGTTTGTTGGAGGATTTCGTAGGCAGCAAGGTAACCCTTGAGCCACACACTGAAAACTGGTGCAAATTTCTATGCAAGAATAGTTGAATGAAATGTTCTGATTTGTCCTTTGCTGCAAGTCAGACCAGGTAATTAAAGTGGTCCTTTCTCCTCTGGTATGCATTCAGCCTGTTAGATGTCTTTAAAAAGAAAAATGTCAGGCATTTATTTTCCATCACATTTCCAAGATGAAAAATGAAGCAGTTTGCTGACATTTCAAAACAGTTGCAAATAGACATGTTATAAAAATTGATGAGGCAATGAAGGACTTATTCCACATATTCAGAAAAGTGGTCAAGGATTAAAAATTGGAGAAGAGAAGCCCAGTTAATAAACGCCCTTTAAAAGAATTGACAAATACAAACCAGTAAAGAATGATGAAGTATTTTGCTTTAATCCTTTATGAGCGTGTTGAATTATGTATTAAACCAGCAGCAACAACAAAAGTGAAAGCAAAAACAAATGCAGAAGCAAATCAAAACCAATGCAGAGTCTCCAGATAATATCTCTGGATTTTTTCTGTGCTTGTACACAATATAGCATCTTGTCTTGGCAGATTCACCAAGGAAAGTGGGAGAAGGAAGTTACTTGCCAGCTTGGCCTTACACTGTCATGCTTTAATTCAAGTCATGGGGAGCAGTTATAGCACCCAGCCTATTCTTGCCCTTGCCATTTATTAAACCACATTGCAGTTGAGTCCAGAGTGAGTTTGTCACCGAAGACTGAGAATCTAGACACTGACAGATGATGAGTAGCAAGCCTTAGTGGAAGCTAAATTCCTAACTTTTTGGGGTTTGGGTGTCTTGGGTATTTTTGAGGCTTCCTAGAACCAAAGATGTCTACCAGTCAGCTTGAAAATGATCAAGAAAAGGGAAATTCTAGAAACTTTTGAAAACTGACAGAATTTGTCTTCACTGATGAGGATAACTCTTCCTCCCTTACCCATCCTTTTTTTCCTGGTTTAGAATCAGACTATTCCTATGCCAATGTATAACCAGATGTCAGTTAAACAAATACAATGCTTACTTAGAAAATCAACATCATAACTGCTAGCAACGTTCTCTTAGTCCACTGCTGACAGGCTCAGACAGAGTCTTGCTCTGTCAAGGAAGAAATAACCTGGAAAGAGAATCTGCAATTACTAGTTTTGAAATTACTAGTTTTGAAAACTCTAGTTTTCAAAATAAATAGAAATCTGGCCTTATGGAAGTCAGTGCAAATAGTACTGATTTCAGTGGGTCAGGCTTTAATTTCTTCTTGTTCTGACTTTGGTAGAGAACTATATACGACATGTTAAATCCATAACCATAGTTCAGACAAATAAGTACTTTAAGAGTTAAAAAGCAAGCCTTTGAAAAGTTAGCTAACTTTGAAGAGTTAGATAACTTCTATTCATTTACCACAGAGTGATCCCTGATAAAAATATCATCACTATTGTTTTTAAAGATACATTATATACAGTATTAAAATTGTACTAGAAGGGCATAGACACTTAAATGTGTGCAAGTTTTTCTGCAACTCTTCAATCATTGTTTTCCTTCCAGTATTTTTGTTCTGTCAGCAATAAGTTTTCTCACATCATATTTATTTTCAAAAATCTCTCTCTATATAGAAATATATGTATACATTACTGGCAGTTATGTTGGTGAATTGCAATGTTTCTACTATAAGATACAATGATTCAGTAACACGATAGCAGAATGTAAATTAAAAACCCATTCTTTATTTTTTTCCTGTTTATTTGCAGCAACATAAAAAAGTAACTCACCCCCAAGATAAAGTATGCAAATAACCTTGATAAATTTCCTTCAATATAAACAATTATGAAAGTTATTTCTAAAAAGGACTGTTTTAATGGAAATTATTTACTTAGGAGAAGTAAAAAATGTTCTATATGTGTAAAGCTGAGACTTCCAAAGCATCATCAGTAATTAAAACCAGATTATTGCTGGAAAAATCTGTTCCTGTTTTGACATTGACAGGATCAAACAAGTGAATTTAGTCAAGATTTGCTTTGTGAGAAATCCCAAGGCAACCTTAGGGCTATTAAATTCTCAGGTACTTTTCAAGCGAAAATTAATGGGAAGAAACATCCAAAGTAATTGTTTGAGGGTGGTGGTTAATTCAGACAGTGAGAAAGTAGAAAAATGACCCAGCACAACTGGTAAAAGAGAGTGAATTATCTCTCTAGATTAAAAATAAAGGTGAACTAAGAAGAAGCCTCATTTAAAAGGGAGTAGGGGTAAATGCTTGTAAAGATAGAATTGATATATTCAGTTTATTCAATTCTGTATATGAAATGTTTAGATAAAAGGCCCCTTGGAATGCCACAGGAGAGGTGAAGTATCTTTCTTTCTCCAGCACGGCTTTCTTGCTTACTTTAACTTGTCAAGCTTGGAGGCAAAAGCAAAATACAGCTTCTGCAAATTTATGAAACTTGATTTATAAACCAGCAAATAAATGAACCATTGCCTGACAAGACGCAGCAACACAATAGAGCTTGTGAGATTCTGGGTTATCATCTCCCCGCTGCATGCTGTGTTTCAGCCCTTTGGGGTAGATTTATCATCCCATGTTCAGGCTCTGGTGTAACATTTCCTTGTCTTTGAAAGTGTGTGAATGTGAGCTGGAGAGTGTTGTTCCACAGATGCCTTTTCAAAACAATGAAGTGATTCACTTTTAGAAACCCTCTCATTAAAAAGATAACATATTCAGCACAGTCCTCTAGTCTCGTGACTAGAGAGCAGTAAGCAGCCCCACTGGCACAGGAGCCCGGGTCCCAGCTACAGCAAATGCGCTGCTTCTATCTTAGCGCGTTACTCCAGTCTAAATCTTGATCAAATGCTAGATAAGTGCCATGTACTCATCTAGACCATCTGTCAATATTATTTAAAATATGTAAATAGCACTTGGTCCCTCTCCGGAATGATGGCTCTCCTGACTTGGGAGCACAGGTATGCCAGCTGTGTGATTGGTTTTAAATCAAGATGGGCTTTAGAGATTTACTTGTCCTAAGATGTTACCAGAGTTTTGCTTTTCAATGCACAGACTTAAGAGTTTTCTTTTCCAAAATATAAAATAAATAATTATATTACAGCTAATTAGTGCACTTAGGTCCACACAAATATATGCATGCGGGCTAGGAATGTTGATTTGAAACAACAGTGCTGTCAAAATAAAGAGAACCTATCCTGAGAGCTGTTTTAGCTCTGAATGAACTTGCCATGCATTTGTGGGCTTTTCTACATCATTAAGGCTGCATTTACTTGTATTTTTGTTCTGGCCTTTCTGCAGTTTTCTCAAAGAATTAATCATGAATAGTGAAGAAAGATTTTGAAGACACAGAAACAACCACCTAGAAAATGACCAAGCCATTTTAGAGGAGCTTGCTCACTGCAGTGTGGACAACAGCCACCCCACACCACCTGAGTTATTCTCCAGGATCGCTCCCTGGCATGGAGGACTGTAGCAGTATAGCCATGCTGCTCAGTACCATAGTGCATTGGTACTAAGAACACAGCTTGCAGCTGGACTAATTTTTCTCCATCTGAGTGCCTACATCCCACCCACAACCCTAAATCCATTTGGACCACGCCAGATAAGCACTCCTGTGGTTTAATCCTCTTAATCCCCTACACCTTAATCTTTCCCTAGCACAACAGCTAGGCACCTGGCAGCTGCTTTCACTCCACAAGCACTGCTGGATAGAGGCTCTGCAATGCATTACCCAGTGGCAAAAGTCAAGGGGTAATACAAATACTGCTCCTGCTTTTCCGTCAGCTGAGGCAGTGGGGACAGGAGCAAGAGATTTTTGGTATCAGAGTGAGAGCAGGCGCAAACACAGCTCTTCAGGTCAGACAGCGGAGTGCCTGCCTGGGGCTTAAGAGGCCCTGGGATGTTTAATGTGGAAACCATGAAGTGTCTAGAGAGCAGGACTCCCCTTCTAGGTGCTCTGTGCTCATTAATGCAAAGTTTTACGCATGTCCCTTGGCTTCACTATGTCACAATTGTCAGCAGAGGGAACGTCTTCCACTTGCATCATGTAAGGCAGCTTCTCCTGGGTCTTCAGTCACTCAGTTTGTGCACAGCATGCACTCATTTTCTCCTGTTTTACCGGAATTTATTCTCTGCCAGAACATAGTTATATTGGTGGGGAAAGGGGAAAATGGGGCAAACATGGCTGCTTAAAAACTTCCTTATCTGCCATAACACCTGGCCAATGCAATATTTGCTCTTTTGTCATCTCACGTTGCCACATGACCCATCACCCTCTCTTGGCTACTACATATGGCATGAGCACAAGCATCACTAGTGGCCAAGTTTTCTCTGAAGAATGACTTAGGTATCAAAATCAGGTAAGTGCCTGTGGCTATGAAACCCAATCTCACATAACTGAGGCTACAGAAATCCCCTTTGGTCACAAGAAAGCCTGGGTTTTATCTCTTTGGTGTTTACTCATGGCAAGCTTAAGTGCTTATCATGTCACCTGTCATGACTCTACCCAGGTTAGATAAGCAGAATTTTGCAGCCAAGATACTGCCATCATGTGAAGTGAGAGTAGAGTCACTACCTGCATGGCTTATGGGAAATTCATCTTGTTTGAGACCAGCTCCCTTCCAAGTCTAGTGTACAAGTATATAAATCACATTACTACCAGAACAAACATATGTTCAACACTACTGTTTTTTCCTCTGCTGAGTAAGCCACATTGTAGACTGACCACAGGAATAATTAAGCTTATTTCGAAATTAATTTCTTCTAACACAGCAAAGGCCACATTCCTCATTAACTGCAAAATACTTCTCCCTATAAAGTTTTAACACAAGGAACCAGTATAAGCAAGTGAGATAAATGCATGAGGAGTATGAGCAATATTCTCGAAAGTGCTCAGGCAGACAACTTTAATGTACGTACTTCACTCGGTGGGAAACATTGCAGTCCATACTTTCCTTGTTCCTTAACTTCCAGGTTAATTGTGTCAGCAGCAAAGCCCAATAACAGATACTTCAACCACAAAATGTTATTCTATAAAAAAATGTATAATACCTGAAAGTGAAGAATTTATACCCAGAGACTTTCTGACCATAACTGCAGCCTATCGGAACGGTACTTACCAAAGCCTGGAGCACCAGGACACGACCCAAAGGGGCTGTGGAGTACCAAGCCTAACATCTTTCCATTAAGCAGGTTTAGAAATGTTAATTCACTCTGGCCTCTCAGGTTTAGGGAGGATCATCTGCTGCAAGTCTCTGTCTATATATAAGTTCAATTTGAGATGGCTTAGAAATATGATATGAGTAAAGATGCGTAGCTAGTCCATCAGGAGTCGTGTTTGTGGTTGCATACATAGGTATGAGATGGACTCACTGGAAGGTGTGTATGTGCATAGGAGACAGATAGAGACATCTCCAGTGTACCTTGAGTAAGGGTGTTTTTGGATGCAAGGTCCTGCTCCTACCTTGCTCCCAACCAAGGGCTCCTGAAAGCAATGAGCCAAGAACAGCCAGGGCAGAGGAAGGGCTCCAGGGAGCCTTAGTCTGTCTGAACTGGAAAAGCAGACCCGTGTGGGAGCGAAGACAGAACTGTCTGCCCTGAGTCTGTGGTGCTGCCTCAGGGCTGCGTTTCATGGCAGATGTCCCCTCTGGTGTCAGCAATGCTGAGCTGTCGCTGTAGCCACTTTAGATGGGCACTTCAGGTGGGGACCAGGGCAGGTGGGAAGGTTGGGTTATATAGTGGTTGATCACCTCCTGCGGTGCCTCTGGGGGACACTAAAGCTAATTGAAGGTAGGCTATTCGCTCTGGGAGGTGGACTCTGCTCTTTGGTCACCTCTGGACACAGTTGCAGCTGTAAAGGGTATATGGTGCAGCACAGTCTCTCTATGGATGTAGGGCACAAAGAATGCTTACTTCATCTAGCTTCCAAGAAAATCTGTCCTTGATTAAATCTCCTGGACTCTCTTAATAAGAAGATCAGGTGCTAGATTTGTTTATGTTATAAATGAGTACATCTTAGAGGAATTTGGCTAAATTACTCTGTAAGTGGGTTTGATTCACAATCAGCAGAGCCTGTTTAAAAATGTGAGATGAGTCTATGTCTGGGTGCCATGCGAAGACAGGAGAAAGACATTATTCTGTCCCAGACTGTGTCAGCACTGCAGATACCTGTGACTGTGCATGCCTCAGGAATATGCTACCAGACACTGGCCCAAAATACCCGATGCCTTTTGAGATCTGAAGAAGAAATCTTTATAATAATTGCTTTAATTTTCTTTTTTTCTTATTGACACATATAGTTGTTGAAGCAGATAGAATTCAAAGCCATTCTAGTGATGTACAAAAAGACTAATTAGCATGTGATATTATCTCAGTTACTTACTCTTTAAATTTCCTACATTTACTCTGAGAATATGTTTTAGTAATTATGTTGCAGATGCCAAATGGTAGGAAGAAAACTCATTCCTAAGCTAATTGACATATTTCTCATCTTGTATAATCTAGTTTTCTGTCAATGAGAAATAACAGCTTTTTCTTTTATTCTTTTTCTTGTGGTGATGGTTTGCTCTTTGTTGCTTATGCATGCTTCTCTACAACGCAGCATCTTTGTCAGCCAAACAAGATAATAAGATTAATTTGAGACAATAGCCAGCTACTTTGTGGATCCTGGAGTCAAATTTCTATTCCAAAAATGTTACATTTTAAAGTGCACCAAAATGAAATGATATTACAATTATAATTAGTTTTGAAATAGTTTGAGAAAAGTTATTTTGATAGTGTTTCATTCAAATTACCTGCACTGTAACTTGGAGATTAGGTCCTAAGGAAGCTGTGAGGAAGCAGACTGGTGATCAGAAATATTTTTTTTATTTGATTGTTGGTATGTAGGGATCAAATCAACGTTTCATTTTGGGAGGGAGTTTGACAACTGTGGATGCAGAAACAATGTGCAGTTATGGGAGGATTCCTTTCTTTGTTTTTACAGGCTTAATCCCTCAAAACTGATGGAGAAATCTCCTTAATAATTTTTCTTGAAGTAAAGATATTAATAAAAATATTAAAGATACCATACCAAAAACATAACTATTAACAAAAAAAAGAAAAAAGCATTTTAAGTTCTACCATGATTTATTCTGATTTGTAGGTTTGATAATATATAGGCTAAAATTTTTCCAAAAATACATAATCACAAGCTGTTTGGTTTTTCTATCCCTTCTTCTCTATAGTGGAAGGTATTCGGTTTATAATAGTTCTCTTTCTGACATGTTTTTTCTTTAGAAAAGTAATGCAATGTAATAAAGGCAAGCTGTACAGGAGAGAGGCCTTAGCATTCCTTGGAATTTCTCCAAGGAATCAAGTTTCATTGTATTTAATAGTAGTATTATTAGCATCCTAGTATTATCCATGCTAACATTGTATAATCCTAGCTTAACCACAGATCCAAGATTCATAAACTGATATCTCAAACAATATACACACTACCAAATAGTAAAAGGAGACCATAGGTCCTCATTGCAGAAAAGGATAAAGAAAAAATTTTATACATCTTTGTAAACAGTTTGTACTGTGTTTGCTTCTGAAATTCAATTTGATGTTACCTGTCACCAGAAGAAAAATAACTTTCATGAGAATGATGTGAAATTGTGGGTGCTTTTAAATATGCAGTCCAACTTACTCCTTCTACATGAAGGGTCACCAACAGAAACAACTAAAATCTTACTTGTAATTGCTTAGTAATATCACTACTGTCTTATGGGAGTCTAAGCAAGTGCTGTATTTGAGATGGTATCACTATCAAACTGTGTAGAAGATGTGTATGTGGGAAAATGTGTGGGTGGTAAAAACCTTATCCTCACTGTCAAGAAATGATATCTCTCTGTTTCTTTTTCTTCCCATTATCTAAACCTGATAGAGTGGGGAGTTCACTTCCTTGTTTTATATATTTTTGTAGTTCCAACTAAAAGTCTGTTGATGTGTTGATGTACATGTGCTAACAGAGCTCCTTAGCAGAATAAGCAGCTGACTAAAGAGGAAGTGTCAAAAGGTTGGTTGAAAGAAATTTCAGACCTGAAGAAGTTTAATAGTAGAATTCTTTAATGTGTAGTCTTACAACAGGTTGTAATTAGTGATTTCATTAATGACAAAGGATAAATATATGCTAATGAAATGGAGGCACAAGGCACAAGTCATGTTTAAAACTCAATTAGGTTGCCTCATTCTTTTAGAAGAGATTGTGGTTAAAAGTTTGATAAAATTTCATGGGAGACACTAGCTATGGCATATGTACAGAAACACATGAATGTGTAGGTGTCTAAGCATATATATAAACATGATGTTACACCAGAGCAAAAGATAAGCAGAGGAAAACCCTAAACCAGTAATACTCCTAATCTTCACTATGGAATAGAAAACATGCATATATTTCAGTAGTAAATTATGAATGTTTTGAGCAGTTACCAGTTCTCAGTCATGACTAAATTAAATCCTTTTCTGATATGATGGTTTCTACATTATAGCAATGATTTCAATGACCATGTCTGTGAATAGGTTTGGTTCAGAAGAATGGCTGTGAAACTCTTTTTTGCCCAAAGACCCTCTGTTCCAAGACAGAGATTTCAGTGAGCATTGTACTAAGTCAGAGGTGTAAATTATATAAATACTCAGCGTAATGCTGTAGACCCGTTTACCATGTGGGAATGGTCACATATAAAGAGAAGATCATGTCCTATTTTTCTCTCATTTAGTCCATCTTTTTTTCTGAGATAAACCCTGAAATTGTGCAGATTCTAGGCATATTCAAATGAATGCCAAAAATGTATCCCTGCATTTCTATCCCCTAAGAAGTCCTTTGCAACGTGTATAGGTGTAGAACCTCTCATTTACAAAACTGAGTGGAGGGCATGGTTTTGCATGCATAACCATTGTAGCTTTGTAGGACAGGAGACTGGAAAAATTGTGCTGGAAAATTCACGGTCTAGTGTATAAGTTTCAGCAGTTAGGATCATCGCGCTCTCCTTTCCCCCTCCTCTGGTACCTGAAGGTGCAGCCTTTATTTCGCTGTCTTGTGTCACTGATCTACATAGCAAGCTCACAAGATGGTCAATTCTTCATGTACCTGCTTCGTGATTCAGCTTTATAGGAAGACACAAAAGGACACCTGTGTTTCCCATGGCTCAGGAATTTCAAGCCAGCTTCTCTAATTGCAACAAATTTCCATTACAGCCTGAGCAGAGTCCATGTGACTGTAATCACTTGCTACATCTCAAGTGCACCTATACACTCATGTTCTTGCCTTCTTGCCTAAATTGGCCATGCAGTAAATCATCCCAGAGAACTGATCCAGGCCAGAAATAAATCCTGTAGAAAACATAAACAAATGAAAAAAGTAACTTGCTTTCTGCCAGAGCTGCTCCCTGGAGAGTTTATTGCAGTGAGGCTGTTGAGATTTAGGCACAGCCAGGAGCTGAGCACCATGTGGCTGCTCACTCACACCCCCCGCCCCTTCCCCTGAGGGAATGGGAAGGAGAATAGAGAGAAAAAGGCAAACCCCTGTGGGTTGAGAGAAGGAGAATTTAATAGAACAACACAAGAAGAGGAGAAACAACAATAATAACAATAATAGTAATGGAACAACATGTAAAGCAAGTGATATAAAATGAATCTGACCACCTAAGGCTGCATCAACTGCAGGGCCAGTAGAGGCCTCACCTTGCCCAGCAGCCTCTTGCCCTTATCTAGGGGGCATGTTGTCAGTATGGTATGGATTAACCCATTGTTCAATTGTCCATCCTAGCTGTGCCCACCACCCCCATCCACCAGCTTCTGATAAAAATTAATGCTATCCTAGCTGAATCCAGGACAGAGGTGCATTAGTGCCTGAGGGTCAAGAACACGTAGGAGGAAGACTTGGGAAGGCTGGCAGGACAAGTTTAGATTTGCATTAGCTGTCATGGGATTGCATGCTGAGCCCCACAGGAAGAGAGACAAATTAGCTTGAGCTCAGCATCAGGTTGATGTGGTTTCACTGTTCTGAGACCTGACCTACAACCTGCAATTAATGATGCCCTGGACTGCAGAGACTTGCTCGAGTGTTTAGGTCTCTCAAGGATATCTGTGTTGTGCTGTGTTGTTGTGTATAGGCATGCTGCTTCACACAGAGCAGTGCTGTTAGAATGTAGCTCAGTTACCTCCAGCATACCCACCTAAAATCACATACACCCAGACTTTGACTGGTATGTGATGGTCTGGTACAGGGAGAAACTGTGCAAAGACAGTACCCTAACTGGTTCCAGCTCATACAAAGGTTCAAAGTCACTTCTGATAAGGTCTGAACTTGGAGCAAAAAGCTGCAGCTTCTGGCATGGTCCAGATGAGCTAAATTGCAGTGCCGTGTCTCTGAGAGGCAAATTTTCACACCCTGCATTGCATTTTGATTGTTACGCTTAGTTTCAATACATTGTGGGAAAACTCTCCAGAAAAAAAAGGTAGGATTTAACAAATATTGTTTCAAATCAAAGAAGTCAGTTAGAAAATGATCAGTCTCCTAATGGTGTAAGAGCAATTCTTTCACTAATAACAACTGTACTGGGATCAAAATATATAAAATTAAGATAACCACAGGGTGCCTAATTATAGTTATTAGGTATAGGTTTTGTCTATTACTTTCTTATTCATTTCTTTCCTGGTAATTTGCCTGCAAATATATTTCACTGTACGTAGATTTGGCTGAATATTATCAAGCCCAAATTAATGGAATGACTCAACCTCTAAACTGATGATTCAGATACATCAATGATAGGAGTTCAGGAGAGATTTCAGTAAATAAGTAACAAAGCAGAAAAAAAGCGTATTAGAAAATGCGAAGTGAAAATTCTACAATTAAATGTTCATTTTGGGTTATTACCTATTCAGAATCTATATGGGCCTTGGCTTGCTCTTTTCTGAAAGGTAGAAATGTGATTAATTAACTATTTTTTTGTATTGTAACTTGAGCTTCATTGCAATTGTATCCGGCAATTCTGTACAAAATCTATAGGCATGAAATTTTTTTCTGTTGCACGGTCTAGACTATTATTATGCCACAGTTTAACTAGTTTAATCCAAAAGAATTAAAGAAAGTATTTTCACTACTTCACAAAGGTGTTCCATAGTCTAAGTGAACTCAAATATACTGGGGAAAAAGTATGAGACTGAGTCTGAATTTTCCCTGGAAAATTCTGGAGATACAGTGTAATAACCCTGTGACTTTAATACTCTGCTTGATGTAAGATTCTCTCCTTCAGCAAAGTCAGTTTATAGCAATGTTAGTTATTAGAAATCACAATAAAAATAGTTATCTGGATCAATACTACAAATTGGGCAGTTTGCAGGATTTCACTAAGTTTTGAGTTTTTTGGTTTTATTTTTGTAATAGTGGTAGTGTCTTTAGTTGTCATAAAAAGTACTTTTTATATCATTTAAAAGGCAAAACTCTTTGGTAGTTGCAGCAAAATGATCACATGTAATGCCCAAACTGTACAGGTTACCACTTACACTCTGTTAAGCTACCACATAGCTGTATTATTGCCACATTCACCTTTCTTTTCCCCCTTTCCACTAAGCTATTTGTGTTTTTCAGAAAAGCTGGTTTGTTTTTATTACTCTCTGAAGAAATTTTTTTTTTCAGAAATATATCTGTATTGCAGTACCTCTTAGGAGCCCTAGGCGTAGGTAAAAGCCTCACTGCACTACATACAGTGAATAAACATATAATAAACCAGCCCTTTTCAGAGAGCTTCTAGTACAAGAAGAGAAAGGCAGCAGATAGATACAAAGGAATGGAGTTGTGTCTCCTCATTTGCTAATGCAAAAGTCAGGACAAAGTCCCAAGTCTCAGGTGGGTCCTTCTCATAGCCAGAAAGAGTTATGGAGACCTCCAGAGCTGCTCAAAGATAGAAAGAAATCTAAGTGGGGTGAACCACCCTTAGAAGTCACTATTTTATTCCAAGGACTTTTAAGGGAGGTTGGGCTGACTGGCTCCAATTAAACACCCAGTTTCTAGTGACTAGAATTCAGCATCTTGGTGCTGTTTTAGCACCAAATTTCACCGGTACATTTACTTATTCATAAACAGCCTTAATTCCAGCACATTCCTCACTATGACCTTTTGTCCTAATACACTTGTAAAAGTCTTTCTCTTTCTTATTGCTTTATTGACTAGCATTAACTGATTCTTGTTTATCTCGCTGGTGTATTGTGAGAAATAATTAATGTTTGTGTACTGCTTTGAAAATGAGCATCATTGCATCAAATGCTACTTTGAGGAGAAAGACGTTTTTTGATGTTCTTATCTTCTTTGTGCAGGCTTTAATTGGCTCTGTATTCATCTTCCTCCCACTCTTTCAGTTGCAAGTTCGATTCTATTTTTAACCTTAGGTCTTTGAGCTGTTTCTCTAAAATTGCACAACAGTCACTCTTGATCTGCCCTATTCATCTCTTTCAGATGTCTGAGTGAAGAAGGAGATGTCAGGTCCCAAGGATTATATGACAGACATGTATACTAGTTAACTGGATTGAGGAGAAGCTTTTTGAGGGACCGTAGGGAAGGGAAAACAGGGTTACCACTGAAGAAAGGAAGAGGGAAATCTCAGTTGTGCTTGTCCCTGTGCTTTTGTTTCCCACTTTGAGAAGTCCTTTACTGGGCTGGGATTCCTGTCTCATATGGAAAGTAGGAATGTCTCTTGTTTTTTGTAGGAGTTTTTGATTCTGAGTTTCTTATTTTCTACAGAAGGATAAGGCGGAATACAAGCAGAACAATCAATCAGATGATGTATTCCAAACCTGAAGGAAAAGACAAATGTAATGGCCAGCTCTCATTGGACTTGAATTCACTTTATTTCTCTGTAGAGAAGACAGAATTTTTCACACTTACAAACTGTGAAACTAAACTGGACAAAACCACAGAAATCATATGATACTGTAGAAGTATTAAAAAATATTGTGATTTACAAGGTGTCCCAATAGTAGTTGTATTCTAATTCCAGAACCCTGAGGTTTTACGCCTTTTCAAACAGCTAAATTTCTTTTACATCTTTCACAAAAATGCATGGTAATCTAAATATACAAATGCTAACAATCCACAACTGAACAAAAATACCCGATAGACAAAGCTTGGTGTTGTGGCCTGACAGTGGTCTGAGTACTTGAATCTGATGCACTGGATAGCTATTTTCCAAATGCCTGACCTTGTAAAAGCTGGAAATAATATAGATTATATTATCTCTCAGTTGACACACACACTAAAACGTTATTAACATTTTGGGAACTCATACAAAAAAAA
>VWZK01022240.1:458-70140 GCA_013396935.1 Baryphthengus martii
AGGGAGGTGATCATTCTCCTGTACTCAGCTTTGGTGAGGCACCACCTCAAGTACTGCGTCCAGTTTTGGGCCCCTCACTCCAAGAGGGACATTGAGGTGCCAGAGAGGGTACAGAGGTTGGCTACCAAGCTAGGAAAGGATTTGGAGCAGATGTTGTATGAGGAACAACTGAGGGATCTGGGGCTGTTTAGCCTGGAGGAGAATGAGGGAAGAACCTTCTCGCTCTTTACAACTACCTGAAGGGAGGTTGTAGTGAGGTGGGGTTGGTCTTTTCTCCCCCATGGCGAGTGATAAGAAAAGGGCAAACGGACTTAAATTGCATCAGGGGAGGTTGAGGTTGGATACTGAGAAAAATTTCTTTACCGAAAGGATTGTCAGGCATTGGAACAGCCTGGCCAGGGAGGTGGTTGAGTCGCCATCTCTGGAGGTGTTAGGGCTAGGAAAAGGTTCAACTTGATCTTGAAGGTCTCTTCCAGCTGAAAATGTTCTATGATTAAATCTTTCTTGTAGTAATCCTGACAAACATGCGAGAGCTTATTTTCCTAAGAGAATCTCTGTGAAATTCAGGTATCCTCAATGCCAACAACATATAAACTATTATCAGAACATATAGGATGGGTATGTTGATCTGGACAGGTTGAACAGAGAGTCCCAAAGTATTCGCATTGCCAAAATGAGAAAAAAAGAAAAATTACTTCACAAAGCTCGAGGAATCATCTGCTAAGAACTTTGCAGAGTTTCCTGCTTTCATTCAAGTCACAATACTGTCAGAGAGACTGCTGCCAGCAACAGCAAAAGAAACTGAGCAGCGACTCCAAATTTTATTTGCAGCCAGAAAGCACAGATGTTTTAAATTTAATTTTTTTTCCATCAAATATTTCTAATTTCCAAATGACTTTGCTTTTGTATGAAGATACAGGTCATTTTTAATTTTATTCATACTTTCATCCAAAAGATCTGGGTATTCCCAGTTCTTGTGATTTTACAGCATGTCTCATTCATGAAGAAGTTTTAAGCTCTTCTCACAAAAACATGCAAGCGTTAAAAGCTTTGAAGAAGGTCACTGAGAGGCTGATGTGTTTACAGAGGATGAGTGGCTGGAATAATACAGGTCAGCAGCTCCCTTATTATAGGAAGACTGCGAAATTGTGGGAGTAGTTACTTTGGAGAACATAGTCAGGTCAAATTATTCACCTACGTCAGTATCCTGCCTCCTCCAGAGGTCAACAACATGTGCCTGAGGGAAGAGGGGGAGAACATGGCAAACATCTAATGATTTTTCCTGAGAATATCCTCCCATCTCCCAACCTTCAACACTTTGTGCATCATGCCTTCCTCGAGTCAAACATGAGGTTTTGCTATTACTAAAGCTTCAGATTTTTTTTCTGCCACTAAAGAAAAGCAGTTGGAAAAATGCCACTAAAAAAAAATTGCTCTACAGATCAGGATAGGATTTCTTTGCCTTTCTCTGTACTTTTATCTACAATTAATGAAATGCATGAGGGTTGATAGCAGATCATACCAAAATCCTCTGATTAATCAGTGCATACGCACACAAACTAAAGAATTTATTGTTCTTTTTTTTTCCCTTATAAAATTTCAGTGTCCTAATCAGGAAGCAAAACAGTGTCACGCAATTTACACATTCATGGAGCATTACAGGCAGTAAATGGCAAAAAATGGAAAAAAGAAAATGACTGAATCTTCCATAGATCAACCAAACGACAAACATCTTTTTTGTCCACAGACTCAGCGGCTGTTTGTATTCTCCCAAGTATGGTAGACAGTTAATACAGCTGTAGAATTCACTACTCTCCCATGAATAATGCAGAGAGTGAAAAGTTAAAACTGAATGCAGCTTGACTGGTAACGCAGTAATTAGATAAATGTATCAGATGAGTAAGATTGTACCTCTAGTAATTACTTTTTCAGGATAAATTGTCTTACCAATTCTCAAGGGGTTTTATATGGATATGTCAGTGTAGTGTATTAACATATGTACTTGGATATCTCAGTAAGTTTTCTTCTGAGTTACTAATTTATGTCCCAATGTGCCATAACTGCATCTTTAAGCAGGATATCTCACAGACTTCAAAAGAAATTTGGCACAGCCCTGAAACCCATCACAAGTAACTTCAAACAAAAACAAAAAAAAGGCAATTTTAGCAATTATTTTTTTTATGAAAAGAGGGGGATTTTTTCAATTATTCGTCTATATTTTAAAATCTGAAACAACTATTCCCCATATATAATTGGAGGAGAGAAACAAAGACCACTGAATACAACTGACCGAAATACAGGATGCTTCATGGAAATTGTGAGATTTTAGAATAATTCTAGAATTAAATAGATCTTTTGAAAAATGTTAGCAAAGAATGATAAAAACCACTGGATCCAATGAACTTTAATTCAAAAGATGTTGATTCAGACCCACATTAGATCTACTAACAGCTCTGACCATGTATAATACAATTCTGCCACCTGTTTCCTTCCATTGCTCCCCACAGGTAACAGGTAGCACATTCTACAGTCATCTTTGCTTTCTGCCAACAAATTTCAGTATTTCTCGTTCCTTGTCCCTGTATGGCTAAGCACACAGTTGGTTAAAATACTCACCCAGCTCACAGAAGACATATATGAATATCTGCCTCATTTAACTGGAGGATTTAATCTGTTTCTTTTATACAATGCAAGGCCTGCGACCACAGATCTCAGAAGTAAACATCTTGTTTAGTATGCTAGGGCATTCCTTTTAAAAAGGATTAAATACTGCCTCTTCTAAAGAAATACTGTTTTCTGATGTTTTTGAGTCTCCCCTGCAAGTTTCTTATTTCAGAAGACTTTGATGCAGATAGCAACCCCTGCTTTGCCAACTGGAACTGAGATTTCAGCCTGTAACTTTGATATCAAAGGCGAACATTCTGGTTCCTGCATAGCCACAGATACCCCCACACAGCCCGTACCATCACACTCACAGGCTATCCTACCGCTGACAATACTTAGTGAGAAATTTCTTGTTGAAAAACACATTTTTGGAGAGAAAAAAAAAACAACAACAAAACACAACACCACAACCAAACCAACCAAAAACCAAACAAACCCGCACATTTAAAACTGCCCAACAAAGCCAGCATTTTCTGACTATTCTCTTAAGGGTAAGTATCTTCTGCCTCAAGAAAGATTGTGTCATGCGAGTGTGGAAAAGAAGAGCTTAAGCACAGAATAAAAGAATTTTGGCTGTGCTGTTATATTTTCATACAAAGATCTTCTCAGTTCGGCCACTCTGCTAAAAGTTCTGATACTATTCACTCATTAAATATCCATTAAAAAAATCAGCTCATTTTAATTATTTTCCATTCTGATAATTTTATTTTATTTGTGATTTTAACAGTCAACAGGAGATTAATATTTCCTTGAGACTGCCTCTGCCTTGACATTTATACGATTCTTTTTAAATGTCACTGTTTTTTCTTAATAAGATGACTCCTTTTAAACCAATATTTAAATAGGTGATTAGAGAGCTACTACACAAGGCAAACATCATCATGCCAGAGAGTTTTACTTTTAATACTACACCAACCTCAACTCTGCCATTCATTGCGGAGTTACGGCAAAGTCTTTGGGACAACTCACTGTCAAAGCATACATTTTTGTTTTGAGTAATTCCACTATGAAGCAAGTAATCTTAAGTGGAAGAACTTAACACAATTAACAAGGCTTTTGCTAGAGTAAGACCAACCAAGTGACCGGGATTATTCATTTGAAAAACCTGCGTAAATGGCTCACCTGTTCAAAGGCTACTAGAAAGTCCACTTCGAGATTTGATATCACTATCCTTTAAAAGAAAAGCGTAAGTCTCAACACAAATACACACATAAAATCCCAGCTGTCAAAGTTGCCATGTAAACCTCTAGTAGTTTTTAACTATTTATTTTCACTATTATTAGTTGAGGAAACAATTTTTATTATTTTTTGATATTAAAAAAATGCTGGTTTGGGGCACCTCAATACAGCATTGAGGTGCTGGAGCAGGTCCAGAGAAGGGACCTCAAATGGCCTCAAGTTGTGCCAGGGGAGGTTTCAGTTGCATATTAAGTAACATTTCTTCACTGGAAGGGTTATCGATCACCAGAACAGGCTGCCCAGCAAAGTCGTTGGATCACCATCCCCGGTTGTATTTAAGAGTCGTGTAGATACGGTGTCGAGGGACACGGTTTAGCGGTGGACTTGGTAAAGTTAGCTTAATGGCCGGACTTGATCTTAAAGGTCTTTTTCAACCTAAACAATTCTATAATTCTATGATAACAGTCAATAACATCCACTAGTGTTATTGCTCTTTATCAGAAAATTAAGTTAGCATTGACTTTCATGTTGGTCCTTTCTGTATCAGAAAATAATAGTTTGGTCTGAGTAGGAAAGAGAATCCTTTAGTTGCCCTTCAGCTAAAACACAAATACATTTTCTGACACTGAAAAACTGTGTCTGGTTTGCAATTTAGACTGCTCATGGTCAGATATTTCAGATATAACCAGTGAACTGTTTATTACATTTCAAATCTGTTTTCTTCTATCAAATTTATTGCAGCTTTCATTGAAATAAGAATGAATGCTTTTCTTATACAGTAAAATGCCTTTCAAATATCACGCCTTCTAGCACCATGAAAACATCTGAAACGTTGGAGATTAAAGTGGTGTGATAAACTGTCGGTTGATCTTCAAAACATACACAAATATTAGGTCCAGATTCAAATCAGACTGCCAAAAAATAGGTACTTACATATCTATTTTAAATATTTCACTCGATATTTTTGTTTTCTGATACCAGAGCACGATTTCATACCGGCTATAAATTCTGATACCTCACGCTGCTTCAAACTAGGACACCTAATGCCAAGAATCTGTCAAAGCAGTCAAAACTTTGTGCAGTTGCCCCAAAACAGTCTTTAATAATTTCTTTAGTTGAGGAAACGTTTTGTTCTGCTTGTCTTGCTCATTTTATTACTCATCACTGGATAAGCCCTCCTTAGTTTCTCATTCCCTGACATCTACAAGGTCACTCAGTCTCTGTCCTATATGTGAATACATCTCGAACAATATACCCCATATCAAAAATTAGAAAGCCCTGCTATGTGCGGTGGAGAAACTGATCAAGATCTTGGGAAAAGGAGGGAAAAGGTATCTTAGGTTAAAGAAAAAGCTACGGCAAAGTTCTACGCAACAAGTCAAAGAGGGAAAATAGAAGAAACTGAAAGCACTACTGAACAACTAGCATTTATGTTCTCAGAGTCTGGGTGTCCCAAGTGAACAATGTGTACATTCGTTTATTTATTATGGGCTTTACTGTAGGGCTACTGGATGACCTACCACAAGAGAGAGAACCCCTTTTGCTGGGAACTGCAATATAAAAGCACAGTGAAACATAGCCCATTTGCTTGTCTGATGAAGATTTTTCATTTTTTAAGCCGTCATATTCAAAGTAAAAAAAGTTACCTCAAACTGCATTTGCTGTCATTTGCACTGCCAGAATTAAAAAAATACAACCAAAAAATGCACACACAAAACACTACACGCCTTACTTTTTAAAACTATCAGGTAACACTACTGAATAACTAATGCAAATCATCACAGAATCACACTCTGTATTTTCGGTCATCCACAAGTTTTCAAAGCCATGACTTCTAATAACACTAACCTCGAGGGGTCATTTAGCAGCAGTTATTTCAAGGGAACAGAAATTCAGGTACAGTGTTTTAATGGATTTTAAAACAACACGTAATGCTAAAGAAACCTTTTAGAGAGAAATATTTTTCTAATTTTGTAATGTCACTGAGCAGTGGTCACATCTATCTGCCCCATGCAGTGCCATACACATTTTTATACTGTCATTTGGGAAGAGATGGATTAAGTACATCGTACCTCTACAGCCAATTGAATACCAATTCTATTACTCCAGCTTAGAATTCTACAAATTCTACAGTCTGAAGTGCTAAATCAAAGGGTAAGCATATACCAACAATGCAGGGCCTGTCAAACAACTGGCTATTTACTTGGTTGTTATTTAACCGCATTTAAGCGCTCCTAAATGTGTGAAAAACACTACCTTAGGCATGTAAATCCATATAATAAGTGTCATCTGCTTGTGAAAATGAGTAGCAGCTAATTAAACAGTGTACGAAAAGGATTTTATCTAATATATTTATGCCCAGTAAATGAAAGCAGCTACCAGTGTCTTTAATGTGGCTTTGCTTTCTGACTGGATAATTTTGAGGTAGCATTGCTCCAGTTACAGAAATAATTCTTAATAACTGTGTGGTAAACGGCCTTAAAATGTTATTCCAATTGTTTTCCTGTTAATTCTTACACTATAACTTGTCATTTTTACCAGAGACAAGATGCACAAATGTAGTAAAACACATCTTAGTCCTCCATATGACAAGTTCCACAAAAACTGATAATTGAAACCCAAGGAGTCAACATTGTAGCTACCAAAAAAAAAAAATGCTAGCAAGATAACATACTCATTAGGATGGCTTGAACACAAATTAAAGATTGAGAAAGGTAATAAAAAATTGTCAATTTTCTCCACTTTCCATTTATTCTTCTCACTGAGGCTCACACCCCACCACGAGCAAAGGGAAGAGGAACTTTTGTAGGAGTATCCCTTGGGCTGTTGGTTCATTGTCATCTCTGTCTGCTTTTACTCCACCACTGCCTTTTCAGGTATATAGCTTCTCAGTGCACACTGTCAACTGCTGGTTGGAGGACAGCTGTGGTACAGGATTTGCTAACTGAGATACTACGCCTGCAGAAGCACCCTCCCAAGTACTGCCTGCTGTACCATCTGCTCTGTTTCATTACTACCTCTCTAGTTCTCAGCGCTTGCCCCTCACCCAGAGAAGGAATATTACACCAACTATGTTAACAAGTACCAAAGACAGAATTTCAGTTTGTCTGTTGCTAATAAAAAGCATACTAAGAAAGTTATTGTAACTACCTGCACGTGTGCACGGCAACACATACCGAATTGCCTCTAAAAGCCTTATGCTGTTGCAGAGGTTAACTCTATCACCTGTAACCCAAACAAGTCAAGTAGGATGGAATGAGGAAGGTGATCAGAAAGATTCCCTTACAGCAGACAGACAATGCTTTTTTAGAAGTTAGGATGATGCAATTAAATCCCACGTGTAATGGATGAAGTCAGTGTAAAATGGAAATAAACCTATTAGCATGGAAGAAGGTGCTTCTTGTTGGAATTAAGTGCTCTAGTAAACAAGCAGAAGTGGAAATAACTATGCTAATTACAGGTACAAAAAGATGTAAGGACACATCACAGCACCTCTTTTGTGCTTTTGCTTGAATTTTGGAATTTACGAAGTTTGATGTTCGGTTGATTCGTCACTGTGACTGACTTACGAGGTCCCTTTCTTGTACGTAACCCCTGTGGCACGTTCCCAACACCTTTTCTGAGCCTTCCTTGTGACCTAACAACCATTTTGCCTGGCCCCATCCCAGCCAGGCAGGAAACAGCATGACCTAGGATTGCCTCAGACTAAGTGTGAACTATGCCAAAAAGAACACGCTTATAGCTGTCAGAAGACCCAGTTACCTGGACTTGAAGGCTGTATACTGCCTCTAATTTCCCCCCCCCCACTATAAGAAATTAATGCAGTTGTTCGGGGTTTTTTATTTCTACCCCTCTGTAAAATCATGTTGAAGTTGCTAAAGTCTAACATAGCACAGATGAATAGACAAAGACAAAAGGGATGCATAAATCTCATTTTCTAAGGACTTTAAGGGTAAGCTTTTTAAGGAATAATAGTGATTTCATGGTAGGCATTTGAATTCATTAGGGACTAAGGTAGAGGCATACCAATTACACAGCTTGGTACTGAGTACCAGTACATTGTTGTTGCTTAAATCCTTGAGATTATTGATGTCACTTATTTCAAGAGTGAAGAGAAAACTGGATGGTTAGGTTTGTTCTGTAGAGAACACCTTACGTTTTCTTTTCATGCACCAAACTTGTGCTCCCAAATCACAATCTTTTGCTTCACAGGACAGCATGTTCTCAAAACTTTGAAGAAGTTACTAAGTTAGGTCTCCCTAATGGTGGTGGAAAACATGCACTTCTGAAAGAATACTTAGAACAACACGACGTTTGGGTCTCAGAGGACAAAAACAATGTTCTTTCAGTTTATCAAGACTAGAGAAAGCCACCATGGAGTTATGTTAAAGATAGAGATGCCTTTTTTTCCCCCCTCCTGTTTTGTTTTTTCTTTTTTTTTTCTTTAACTGTTCAAAGATAATGGGCTGAACTGAAGTTGCTAGCAGAGAAATGATTTTTGGAACTAGACAGGGAAAACTGAGGCTACTTCTCTACATGTCAAATTTATTAGTAACACACTGTATAGTTTTCAGGCCACTTATGAGACCCATGTGGAATCTCTTCTTTCTCTTCACATCAGTTTGTCTTCTCTCAGGTCTCCCATCTAGGTAGGGATTAATAGTTTTCACCTGCACACAGATGCACAAGGAATTAGATAAAAGGACTATATGACACAACAGTAAGACAAGACCTGCAACCTCTTTGTCTTTTTATTCTTAATTAACTCAGCAAATTAAGTGAAGTATAATTTAAGGGACATTGGATAAGTGCTTGGAGAGGAACAAATAATTGCATAAAACCCACCATAGACCCTACTTAAAGTTAGGGGATCCATACCATAACTAAAATACCAGGGCAAGAGTCAGAAACAAGACATTTTGAAACAGCAAATTTCCAGCAGCACAGATTATATAACAATAAAAAAAAAAGTGACGTATCTGCTTGCTCTATTTAGGGCAGGAAAAATTCTCTATTAATGAAGAATAATGAGAGAGTCCTCTGAGACAATATTTGCTCCTTCCTTGAACTCACAGGTTCCACGCAGGCTCTCACATGGAAGCACACAGAGGTCCTGATACTGGTTTAGGATCTTGTCCACTATGTCGATTTTCAGGAAGAAAACGATCTGCTGTCGCGGTTTAGACCCAGCCAGGAGCTGAGCACCACAAGGCCGCCGACTCACATCTGCCCACCATTGGTGGGACAGGAAGGAGAATAGGGAGAAAAAGGCAAAACCCCATTGGCTGAGAGAAGATTTTAATAGAACAATGCAAGAGAAGAAACAGCAGTAGTAGTAACACAATACAGAAAATGAGTGATATAAAATGTACTGACCACCTAGAGGTGCATCAATGGCCCAGTCAGAGACTTGGTGCCTCACCCAGCTCTATTAGGCACGACATCAGTATGCTATGGAACATCCCATTGGCTGGCTCCACTGCTTATCCTGGCTGTGGCCCCTCCCAGCTTCTGGTGAAAGTTAACCCTATCTTAGTTGAACCCAGGACAGCTACAAAGTGCAGATACACGAAAATGTGCAATCCCTAGCAAAGCAAACCATTTTTATAATGTTATCCTTGCTGATGGATAGCATCCATCCATGTTCATGAGAACTTTTCTGTATTGCTTTCCTCTTTTCTTACTCCCTGCGTTGTGTAAATAAGGTTTAAATAAGATCAAGCCACATCAAGAACATGAGTGACCTACCTTCTGTGACACTACGTACATCTACACAGTCTCCTCACTCTGTCCTACAGCTTTATAATTCCTAACTGCTTACAAGTTTCAGGCTTCCATCCTGGACTGCGAAGTAGCATTTTCAGAATAAACCAGTCTATAGAAAGACACTGCAAGTGGCAGCTGGCTCAAGCAGATATTTTCTGTACGGTGTCATGAGGACTCAACTACAGAAGAACTCATGGGCACGAGAAAGCTACTCAGCTGCAGTTTTCTGATTAAACTGAAACTGGACAAAATCTGGTTTACAGCATATGAAAAAATAGTAAGAGTAATTATGTTAAGAGTAGTTACGCCAGATGGAACCATTGGATGCACTTTTACACGTTCAAATTAATTCAGAGTGAAATACATTTTGGAAAATATTTTCCAGTTTAAGATATCACCAGTAAAAGTATGTTCCTCCTTTCTCTGACTAATATCTGACATTTAGAAGCTACTGTTCACAGGTTTTCAACATGTAAGCAAACAAAATACTACTATGAAGGTTAATATACACATACTCTATAAGATGATCAAGCCACATTCAGGAAAATAAAGTGAGGATCATTTTCTTGGGGGAAAATTTTCCCCCAAGTATCTGCTGGAATGCTTAGTTATCAATTTTAAACTTGCCAGCTTACTTCTGTGCAGCCTTCACTCCCATTGCTAAGGATTCAAAATTAAATTCTGCTTCTCCGCCTTCCCTATTTCAAACCTTCTTGCCCCATCCTATTTAGCAACACAGGAATAGCACTTCTTTGTTCCTCTTCACAAAGCCTCCTCAAATTAAAGAAACAATTAAACCGTCCACCTACCGGAACCCTTTGTTAGGTATGCGCCATTTAGTCCAAATTTACTCGCTTGGAATCCGCCTGCTGTGACCATCACGGTCTCAATGACCTACCAGAGGAGATCCCGTGTGGCGCTGTAGCCCCAGTTACAGACAGGGATTTTTGAAGTACTAGGAGTACAGCTGTAGCTTACGTGGTTGGCACTGAAACAGTTAACTGAAAACTGGTAGCCTTGGAAAAGGATGAAGTATTTCAAGGCAAGTATTTTAGTATTTCAAAGTATGCAGGCAGATGGCATCACTTGCAAAGCGATTGTTTTAGTTTGTCATGAGACAGAGCATTTTTAAGTTACCTACAGGATAAATGCAGAGCCTGTACGTTTGACAGAAATAAGTTAAACGCTTCAGCAAATAAAGTATCGTGCGTTTGTTAAAGATTGCCGGGATATTTGAATCTGTGTGGGCATTTCAAACACATGGATTTTCCTTAAAAACATTTACATAAGCCCTTGCTGCAAGTCTTGCCGAGGTCGGACAGGAGGTGCTGGAAGTGATCAAATGCAAGAAAAATAATTCTGTATTTTTTAAAAAGCACGTTAAGAGTCTAGATAACAAGCTGTCTTATTTCTCCTGTTCTCATTGCCTAATTATTCAAGAGCCTGATCAACAACAAAAAACTTAAAATATTATTTCTTCTGTAGTGGAGGAGGCATCAGGATATGTAACGCTTTAATAGTCATCTGAATTAAGACTCAGATTTGCACAATAAAAATCAAATCAGAACTTTTGTAAAAAAAACACACAAAAAACCAACTGCTACATTGATTAGATATATCTAGATATTTCCACCTTGCTCTTTGAAATAATTTTCTCAAAGATCAGACCATAGCATATGAAGACTTTCCTGTCTGTACAAAGATGTAGAGTTAGGGGATGTATCTTCACACCCTCTCTTCCATAGTGCAACGTGTATTGCTACACAGAAGTAGAAACAGAGGTGTAATCAAATTGCAGAGACAGCTACTAAGTTACAAATACGATGCAAATGCAGATGAGGATAAAACTATTCCAGCTCTTTTTGTGCTACATAAAGCCTCGGGCTTCTTTCTCTGTATGCGATGCGTTTGAGAACTGTGCGCTGCAGATGTGACCCAGCTTTCTTCAAACCAAGTAGAAGGCTCCTCAAATCTAATACGGTAGCATTACTGAGCTACATTAACTTTTTTTGAATAAGAGAAGGGAAGATACAGAAAGACTGGGAGAGAGAGAAATTTTTAAAAGAATAAAAAAAAATGTGCAAAAGAATGAAAAAACCCACATGAGAAAAAAAAATTACAATAGAAACCTTAGAAGTAAAAAAAAAAAAAGGAATAATAAGGACAGTATCAGGATGGCAGGCTCATACATATGCATACGTACATAAAGAAGATGCCCTACGTATCATGGAAAAGCTCTGCCTATAAAAGAACACAAAAAACAATCCTGCTGCAAAAATAAAAACAGACAGCTACACGTTTTCTTCCATTTTCAGTGACGCCTTGTCAATGACAGACTGGTGAATTGGGGTTGTTTGGAGCTTTTGGAGGGGTTGGGGTTGTTTTTTTTTTGTTGTTTTGTTTTTTTCTACACACTATTTGAAGGACTAAGAACCAAATGTGGCTGTACGTGACTCCTTACACATTGCACCTACTTAATTACAAGCCTAGAATGAAAGGAAATAAAAAGGACGCAGCGGTTTCTTGATCCCTCAGCGAGCCACGCAAGCCTCTCGTGCGTGCAACTTCTCAATGGACTGGTTATGTTTTTGGCAGAACCTCCAGAGTTTTTATATTGTAAAATAGATTCAAGATTTGAGATCTTTCTTCACAGATTCTTGTTTCTCACTGTCAGTCTTTTTCCTTGAATCATCCTAGGTCTAGGCTAATAGAGGAGGAAAGGAATGCAGTCAAAACACATCCCCTGGGTTAGAACTTGTAAAACAAAACAAAATAGTATGAAGGTGTGGTTAAAATTTACTTTTTGCCCATTACACTTTTTCAGACTTCAGGGGTTACCGTTCCCCATAGACAATGTTAGATCATCTGTAAAGAATCTAAAGATAAATCTTAGACCAGCCAATACTGTAGAAAGTAACTCATCCACGATTTAAGGAAACTAAGGTTTAAAGTCTCTGCTTGGCCCAGTTCAGAACAAAAGCCCAATCTGCCTCTGAAACCATGGGTCAGCGTTCTACCCACTGTGCTGCTGAGCCATTTAGAATTCCTGTCCCTACCAATGATCATTTAATTTTTTATAAAAATTTAAATACCTTCCTTGGAGACACTCAGGCTATAATAACACGGGGGTGAAGTTACTTGTTTAAAATGAGAGCTGGGTTGAAGCCAATGCAAATGGCAATTTAAACTATGTTCTTCCATCCCAGAAGGATTCCTTAGCCACTGTGCTAACTTCTGCTTTGATGTCTTCTCTCTCTTTTTTCCTCCATCCTGGACATACAAAATGCCTTGAAGCAAAAACGATACCTCAGAAGTAGAACTAACTTTGACTAACCAGAATTTACCATTCCTTGCACCATGTCCTGTTTGCCTGCATAGTTGTTAGATACCTATAAACAAAAAAAAAAATTACACTTCTCATATGTGCATGAATGTATCATGGGGAGAGAAGTAAACTTGGTGTCACCCTTGCAAGAAAACAGTATGTACAAGTACATTATAAGGGAAGTTTACTTTCTCTGTCCTCTTGTCTTCCACAAGTATATCTGCATTAAAACATAGATCAGCAATGCAGGCAGGACAAGCACACAACACACACCACGGTATAACTAGACTGGCAAAATATCATTTACTTTAAAAACGGGGCGGGGAACAAAACAAACCCACCAAACGCATAAGAAGCGCCAGTCCTCACACCCAAGTGAAATTTTGTCCTTGCCATTTAGACTGTGCAATGAAATTGTGACAACCTCAGAGCTGTGTTATCCCCACCATTCCTCGGGCCCACTGGAGCTGGTTTTGATGGTACGCAAAGCACGCAGAACGCATTTGCACAAGTCAAAACCAAAACAAATGCATTGGTCGCAGGTGCGGGATTGATCTAGTCTGGTACTCAGAAAGAGAACACATTCTAAGTATTGCATATGCAAAAAAGTACTCATTTCACAAGAGAAGTCTTTCTTTTGTGGCAACACATTACTAACCTAACAGATCGCAGACAGTAATGTTTACAGTATTTGTAAGGTTCATTTTGTTTCCTTGTTTTGTGCTCTTCCCTCAGTGAGGTATAATCACACTGCCCTTTTTATCCAACTGTAATGGCAGTGCAGTAAATTACATCTAAGGTTATTTTAGCCAGTCGGAAACCCTGATTAGCTGTAGTCTAATTAAGGAATAATGAATGAGGAAGCGATAAATTTCCTCTTCCTCATTTATTTTTGCAATTAAACTGCATACTGCACATCAATCAGATAACTGGCATTATTAGAATTCCCAAACTTTTTTTGGGACCCCCGTGTCGCTTTGATGTCAGGAGCATTTCTTAGGTTTTCTGAACAGCTGTCAAGACAGACATGAAGCTACCTCAAAAATCCTCAAGTAAAGGTGGAAATTAGTCAGCCATAGCTGTTACAAGAACGCTGGAACAGCGCACGGTGTTTCCACTAACCATCGAAGAGGGTGAGAGCCTGATGTTAAGATAGTTATTCAGGTTGTCAAACAAACAACTAAGGCCTAATAATTCTCCCAAGCTCTTAAACTTTTACAATGTAAGTCTGCGTCGTCATTCGTCCTTCTGCAAATCTTGGAGCGCAGTGACAGAATAAAACAGTGCTGAATATATTAGAGGTGAAAACCTATAAAGGAGATGGATAAACACAGCTTTCCACATCATTAAGTTCACAAGCAACAGATAAACACACTTTGGGGGCTTAGGTCTTACACACAAAGAGTAGAGTTAGGAAGCAGTAAATAAGACAGTTTAGGAATATTCAAAATACAGAGCTTTGTTTTTTTGAAAACTTGCAGCTTTTGAGAGGAAAAAAAGGCCAAGATACAATTTTACCCAAAATGCTCAGCTGGAATATTAATCTGATGTCAGATCATAGTGGGAGATCAATATTTATAGAGTCCTCCTGGTTTTTAATGGCATTCCTATCTGTTTCTATTCACTGACTTGCCCACGCCGTTACACAACCCAACTCCCTCCTGAGAATGAGTGAGACTGTCCAGGCCATGAAGCATCACCTCGGGGGAAACGCAAACAGCATTTCTGTCTCCCAGTGAAAAGGAGCACACGAGGCAACAGCAAAAACATCACACAATCCTTCTGACTTAAATGCTTTCCATTTCCATTAATTTCTCAGGAATATATTTTGTTTAATTTTATTTATTTATTTGCCATTTTCCTTCATGGAAGCAAATTGTGTCTGCAAAATGTTTTTTTTTCAGCTGACAATCAAATTCTCACTAGAAAAATATTTCTGGCAGGACAGTTTTGACCAGGACTTCTACAGCTCACCCCAATGCTAACAAAACAGACTCATTTCCAGTAATTCACAGCACCCCACTTTGCAGGCCCCCATCTTTGAAAGGTGGACAGTAACAGCTGCACATTGACTTATTATGACATAACATTCAAACCTTCCTGGCCCCATCATTCCACTTTTTAAATTTTTTTATTTTTTTATAAGCATGTTATCTTGCCAAGAGTTATTGATGCAGTTGAGGGACTTTAACAGCATGATAAAAAATAACAATAAAAGTTACAAATGTAGGAGCTGTTATGTACAACAGGGATATACAGGGCCGCAGGAATAGCTGTCTAGTGTCAAAAATAAGCTGATCCACATAAAATAATTTATATTACCTACAGCATTAGCTGCTGACTAGCCTCATATTACATAAGTAAATTGAAGTGAAATGACATAGTGACAGCAGTCATCAGAAAACCATTACTGTTACTGAAATGAAGTAAATTTTTTTTCTCTTATCCATTCCCTTTACCAGATACCACGGTACCAAGTTTTTCTTAGAATTGTTAAATTACCTCTGAGGCAGAAATAAGCATTGTCCTCACAATTTAAAATGAAATTGTAAAGAAATCCCCACAGTATAATTCTAAACTAAGTTCACAAAGTTGGAAAAGTTTTCTTCATAGAGCTAAAAAAGCACATGATACAAAGCAAACTCCAGGAGAAGCTGTAAGAGAAAGATTTTTTTTTTTTCTTGTGAGGTATTCTGTCTTACAGTAGATCTAATGAGCTTCTTAACACTCATGACAGGAGTAAACTCACATGTCTGTGGGTCTTTAGGTAAGACATAGGCAAGAAATATTTCATAGCTTCCAAGGAAAAAGCTTTGCACTTGACAAAAAAACATCATTTCTTGCTTTGCTTCTCATCTAGGTTCACTCTCTATATAACCGTCTAACTTAAAGCCTTCAAGAAAATCCAAGTACTGAGCTCCTACTTGAGAATTCAAATGCAACAAAAGCGAAATTACGGTCCTAAGTAGCTCTGAGAATTTGACTTTCCATATAAGATATCAAGACATGAACAAGAACCCTAACTCTATCCTCTCAAAGACTTCAGTCTGCATTCTCACTACATATTTTCATATAGCAAATAGATAAAATCGTTCACAATTTTCTACATAGATGTTCTGTCAGGGTGACATTTATAATTTCTTCTTTCCAGGGATAGATTCCACTAGTCTATATAAAAAATAACAATAAACCCAACAATTTCTTTCAGGTCACCCTTTTCACAGCACTATTTTCAAGGTAAAGAAAATAGGGACATAGGGATACAGATACCACACATATTTACAGATTGATGATAAAATTAAGGAAAAAACTGAAAAAATCTCATGCTTTTGCATTACACTTGGCAGATGACTTCATCTACAGTTATCAACATTAACACAAACTTTGAAATCTCGAAACGTTAAGCCTTTATGTTGCATTGCAATAATTACTCTGCTGTAAAATTACCTGGTACTAGTTCCAACTACAGTTATGGTTACGATCTTTCTTTGGAAAAAAAAAAAAAAAAAAAAAGCCCATAGTTCACACGTTCCCTGGTATTACTCTGCAAAGTCTGAAAGACGGATCATTGTATTTTGAATATGAACTAATTCTGAATGTTAGATCCGATCAAAACATTGAAATATTTTTAGTACAATAATCACTGGAAATGGGAGCTAGGAAGGAGAGCGCAAGATCTTAGAATTTGGTCTTCGGAAATGGTGAGTTTTTATTTCAAATTTATTTCAAATTTCAGTAAGTCCTATATACTTAAGGGGGAAAAAAAACACCTGAGAGAAATAAGATTGCATGATTTTAAGCTTCCAAACACAAGGATACAATATTGATCCTAAACAATCATTATACTGTTGATGCAAGGGGAGGGAAAGGAAAGAAAATCTTTCTATTAATGCTTCAGGCAACTATCACAAGGGACTTCTGCGTCCTAAACTTGCTGCAACTCTCAGCAAACTAAAATATGCAAAACTTTTCAGAGTTTTAACACAGCAAATATTTCAAAATCCCTTTTTCACAATCTCAGCATGAGTCTATATGACTAAGCAGCTAGGAAATCAAATGCAGGTTTGAAATCTGCTTACAATTTTGAGATCCTTGGCACTATTACTGGGGAGGTCCTTGTATAATCTTTTAGAGTAGAATAAAAATATTATATAATGAGAGTCAAACCTATAGAAAGGGAATGAAATGGCTTTACTCATTTATTTTAAGTGTCCATCTTTTTCCCTTATTCTATGTTCAACAGTTCAACACAGCAATACCATTTTAATCACATACAATTGTATTTCTAACATCTGATTTAAGGAGATAATATTCTGCTCATGTAGTAGTCACACTATTTAGGAAATGTAGCTTTTGTGTGGGTGAAAAAAGTCAAAAGGGTTTAAAAAAGCATACTTTAAAATACTTCACCGCTACTTGACACTGTTGACTGTCTAGAAGCAGAGAAAGTAAGAAAAAACAATGTTAACAGGTGATTTCCATTTGGATTTTTTTTACTGTCAATGGCTTTCCTTAGAAAAGTGTTCTTGAAGCATGTACAACTCTTCCCTCTCTTTAGTGACTGTTAGAGAAGCTTAAAATTCAGCTATAAAAAAACTAATTCATTTGAAGAGCAGCATTATTTCTTCAAGCAATCTCTTCTGTAACTAGGTTGCAGGTGCAGTTAATTGCAAGCAAAACAGTTATTTTTTTTCTATTTCCTTCAGTTTTATATCTTCGTATAAGAAAACTACCCCAGTCGTGTTTTAGCTGTACTGTATATTAACCAGGAGCGATTTATGTTTAGGAAGATTTAGCACTAGTGGGGTTTGTAACATTTAACAGGATTCAGTATTTGTAAGCAGCTGGACCAGTGAACAGCCTGATGGTCACCGAGTATAAATGAGGTGGTGGCAAGAAAAGCCAGATCATTCCCAAAAAATGAAAAGGAAAAATAAACCTTAAGAGCATTTTACAAGCATTTACAAGCACATTCAAAATTTCACTTCTTAAGACTGTTTTAAATTGCAGTGCCTACATAAGGCCAAGCCTTCAGAGTAAATGATGGTGTGGTAGCACTGGAAAAAGAAATTATATGTCGATACCTGTGGTGTGTTCACAACTAGAAAATACAACCTTTTTTTAACTTCTCACTGTGGCTACCAGTCTATTCTCTCCTGTGTGGTACCTACAGTCAGCACAAAAACATTGGTATGTTTCCTTCCTGCTGGAAATTGCTACATCTCCATGTTAGATACTCAAGCTAATAGAAAAAAAATAAAATAAAAATCATAAGGCATTAGACTTGCAAATCATCTCTCATAGCAGATTAGGGCAGCTAACTTTCCTCTTCCAAAAAAAAAAAAAAAAAAAAGGCAGCAAGAAGGAAAAGACAGAGACAGATCTGATTCCTACTAATGTCCAACCCTTCTGCTCAGCCAGATGGCCAATTGAATCACAAGAGGAAGGAAGGTGTCAGTCACAGAGAAACCTGAGCCTTTCCTGCTTTATCATATTCTAGCCAAAAATCATAATTCAACAGCAGCCAAGAGAACCTTAAAGGCTTTGTCTACTAGCACACAGAGCTCCCCTGTAAGCCCTGCGCTATCTCCAAGAACAAGGGGCGGCATGAATCACTATCTGGATGTGATACCATGACCCTTACAAACATGAGGGGATGATGGGCAAGTCTGCACCCTGCAAATGGAATCGCACCATGATCCATCAGGAACCTAAGCGAGCTATTGCTTTACTGAAGTAGCCCTGCACATCAATAGGTCCTAGTCCATTTAAAAGCTGAGATATTTGTTAATGCTCCAAGGACTCAGACCCTCTTAGAACATCCAGCATGTGGATAACTTTTAAAGGATAGACAGGTGCTCTTAAAGGAGAGATAGGAAAGAAGGGAAAACCTAAGATTTAGACAAGAATTTTGTCATGTTCCACCAAAACATCCGCTTACACACACAGGTTATTTTCAAGTGTCTCAATTTAAGTTTTGCATTGAAGAAAGAAAATATTCACTAATTTCAAGATGTTTTATTCCTCACAAACTTTTATAATGCAAGGAGTTCAGACTTTGGGACTGCGTGAAAATTAATGCCTTTCCAGTTAGACTGAATCAGCACTATGTGACACATGAACATTGCTCTTGAGGAAAAAAAGCTTCAGAATTCAGCTTAGGTGGCTTTCAATATTAAGTCATTTAACTGCTACTTTGGGAACTCTGCATTTTGCACAGACATAAGTGCAGGTGTTAATACCAGTTCTTCACTGTTCACTTTAGATAGAGCTGAGCTTCAAAACCAGTTTGGACAAACGTCAAAGACTCCCCCCCTCTTTGCATTCTAGTAGCAGCTTGCTTTAATTGTGGATGCAACAAGGAATTATGGACATCACCCTTTGAGATTGCTGAATTGTAAATGAAGAAGGAATTATTTTCTTCCAAATTTTCCTGAAATACAGTTTAAATCAAGAATTATTTCTTTGCAAAAAATAATCGTGGTTTTATTTTTACAGCTATAAAACTGACAGTAATGTTTTGCAAAAAAAAAAAAAAAAGGTGGGGGGAGATGATCGAAGAATAGATTGGAGCATTTTGTCCTGTATTTCTCAGTTTTGTCATAAGCAGTTTTGATTTCTACGCACTTTTCCCTAGTTTATCAGTTGCCACCTTATACGGAAAAAGTGAATTTTTATTCAATTACTAGATCAGATAGAAATGAGGAAAAACAACTCGTCAGTGGCCTGCATACAGTCCTAACTGTTTAAGGGTAAGCAAATTCTACATAAAACTCAATATTCTATTTAAATTGTATAGAAAAATCCTATGTAGATCATTAGGTAAGTTCCAAAAATACAAGTGTAAGACAGACTTCAAAAGGTAGAGAAGTGTCTGATATGATCACTTACTCAAGTGTTTAACATTTAGCAAAAGGTGTATGTGGTTCAGGAGGACTTTGTTATTATGCAGGTGGCAAGAAAGCGGCAGAGTGGTGTGAAACAAGTTACCCAAGGCCACGCCTCACACTTTAGGTGAATCTCTGTTAAGTTTACATGTTACTATTAATTAATTCTTTATTTTCCTGTATCAGCCCAAGCAAGTGCAGATATCAGCTAGCAAAAACTTCACAGGAGAATCTCTTCTGACAAAGTCTACCACCTGAAGGAAGAATTCTGCCGGCCGCTGGTCCCTTTCCAAGGAAATCCACAGAGCAGGTTCCTGGCTGCCCTAAATCAAACCAACTTTTGTAACCGAGGGAGTCTCCAGTCAAGGTTAAGCCAGCTTTATTCCCGCTCTGTGCTCCCGAAGAAGCTAGGATCAACCAAAACTGAAGCCAATTGCTACAGGAATAAATAATTACTGCTTGAATGCAACATGAAAGGTGTTGATGAATCAAGCCTGTCCTGCCTGTTCATTGAGTTGTCCCTTCAAATCCCTTTTACTTCTCTGACAAAGGCCAGAACCAGGGCTATTTCCATCAATGCCAGGAAAGTTGAACCAAATTTTTATTTAACTTTGACTAGGCTTAATTTCTCTTCTTCTACTTAATTATTTTAAACCAAGAATGGATTTCAGTACTATCCTTTCCCCATCGACCATCATTATTTTCTAATACGCAATTCAACCCATCAGACCATTAACACATTCTCCAGAATATTCATTTTGTTATTTTGAAGTGTTTTCCTTTAGCTGAAGTAATTTTCAAGGTCTCGTCACATTTCATGCTGTTGTCAAAGTTCTCAGTGGTTTATAAGACATAATATACCAAACAGAACTGATTCTGCGGGCAAAGGTGTTGCATAGTCACTCACCTCTGACTCTGCTACCAGAGGATGGATGATTGGAGAAAATCTGTCAGTTGGTAAGTGACAGTGGAAACTAAAAGACAGTAAGTGCAACGGGAGCATCTACTTGGAAGCTGTGGTCAGGGCATCTCAAAACTCAGCTTAAAACTAAATTTTGCCTTAGGTAGTAAGAATCTACATACAGAGACAAAGCAGATGAGAAAAAAAATGCAAAGTAAAAAAATGAAACAAAGATTTTTCACAAGATTACCAAAAAGTATATAGCTAATAGCAAGCTATGACATCAAGTTCATTTCATCTGTTCGGGAAATGCAAAACCTTTCTGGTGTTTAGCAACTATTTCAGAGCGCCTCACAATGGTTTTTATTGGGGAAAAAAGAAAAACTAATTCATCATGATAAAACAATGAAAAACAATGAAATTAGGAAAGAGGATCCTATTAAAAAAAAAAAAGTGCCCAAGACCGAATCTTTTACCCCTGGTTCTCTTCAATAACAATGTAGGCTCTTCAGTAATGAGAGATGATTAATATCTTGTAGTACATCTCAGGGAAAAAGAGTACTTTCTTTAGCAGAGAGCTTCTTAAAACCATGCTGGTGTATATGGAAATTACCTCTTAACATTAGGCAGACTCTTAAGTGGCCTCCTACACAAATACAGACCTATCTTTCTTCAACTGAGGTCTCTGAACAGCAACTTGTACGAATGAGGAATGATGGAATCTGTATGCACTCCTCTATTCTAGTTTTTACCTTAGACACACGCTGTCCTGTTTACTCTGTAGAACCTGATAGTATCGCAACACAAAATAGCGCACGTGTGAAAACACCCCCCAGTGGTACTTCCACTACTATGACATGACCTCTTATCATAGAATCCTAGAACGGTAGGGGTTGGAAGGGACCTCTGGAGATCATCGAGTCCAACCCCCCTGCCAGAGCAGGATCACCCAGGGACACATCCAGGAGGGGTTGGAAAGTCTCCAGAGAAGGAGACTCCACCACCTCTCTGGGCAGCCTGGGCCAGTGTCCTATCACCCCCACAAGAAAGAAGTTTCTCTTCGTGTTGAGGTGGAACTTCCTATGTTCTAGCTTATACCCATTATTCCTTGTCCTACAACGGGGCACCACCAAAGAGAGTCTGTTCACTTCCTCTCGACCCCACCCCTCAGATATCTATAGACATTAATAAGATTGCCTCTCAGCCTTCTCTTCTCCAGACTACACAGTCCCAGTTCTCTCAGTCTTTCTTTGTAGGAGAGATGTTCCAGTCCCTTCATCATCCTCATAGCTCTCTGTTGGACTCTCTCCAGTAGATCCCTGTCTGTCTTGAACCGGGGAGCCCAAAACTGGATACAGTATTCCAGTATTACAAATACCACACAGCTCCTAGCCATAGCCCAGTAGGAGTGAACACAGAAACAAATTCACATACCACAGCAGAGCTAAGCCCTCCCTCCACATCAGAGACTTTTAGGAAAGTGAAATCTAGGGTAGGGAAAAAGAAAAAAAGAGGGGCCACCTTTCATGTAAGATGTTATACTTAGTGAACAGTGTATTGTCTAAGAAAAAGCAAAACAATCATGATATTTTTAATAACGTCGTGTTATAAAACACTTCGGACAACATCCCTTCTTAGTAACATTTGTCTAGTAAGTCTCTGTTGCCACCCATGCCCCAGAATTCACCCCGTGATACCTTAAACTCAGAAAGTACCATATAAACTCAAATTCTGTCCACCTTTTGAAATGTCTCAAAAGCATCTCTGTTTAAAGAGTACATAAAAAACACACCCAAACTTGTGTACACGTACAAATGCTTTAAGTGGAGGCATTTCTGTAAGTCATTTAAAAACAGAATGGTATTTGACTTCACATCACAATTCTCACCTTCAAAATTCCTCGAAGTGCTTTGCAAATGAATAGCTTGGAAATGAAGAGGTATTGCAGTTTCTTACCACATGAATCGAAAAGGCACGGTTAAATTAAGAAAAATCAAAGACACTATGGAATCAGCATTAGGTTTTTCCTTGTTCTGTGTTTCTCATCTGCCTCTTTTTATTAGCATTCTTTAATTTACAGGTTCAAATCTATCAACTGTCAGAAATGAATCTCATTTACATATTGTCATTAAGATGTGGCTATTATAATCAGCATCACACTGAAAAATTATCAGTACATTTAACTGTTTAAAATGACATAGTTTAGATCTTGTAGAAACATTCTTCTTTGTATATTTACACCAAAATTTAACTGACCATGCTTCCTTCCTAGGCTTTCACAAGATTATGACAGTACTGCTGGAGTTAAGCAATAAAAAAAAAGCAAAGATAAACAAATTATTTATAGTTCATAGTTCAGTGCATATACACAGACACACATCACTGTGTCATTGACAAATATTCAGAAAACAGTTTGATATTCCTAAAAGAAGGAAAGAGTATTGCTTAATAGAAATTCATATAAGTGACTATTTTTCCAGAACCTCATGACTGAATTGGAGAAGCCCAGGTTGTCATCTATGTTGCGTGGTATTAGAGCAGAAGCAGTAGAGGTAAAGTTTTTAACAAACTTTGAATGTTGCTATATAAAAACTGGCACATGTTGTTAGAATCAGAAGTAGAATGCATGACCAGCATACAGCTTTTCAATTAAATATATACCAATTTAAAACATATTCTGTTTCTTTGTTGTAACAGTTTCAGGTAATTACATCTAGAAAATAAGAATACAGCTGTAAAGATTACATCACTGTCTTACGCACTTTAAAAGCATAAAGATAAGCATAAGCAATATATTGAAGAGCCAAAGGTATGAGGTAGTAGGGTATGTGATAAGAAAAGCTCCGGTCCCTACCGGTGAGATGGCTGCAGGTACTCCTGTGGCTGCATGCAGAGCCCTCCCCCTCGTCTGCGTGCTGCATTAATTACATGAACACCGTGCAAGTTTTTACTCTGACTCGATCCTTGTTTTACTGTGCCATTTCACACGGCACACGCACACCCCAACCATCCAGAAAGGTTAATATGCGAATAAGAGATCCTATGAGCACCTTAGACAATTTACCTGATCTTGGGATGATTGTAAGAATATTGGAAAAATTTGATAACGATGCTTTGCACAGTTATATTTAACTTAACCACGTAAATACTTAAATACAGCTTCTTAACCTTTTCATAGCATTTATAACGCTATCTTTAAGGTAGTGTGACAAGAGTATCCAGATAAAAAGCAATAAAGACAGAAATGCCATGTGATTTTTTTCATGACACAGGTGTCAACAACTCCTAAAACACCCTTATACAGGAGAATATTCCAAATAATTTGAATACTGAAAAAGCTATCAGCCTAAAAGCTACTGGAGGAAAAGCAATTTAGGAATTTGCTAGTCTATAAAATTTTTAGATCATCTCAAGCACTACCATTGAGCTAATGAGTTATTTAAGGTTGAAAGAAAGCAAAATAAGCACTTGCTTTCCTTCTGAATCCTGATTACTACTCATCTTTTCCTTCAGAAGAAAACTCCACTGATGGGTATAAAATGAGAAGCTGCATATAGCAAGACAACTGCAACATTTACATTTGCCATTGTGTTATCTATTCTGTACTGTATGTCACTGCAACTGAAGTAGTATTTTCTTCTTATATATTTGGGAAAAAAAATAAATACAAAATGTCGAACGTTTTTAATTAATTCTGTCTACATATTGTGACTAGAAAGGAAATCGTTGGAGATGATATTATCTCTATCTGGTACACCATTCAAAACAGTAAGTAAACAAATACCACAGACTTGCCATGGAGAACACCTTGAGGGGGAGGGAGGGGGAAACAGCAGCAAATTAATCGCAGTAATGCAAACTCGAGGAAAAACTTCATGTATGCAACAGACGTGAGAAAGATAAATAAAGTAGATTTCAAACTGCTGCATTTTGTTTCTTGCTTCCTCAAAAGAGAATCTCCTTTCACTACCATCTCTAAGAGGGACCCCAATCTCAGCAAAGAGCTACATCAGATAACTTTGATCAGAGGAGATGGAAGCCTTTGGTCTGTGTGCTGCTCTGTTCTGGAGCAGTTCAATCAGTTCAGCAATTAAGTGCCGGAGACTTCTGCAATGGAACCATCTGGCTTTCAGATCTGGGGATGTATTTCGTAAGAAGCCTTGAAACCTCTTAAAAACACAGTGATCAATGAAAGGTCTAACATGTTCAGAGGACTGAAATGAAGACGTCCTGACCAATTTGGGAATTTCTTAAAAGCATGGTTTCATGGAAACACTTTAATCCCGGTTTATTTTGTATCTGAAATGCAATCACAGACACAGCAAAAGGTACATTACCACAAGACCTACTTAGTATTCCTGAATTGTTAGGTTTTTTGTGATTTACATTTGAACTTGAAAATAGGGAAAATTACCAATAACCTCAACTGTTCATTGATGCTATCCAGCAATAAAATAATCTGTCTTCCTATTGAGGTCTGTATAGATATTTGCAGTTACAGAAAAACACAGTTCACCACCACCCAATACAGACAGAGATTAACACAAAGTCCATCATCACCATAGGGCGCTTGAGAGGAATATTTAAAACAGAGGAAACACGTATCTTTCTTAAGCCAGAACTGAAATACCAAAGCCACAAAGTAATTCGCATTTTAAAATTACACGAAATATTTACCAAGGTAAGTACCTTGACACACCTCTTACGGGCTCACTTGCAACACCATTTATAATTCAGGGTTAAACTCATTATTAAAATGTTTGTATAAGGATTATGTGTGTTCTACTGCTCATCACATGACTAATATGTAGAAGATCAATTTGAAACACTAGAACAATATATCATGGCTTGCATTTGAAAATCTTGTATGCCAGGGCTAAACGTCATTTCTTACTATTCAATTATTTCTGCGGTGTTTGGGGTTTTTTTAGGGGAGGAAGCTGCTCAGGTGTTTTCAAAGTTACTTCAAGTCAAATTGTCATTCCTTACCTTCTTTTTTTTTTTTAATTGAACCATATCACTTTAAAGGTCAATGCTGCAGAAATACCCCCCCCCCCTTCCCGCCTTCGCTTACACACACGCGCACACACACACAGAGCGCGTAAAAAGAAAAAAAAATTTAAAGAGACATAAAAATACGGCAAATACCTTTTCAGTCCCACAAGTTTCACACCATCACTTCTTCATTTTCCCTTTCCAAAGAGAAATAAGTACCCAGCCTGCCAGGGCGTGTTTTCAGGACTGCCAATCTACTCGCAGCAGTACCTTTGTATTCCAGAGACCTGCCAGAGACCGCCCGCAAAGCGGGAAAAGGAGAGGGGCAGCTCCTTCCTCTCCCTGCGCTGCCCCCTCTTCCCCTCGGCACTGCGGACTCGCACACTTTCTTTAGAACTTAGGGAAGTTTGGCCATTCCAAAACGGGATGAGGAGGCAAAGAGAGGCTGCTCATCTACACGCCCGGATTTTCCGCATGTGCCCCCACAGCTCCTCCGCGGAGCCCGCGGCCTCTGGGAGAAGCGTTTCAGGGGCTCCCCACAGTACAGCCCCAGCCGCCGCCAGGCGAGCCCAATTGCTTCTCCACCCCCCACCCCGCCTCACTCTCCACAATGAAAAAAAAGGAGGAAAAAAAAAAAAGCAGCCTTACCTGCTCCGCGAAGCCGCAGCAGCAGCAGGCAGAGCAGCAGCAGCAGCGCGCACAGCAGCAATACCTCTTTCTCGGAATCACTGTAGCAACAAACAGTCCCTCCTGGTGCTCGCCTTCACTCACCACGGATCTGGCGGGCAGGAAAGGCAGGTAGAAACCGCTGTCTTACTGGAAGAGCTTGGCTCCCGTCTCAGGAACAAGTGAATCCCTCTCCGTGATTCCCTACGCGTTTACCCTTCAAATCAATACTGCTCCTCAGCAGCAGCTTGAGCTCAGCTGCAGCTGATGGAGACCAACCAATTGGTAGTGAGGATTCCCTTCCTGCAACCCCCTCCCACAAAAACACACAGGCTGCATTGCAAATTGTAGGAGTTACGAAAAGTAAAGTTTTAACCCCTTGCTTGAAAAACACCCTATGCTTTTGGAACTCCAGACAAGCTGTTGTTCGATTTTGGCCTTAAGAAAAGATCTGATGAACCAAAATACCCCCACCTGGACTCTTTAGAGCTGGGTGAGAAAACTGAAATACCTCAAACTGCAGCCAGTTGACTGGGAGGATCAGGTGTTCACAATCTAGTAGATAACAGCATATGACAAAACCAAAGAAAAAAAAAACAAACAAAAAAAAAAATCAAAGAAACTACATTGCCATCTATCATCCAGATATCTTTTTCTTTTTTTTCCATAGCTTTCCTATGTTTTTGAACACAAAATATGGCTGAACTACAATCAAATTAGAAACAGAACCTTAAATTGTGGCTAACAGTCACAATAAAGTGCCTAGAGAAGACTTTTCTTTTGGTCAGCATTAAATAAACAAATTTATTTACTGGGCAAGGCTTTTTCATTTCATCCAGGATGTTGAATGCTTTACATTTGAAGAAATAACGTTACTTTTAGACCCTCATAGCAAATATATCACCTTCATGTTTGTTTCTTGGTGTTTATTTGCAGGCAAGAATTGTAAAATAGGTTAAAGTCTGAGAGCCTGTTTTTCTAACTTAGAAGGTACGCTACATGGATTACTGCAAAATAAAACATTTTAAAAGGATTACATTAAATTTAGAGCTTACTAGATAAAATACAGGAACTTAGAGGAAGTCTGCCATGTAACCTTAACACTGCCTCCTCATCATGGACAATGCAGTCTTCAGAACATTTCAAGATCCTAGTTTGTAGGTGCAAATTAGATAGCCTGCCTCATAAAAAAAGATTTAGCTGCTAAGAGTGCAGTGCTCTATGTAATAATACTCGCCTATATGCAGATACAGGCAAATGAATTAGAGATACAGGAGAGATTTTGAAGCAGGGGGCAGAAATTCATTAGTTTTCGTCAAAGAGGGAAATGGGGCTGCCCACACAAGCACAAGGCAGCTACCACACGGTAGATGAGGCCTCCCTCTCAGTCAGCTCATCTTCCCATGACCAAAGCTGAAAATAAGTACCTCCCTCCGCATTACAAAGACCTAGCTCAGAAAGGTTTGGATTCTGGCTTCTGGGCCATTCGCAGCCTGTTAGGATAATTCCTATGGCCTGTAGGCTCAGTTTCAGCAGCCCTCTTTTCCAAAAGTTACTTGTGGAAGAGGGTAGGGTGTACAGGGCTGTCCTAGTAGTGGCTGTAAGACAGTTTTGAGTTTCATGATTCTCAGGAAATTGCTTCCTCAATGTGATGCTAGTTCTGAGCATAGTGCCTCCAACAGAAGCTTCTACCTGGTTCGAACTTTATCATTGGAGAAGCCTGGAAAACTCTCCATCTGTTTGCTCATCTGTGCTTCTCAGAACAAGTTAGAGAACGTGCTGCAGAAAGTAGTAAGTATTCAGGATATATGCTGCAAAAAGTAAAAAGCATGCAGGATATCTGAAGCATATCAACATCATAAAGTGCAGAAGCACATGACCTATTGCCTTATTGATTATATTATGTGTATATACATGCACACTTAAATGACTGGCTGTATTGTTGAAAAGACCTTACATTGCTAGCCAGTTGCAGAAGATAGACTTTCCAGCATTCCAGAAAGGCAAAGAACCACAGATATTAGGCTAAGATACGACAAACTAAGATTCTCTATCTTTGCCTGTGCTAGGCTCTTTTAGATTTGGAGTCAAACTGCATGGAGCTCTGATACTTGCTGGCTTTACATTTAACGAAAATTCAGTTTCTAAGATGTCATGAAAAGAGGGCATCCCTTTTCCCAAACTGAGTAGCTTGGGAGCCGTTATGTAGCTAAACAGAAGCAAAACTTTCTCTTCCCAGTGAGCACCAACCCCATCAAGAAGAAAAATTCTTAATATTGGTGGTAGGGGAATGGTCTTCTCTGCAGCTGGTCAGCCCTTTCAGTCCAGCCACAGTCCTGTCCAGTAGCTCTTTCCCATTCCTTACAGACACATACACTAAAATAAAAAAGACAACATGTGCTCAAAAATTGTATGTGAGCTATTTAGCAAAGTCCAGCTTCCTCAAAAAAAAATCAGTCACTGTGTTGTTAAGGAAAACGCTGGTAGTTAACCAGAAAAAAAAAAACCCAGATGTCCTAAGAGCTGTTTATACAGATTACCAAAGCCACTGAGTTCTCCTCTTACACTGTTCTTCAGAAAGACAACTAATGGAGTCCTAACTTTGGTGCGGAGACAGCTGTGAGCGTCGTGACAGATTCAAATAATTCTTAGGAATTCAACAAATCAAATGATTTCTTTTCCTGTTCATCATGTGAATAAGCCATGAAAATGTCCTAAAGTCATTGTACTTCAGCAGTGTAGCGACTGAAGAAGAGTCTGTAATATTCCATGCTTTAAACTACGAGATCATCAGCAAATATAATTTTAATTGTAGTCAATCCTATGAATTGGTGACAAGGAAACTTTTGTTATTGTATGTCCTTTTATGATGACATGATGGCTTTAAAAAGTTCATTCATTCCAGATATTTCCTTAAAATGGAAAATACCATTAATAAAGTTCATACAATCTGCAAAACCACTGCAACACTTAAAAGCTTGCTTCAAATAATTTTTTTTTACCTTTACAGTTTTATTCATTTTGGCAACTGAAAGTTAAAAAAAAAAAAAGACAAACTAAAAAATGGCCCAGTATCATTTATCTAGAGGCATACAAGTCTTTGCAAAGTTAAACTGCTAATTTTTGGTCTCCAATGTTGTTCTATTTATCTGTTATAAAGAAGTATGTGTGTTTTTTAAAATTCCATTTGTTTTTAAAGACTTGGGAAAACAAAGAAATCACTGAAGTATGAACACCTCATTTCTTAGCCTCACTCTGAAGTGGAGTTAGGGTTACTTCGTTATTAGAGGATAACTAAACTTGAAAATGGTCCACAATATGTATGATGGAGGAAAATGCATCTAGAGGAACCAGAATTCCCCCTTTTTGAAAAGGTCCTTGCATACCAATAGAAGTAAACATGAAAGAATCGTGCCCCTAACTCCCCTGCAAACTGTTTAAATATTTGTCCAGATAACTCAAACCTCTTGCTTTCTCTAGCTCAGAATCCTCCTGAGGTCCTTCAAAGAGCTGTGTTAAGAAGATGCAGGTTACACAAATACTCATTATAGAATCATAGAATCACTATGGTTGGAAAGGACCTCCGGCATCATCTAGTCCAACCTTCATCCCAGCATCCCTAACCACTGGACAAGAGCTTCAAGTGCCACGTCTACTCGTCTCTTAAACACCTCCAGGGATGGTGACTGCACCCCCTCCCTGGACAGCCTGTTCCAGTGCCTAACCACTCTCTCAGGGAAGAATGTCTTCCTAATATCCAATCTAAACCTCCCCTGGCACAACTTGAGGCAATTTCCTCTCGTCCTATCATTAGGAATTTGGGAAAAGAGACCAACGCCAGCCTCGCTACAACCTCCTTTTAGGTAGTTGTAGAGAGCAAGGAGGTCTCCTCTCAGCCCCCCCTTCTCCAGACTAAACACCCCCAGTTCCCTCAGCCTCTCTCCATAAGACATGTTTTCCAGACCTCTCACCAGCCTCGTCGCCCTTCTCTGTACCCGCTCCAGCACCTCAATGTCCTTCCTATCCTGTGGTGACCAAAACTGGACACAGCTCTAAGATACGTAGGAAGTATTTCCAAAAATAGTCTGTAATTTTTAGAATATCTCTATTAAAAATGTTTTTAAACAATGTATTGTATTGTCTTACTCTTCCTAAATGGTAAGTTTTCCACAGTATGTATTTTGATAGAATTGTTGAAACTGTTGTGCTCTAGCAAATGATCATTGTTTTCTCCTGGAGATAAGTGCATCTCTGTAAATTGTTAGCACTAACCTTAGAATCTTGCAGGCTTTTTCACAGGAGGGCAATTATAAATACATACATATTAATGTCATCCATTTTTAGTCATTTCTAATTTTACTGCATATCTAACAAGACAGTGAATTTATTTCACTGAGAGGTAAATTTATTCTCCTGCAATTCAGAAACTCTTTGTAAATCCCAATAAAATACCTTCTCTAAACAACAGACATTATCTTTAAAACAATGCTGCATTTTATTGTTGTTGTTTTAATTTCTAATGTAACTGTTGAAAAGACCCTTCCATGGATTTTACGCACTTCTCTAGATGATACATACAGACAAAGACACTGACAAATAGTTTTCTCTCAAGAAAAACAATAAACGTAACTGTTAAATAAATAGCAGTTCTTTACACTGATTAAAAGCATGAGTCTGCCAAGGCTAAGACTGCAACTATGTACTTCAGAATCCTCATCTCCATCGTATGTTTAATACAAGTACTTCACACCTGAATAACAATTTTATACATGTAGATCTCAAGTTAGTGTTCAGAGCTGTAGCGGCACTATTGTCACAAGGAACTAACAGAGCAAAAAAGTATTGAGGAAACGCTTGTCTTCTATAGACTAAGTAGCGAAGTGTTAAAGCACTGCACTGGAACAGTGATGTAGAAAATCAATCCTTAAATATATTGTCTAGATCTCCCTCAAAAAGTCAGAGCGCGTACTTGTTTGCAAGTCCTCTAAAAAAGAGCAACATGAATTTCATATGTACCCCTTTAAAGCTTTAATATCTACTGATGAAGCTGGATCCAATCATTATGACCTCAAAAACCAACGTGCTGTTTTGCAAGTTTCTTGCAACTTTTAACAAGCTCCCTCATTTGCATATCTCAGTGAACTGTGAATACAGACCCTTTCATGATAGAAACAACTCTAAGAAAAGATTAGGTATGTTTCATAGTTAAGTATTAGGTACTGGGGCACTGAAAGGTGCCACGTTATTCCCAATTAGTGAAAGATTTTGTTTTTTTCCTGACAGTCAACTTAGTGAAAACCCATCAAGCCTGAGCATGTGTACCTTGGAATGAAGGGTAACCCAAGAGGGTAACATTCTCTTCAAGAGGCAGCAATTTCAACTGAGTTCCTGCTTCCTCTAGTCTATTCACACCTGGTTTGAGCTCAAACATTAATCAGCCTGAACAAGACAGGGTCTTCTCTTTTTCTTCCATAGTATAACTCTGCATCACCCTGAAATTCACTGCTCTCTCCTCCTAAGGCTTTTGGAGGGGGCAAGATGTATCAGCTACGGGATAAGTGAAAAAAAGTATATGGCACAGCAGTATTTCATTGAGAACACCTACGTTCTCAAAACATATGTTCGCAGTCCGCACAATGTGTACTAGTTGGGACTTATTTCTTTGATTCTCTTCCTTGTTTGCTACTGATGTACATAGGCTAGTGCATGTATCTATCTTGCAGAAAATAGGCTACTACTGATAGATGAAAAAAATAGTAGGTTTGAAACAAAAGCAAAATTCATACGCTATCCTTCACAGTTCCTGCCAAAAGTAAATAATGAACACTTACAATGCTTACAACAGACCTAAATTAATACTACAGGAACCAGGAAGAGAAACAATTACCTATTTTTCAGCTTAAACTTTATGCTTATAGTACCATAGCATGTGTAATTTTTTATCTCTAAATTTAATTATTTACATTTTCAGAATGCTTTATGGAATTTACTTCAACAGCCTTTCAGCACTGTCCGCATGAATGTTGATTTACACCAACTGCTTACTCCAGCTTCCAAGTGCATTAGCAGAAAGAACACTGGAAAGCAAGATGGAACAAAAAACCCTGCCAGTGGCTTAGACACGGTCTATGTGAATGCTGTAGCATGAAAAAGACAGTTGTCTCTGTAATATGACCGGAAGTATTATTTTTTAGCCACAGACAGGACACTACTACACATCCTGTTAATTTTACACATAACGAAGAAATCAAAGAAACAGCATTTTTCTTCGGTTCTAAAATGCTGCACGTTGTCCTTCTCTCCCTTGCTCACTCCTTCTCCACATGCACTATGGAAACAGTCTAAATAAGCTGTCTGTTACCTGTCTCAGACATCAGAAAATGATTAGTTAGATATCGAAGTCCAGTTTTTAAGTGAAAATATTCTTGAACAATTTGTTTTTCAAAAAGAATATTGAAAAAAAGGTCTAAAATTTAGGTGGAGTTATTTGTCATTTTTTTCCAACACCATAATTTTAAGAGAACTTTGAACCAGCAAGACATGACACTGCTGCTACTGAAAAAAGTTGGGACAAAGTGGGTCCTAACCAATCCTTCCTGTTATGAGGACCACAGGAAAAAAATCTTTATGTCGCTTTTAAGTATATAAGTCAAGAAAATCAACATAGGGTTGTGAAGTAGGCAAGTGTATTTTTCCCTGACACCTCTCCCCACACTAGATTGTTGTTTTTTTTTCCTGAGGTCTAATGCCATGCATAGCGCCACTTCCAAGCAGATGTGGTATCGTTGCATGGTGTAAAACCAATAAAAGGCATCTAAAATTCTTAATGAATGCAGTTTTGTCATTTTGCTTCAGAACATTAAACCTACACGATAACATTATGGCAGACTTATCATGACAGAAAAGAAAATAAGTTGCAGAGAAGATAGTAAAGAGTATAGGGATAGTATTGCATAATCCTATGAAAACTGCGCTAGTAAAAAAAGACTGCTCAAAGTCTGATACTCGCTCCCAGAAATGGCTAAAAATGGATGCTAAAAAAGCTGAGGGAAAACGTGCACGCAATTCCTTTTCTAATCTCCCTTACATACGGACATTGCTCTGTGACTTCTCAAGTGACAACTGAGACCTCACAGTATTTAATTGGGCTGAATAGTATCCTGGTAGGTGGCAATCCATATTTTCTTTTCACAAGGAACTGCTGTGACGTGTTTCTTTCTGGGAAGGCTGTTGCTATGTAGAGAAAATGGCAGAATGTGTGATTTGTGAATATATGAACCATTTGTTTTCCTTCATTTCCAAAACTGGACATGTGAGCTGTCTCAGTAATTCATCTGGTCCCATCTACGCCCCTGTTGTTTCATTCTACTTTTCTTCAAAATACAGACTTCAAGCAATGAGAACAAGTGAACAGATGATAGAGACAGACACCACTATAAAGTATTTACTAGTCCCAGATAATGATAATACTGCATAATTAACACCTGTAAAACTGAAACCATCAGATAACTAAGCAGCATGGATGGAGTGTGGAAATGTGTTTGGGTGAAAAACATATTTTATTTTTTTTACAATCTCATATATTCTAGCACTCTGTCTATTGACATACCATGGAGACTGTGTTCAGGGCAGAAAATTAACCAGGGCAAAGAAAATAAAAAGAAAACAAAAGAGTGTGATTTTGATTGCACTGCAACTGCAAAACATTAAGAATAACTCAGCTAAGTCAAGTGTATAGAGCTGGATGGAGTACACAACGATTTAATCTTTTCAAGGCAATTTATCTTAAATCTTATTTCATATATATATATATATATGAGCCCACCAACTACAATACACCATAGCATGTAAGTGACATCTTGTAATGAACTGCTTTTCCTAAAATAGTTTATAAGTTACTGTTGCGCCCAAAGCACAATTTCCTGTCTTCAAGCCTGACTTTGCAATCTTCATGTTCTCTACTTCTGCTAAATAAAAGAGAGAAAAAAATTCAAATTAAATTAGATATCTGAGATAAAATTCTACTGTCGTGATAGTCTTGGTGTTTCAATGAAATTTGAAGCTGAGAAAGATCCAGAGAAAAATGATTGACAGTAAATCTTAGCTACATCCTTCTAGTATAATCTGTATTTTCATCAGTGAAATCACGCTGATTTGAGGAGTTCATCGTGCACTTAACTGAATCTGCAGAGAAACACAGCAAAGTGTAAAAGCTTACTAAGATTTGCATGACCAACATCACCTCCATAAAGGCCATTTTTTTTTTATTTTTTTTTTTTCAAAAAGACACCTATGATAATGGAGGGTGTCTTTCTTGCCAGCTAAAGAAGCAAGACTTAAATGTCTCTGCAGACAGAGGTCAGATTCTGCTAAACATCTCGTCCAAGATACGCATAAAGGATCACTAGGGACTATATATCAATTAGTTCTTTATTTCTGAGACAGAGGAAATACAACAGCTCTTGAGCAACTTTTTGGTTTTGTTTTATCACTCTCAGTAGAAATATGTCCTAAACTTTGGAAAATGGAAGCATAAAGAAGCTATTATGGATACAAAGAAGTCAGCCACACCACTGCAAGGAAGTAGTAAGCAGGCATAAATGGATATACAAACAGTAAAATTAAACATAAATCTAATAGAGGAGGATTTCAACCACTTTTTATTTGGGTAAGCCTAAGTGCCTCTTCAAGTTAGCAAAACTATCCGCTGCCAGAAATACGTTCAGCTCCTAACAAAATCTCTTCTGTACTCACTGCCACCTTCTTAGGAATGCGACAAGGTACCTATTTCTCAGAAAGAAAGAATAATAGAGGATATTCTGGCACTGAGCTTGTCAATCCTAGAAACAGCAGAAACATTTTCGAAATCTCATGCTGCCATTGCTGGCTAGAGATGTGAGGCAGACACATTTCAACAATATTTGATGAAATACATAAAAAAACCCCAAACCTATGGGGAGAAAACAACAGTAGGTTTACTTATTAGGTCTGACCATCTATGAATAAAATAGTATTAATTTAAGCTGGACAGAATGTATGTCCATTGGTATCCCACTGAAATTACTGCAGAAAAAGAGTATTCTTACATCAGGTCATGAATCTTCGTAGGAATTTGTTCAGAATTGAATCCTCACTAAAATAATACATTTGATTTCTTCTATTGTAATAATAAATAATGGTGAGATTTCCTGTTCTTCCTAGGCTCCAGAGTTAATTGCAGATGATTAGGTAACTGGAAGATATCTGCAATTCATCTATTTAACTTACACCATATTAAAAAAACAGCTCAAAAATTAAAACTGTGAAAGTTATGCTCAGATTTAGAGAAGATCCAGACAGAAAGAGATGAAAAAAGTGCCTAGTTCAGTATATTTGCATAGTTTCGAAGAACTGAAAAAAAAAACAAACAAAAAAGAGAAGTTCTCTGATTCTGCTCTAACGTCAAAGATCAACTTGAATCCGTGTAAATGCTGTAACATAACCCTAGGGGAATTTAGACTTTTTCTTCTTTAGTGGTCTGAAATTATATGTATGGGTCTTAAGATGATAACTGTATATGCTAAACAAACAAAAAAAATCAGATAAAGTTGCATTTCTCTTCTGCTTCCTATATTATTACCAAAACATCTTGGTTTTATGAAGATCTTTAATAACACAGAAGGCAGAAAACTTTGTACCTTCTATAGTGTATTAGTCCTACATAAACTTTTATTTAAAAAAACACATATGTTGCTAACAGACAGCTACTGTTGGGAAGATTATGATATTTCACCCACTCTGTAGTGTTTCTGCAACCACGTTTGTAACTAAAGTGGAGAGTTTTTCTCTTTGTCCCTCTCCCCTACTGGTCACTGAGAAAATAGTATATACAGCATATGTCAAAATGATTTTTTAATTTTTTTTTTTTAATTATCTGAGAAGTTATTTACTCTCTCTCCACTTGAAAACAAACATCTAAATTTAAATACTTGTCCCTTGTTACCTCAGTAGTATGACCTTAAACTTTCAAAAAGCACACTTTGAATTTTTTGGTGGTTCTTCAGAAACCTTTCCATGAGATATTGCCTCAGACTGCTCTTGAAACACATTTCTGTTAAGAATCTGGAAATTATTTTCAAGCTACCTTTTCAGAAATTTTCTGAAGAAGGGTTTCAGCAACTTAGGAGCCTGGTAGTGAACTTTCTGATCTAGGCACTCAGGAACTCACTAACCCACTTTGCTTATAACTCAAGTTATGAGCAAAGACTACAATCTGATAGAATGCAACATGTTTTCTGAGATGAGATCAGCGATGATAACTTTCTGAAAGGAAATTAATTTTTTTAATTAAAAAAATGAATATTTTACAAATTATATCTATCCTAAAGATATTTTAGTCTTAACAAATAGGATTGAATAAAAGTAGCATGAAGTAACATTTGCAGTCACTCCAGGAGTTTAATTTCTCTTAAAATAGGAAATTAATTATTTTCTGCAGAAGGTATATTTCAAGCACTGCATAATTCTATCTTCTTGTCTTAGCCAAATCCTATTCCTAACTACAAGTGACATGAAATAGTGATATGCCCTATGAAAACCAGAAAAATTCAGTGAATAAAAGATACTGTATTAAGAACACAGAATGATTACCAAAAAAAGCTGTATGACATTATAGCAGTGAAGGCAAACATCCAAAATAATTGTGATATACATTTGATAATACCGCTCATCGAGGAATGGTGTCCAAGGAAGCCAGAGCTCTGGAGCTAGAAATCCACATGCCAAAACTGTTTAAATATGTATTTTAAATGAAGCATAGTTACGTGGAAGTTGTTACTTTGGAGACAAACCCAAAAATGAACAATTTTCTCACAGCTGCTATTTTTCATATTCTTCCATTAAAACAGTTTAGTATAATTAAATTAAATAGAATCCAAATATTTGTCTAAATTGTGCAGCCAGTGTCACCGCCTGTAACCTTCAAGAACTGGCAGATGTAGCACTTCCAAAGTTCCTCTTTCACTGGCGGCACCTCGCCTACAATTCTTACTGCTTAAGAAGAAATGTTACATGTTAGTTGTTTTACATCAGAAAGTCACAGTCCTCACAGCACCGGGAGAAAATCATCCTTTCCAGTGCTCAGCTTGATAAGCCTGGGGGCAACAGCTGCTGTCATTTCAACTGGTTGTCTTTCAAACCCGTACTTTTGGGGACCTCAGGTTGCCATTTCTTCTTCAAGCAACGCCCAAAGCTCACTAAGTCATCCTCCAATGGAAAGAATATAAATCCCTAACTGGTACTAAACTAAATAACCACCAGAATGCTTCATCTGGAGGTAGATGCTCATGTGCTCAATATAAACTGCAGATAGTTTATATTTTATATATATATATATATATATTTAGGGTGCTGCAGTGTTATCTCGCACTATCAGTTTCTAGCTAAAAAGAAAAAAAAAAAGAAAATATAAGTTTCAAATACACAAAGCCTCTGATTGATAATCTGTTCTACCAGAAGCCGAACATCTTTTATGCGACATATTTAAATACAGAGATCACTTCCTTATTTCATGTCCAAGCAATTGCCTTCATACTCCTGAAGGCTGTAGGAATGGATACGGTTTTCACCACCCCGCTCCCATCACTGCTAATAATCAGTTCATTTCAACTGAATCTCCCCCGAGGAACACTGAGAATTAATTAGACCTGATCGAACAGCACAAACTGTAATTGGTTGATGCTTTAGCAAATATATCTTATCAGTTAGCTCCATAACAGTGGTAGGGCACGTTATTTGTTTGTAAATGCTGGGACAGCTACCGTTTTATTTATTAAAAAAATGCTGATGATTGCTGAAGGGCTTGTGAATTTGTGCATAAATTTTGATTAATTTCCATATCAATGATGTCTTATATATTATTCCTCATTCATTATTCCTCAACAGTTATTTTCTTCTAAGAATTTAGGCCACCTAATGACTGAGCAAATACAATATCATGTGATTTAAGGGACAAATTGAGCATCAGGAAGATTGAAGATCGAACAATTGAAGACACAGTCGCATCAAAATTTCACAAAGAACATTCTGGATGGTTATTTTCACACTGCACAGCCAAGATAAATTAATGTTGCAGATAACACACTGTCGGGAACAATTGAGGATGTTCAGGAGACTCCAAGCGCTGTTCACTGCTGTTACATACCGTAACATTGATCAGTCTTGTGCACATGTACACACACACAGAGGCTGTGGCTTTTGAGCGGCTGAAGTTTTGAGGCAAGCACCCTAAGGGTGTGCAGGAGTGCACACTCTGACCTACAGCATACAAAGAAATAGCTAATTATACATTTAAATGGACTTTTCCTTTCCCCAGCCACGGCCTCGGTGGAGCAGGCAGGAGAGAGTGCCTGACTGACGATCTCCTCCCTTCTCCCTTTCCCTCCCTCGACTTGTTCACTCCCTGTCTCACACAGATCACGACAACCGGTGGGCTCTGAAAGCAACCACGCTGATTCCACTTGCTAAATATTGAAATAACAAATTTGAGGACTCATATAAATTGCAGTATCTGCTGGCTGGAATCAACGGACCAGAAAAGGAGAGCAGTAACAATACTCTGCCAGACCACAAATTAATGTCATCGTACTGTTTAAACTTCATCTGTTCTACCAGCTTCAGAGGTTAAAAAAAATTGCAAGCTAAGGCAGTAATATCATCTTACTGTGTTTAAGGCACCTATTAGTCATGTCCTGGGCAAATAGGGATTTATGACTCAGACATAATTCTTCCAAATATGCCTGCTGTTCATAAAAGGCAGAGATATATGACTCAAAAATAACATTGAGACAGGAATAATTTTACACTTCACTTTGCAACACTGACTTTCCTCCAGAACTTACAGCAAAATCTCCACATTTTATGAATAGGTTTGTGCCCGTACTCTAGATTTATTGCTACACCTTCCAAATCAGGTGAATTTCTCAGTCATGCAGAAGAGGGATAATTTCAAAAAGTGAAGAAAGATCTTTGGTTTTGTAGATCTTTGTTTTCTAAACAACTGTAAACTGAGGGTAAATTAAATTACACAGAATCATTTGGGTTAGAGTTGTAAGATCAAGTCCATGCCAGATCACCACTAAGCCATGTACCTCAGCACAACATCAATACGGCTTTTAAATATCTCCACCACCTCCCTGGGCAGACAGTTGAAATAACTTGCTCATTCAAGTACATTCCCAGGACCTTTCCCTAATGAATCTTCCAAATTCCAGCTCTGGTTTGGTTCTCCCAGAGGAGCATGCATTTATCGTGGAAGTGATAAAACACAGAGCTGAGAAAAAAATTAGATAAATATCCAGAAAGCTCTCACTAGGTGACTCAGGGGCTAGATTTTGGGTTTATATATTTCTGTATTGCCTAGCCAAGGTCTTTGATGACGTACAGTAAAGTGAATACCTGTACCAGCAAAAGCCTATCCAGTGCATTGTCTTATGTAAGGTGTTCTGGTGAAGTTACCTATTTCAGTGATCTAACACCAAAAATAATCCTCATCTGTGACAGTTTCACAGGTCTATACCAGTTTTAGCCCACAACAGAGGCTAAAAAATTGCTGAAATGACAGAGATCTTCCTTGTAATTCAAATGAATTACAAGGGTAATTCAGAGTTCGCCATCACTCTACTGAATGTCCAAGCTGGCGCAAGGTCCTCAAGTCACTCAAGCTGCCATCAGGTGCACAACTAAATGCAATATACAGTCAAAGTTGAAACCTGATGATGAGCAATGCCACTGCTGCCTTGGTGTCCTGCTGAAATCTGCGCTGGCATCTGCCAGCATAATTTCTCCCCAGTGCTAATGGCAATGCTCTGTCACAATCTCCTCTAGAACGTTTCACAAGTGGACTCGTTGAAAACGTATCTATACAGCAAAACCAGCAGAGTTTTAACAGCAGCTCACCTGAGGTAAAAACCTACCAGAAGCTGCCCAGCTTGCCCTACTTGATGCCTTGGAGGTTGATACGGGCTATGTGATGGGGGAAGCACCACGATCTTCACTTTGAAGGTCTGTGTCAGTGGTCTCACTGGTCTTCTCCCTCGGCCCAGCCCAGCCCAGCGAGGTGCTGGGTGAGCAGGAGCCAGGACAGGCCATGGTGGGGGCCTCCCCACACATTCGGCAGCTGCCCTGCAGCTCCAGCCCTCAGGACCAGCCATGAGCCTCCTCACCCCGACTGCCTCTCTCACCCTGGCACCCACCTCATCACCATCACCATCTCCTCCTCTGGACACCACCAGCCAACGGCCCCAGGCCGCAGCCACGCTGGCCTCTCTGGGGCAAGGTGGGAACAGTGCTCGACGTGGAGAGGAGAGGAGGGCACAGTCCAGTCCAGCCCAGCCCAGCCGGACTGCTGGCAGCTGCCAGCCCATGGCCCACACTGGTCCCTCACACTCCTGGAGTGATTTTCTTTTCCCTGTTAAGTCTATAGCTCATCTACTACTTAGTCTGAGTTAAAACCATCGCAATTTTCATAGCACAGGAACAGGATGTGGTGAACTGTCTGTGAGCCCGTTGTGGTGCAACTAGCTCTGCAACTTACTGACTAGCACCCGTTCAAACTAGTCCTCGGAAAGGCTGAAGGTTCAGCAAGCGCAGAGAGGCTGAGCATGCCCGTGTGACCTCTCATCATTTCGTGGGGACAAATCTCTGCTGTCTGTCGTCTGAGCCTCCTGGCTGTGACTAGCACAGAGGCCAACATATTTCCGTAAGAAATCAAGAATCAATTTTCAATTCCCTTATCCACAGTCAGACAAAATAATGTGACGCGCTGCTTGAATTTTTCTCCCTGCTAATGTAGTCACGTATCTGTTATCCCAGCTTTAGCAGTTGCAAACATTCGGTACCAGCTTTCCTCCCAAAATATCAAAACTGTCTTAAAAGTAATAAAAAAAGCACATGGCTTTGGGCTTCTACAGATTTCTTTCTTAAAACGAAAAATTCCACAACAAACCTAAATGAAAACTCAGAATACATTTTAGTTATGTTTTCAATTGATCATCTAACACTTCAGGGCTCAAAAGTAATTTTAAAACTAGCAACATATTTTCCCAGAAAATAACTTATGCAAAAACCTGAAGGTTTCCCAGGATCATGATTCCAGGAAGGGGGTATGATTTAAAGAAAATACCAAAAGAGTAACAATCTTACCATGGAATGACATCAATTTTGCTGGGGTTTTTTTTGTTTGTTTTTTTTTCAGTTTTTGTAATCTTCTTGTCTGGAATCACTTTTTATAGTCATTTTTTAATGGAAGTTAAAGAAATCCCTTAGTCAAGCACTCACATGAGGAAGCAAGAGAGGACACTCCAACTTTGCATACTTCTACTGAAGCAGCTTAGAGTCCTGTTTCTGTTCCTCAAGGAGTATGAACTTAAAATGTTGTCTCATTGCGACGTATGATGACCTGTAAAGATTTATTTGAAACCCCTTCAGGCTTTCTTTGTAAGAAACCACAGCAGAGCATTGTAGTCTACAAATTCAAGAAACTCTGCAGGTAGCAATTAGAGAAGATAAAATGGAGTGCCTTCCTCCATACTATTTAGGCATCCAGTTGCTCCATGTTTTTCTCCTTCCCACACCCTATTTGTTACTCTTCAAAGCTTCTATTTACATTCACAGGACTATATTAACAAATAAACACTTAACTGAAGCCATTAATTGACATATTTTAGCAAACAATGAGGTTAGATCAAGGAGTCCAACTGTTAACGTGCTTTGACTGCCATCCTAAATGTTCTGTATTTTTTACTGCTCAGCATCTTTTTCTGTCATGCCACAGGACTCTTTGAAACCTGGTGCTGCTTTTCCTCCAACCATCTCCATCTTGATGGGAATCTTCCAGTTCTCTCAGTCTATCTGGTGAAGATCCTGTGTAGTATTACGTAGTGATAAGAGCCATCAATCACCCAATTAACCACATCAAGCTATTCAGTCTTCCATCTTCTCTCCAACACTATCTGTCTCCGTCTGTTTCTTCCTCCACACTTTTTGTGGGCATTTTTGACAGTGAAAACTGCGATAAGGGTAATTTTTGAAAATTAGCGAGAGGAGAAGGGAGAGAGAGGAAGATATTTATACACCCGTACTGGGTATACAAATGAAAGAAAAAGCAGTTTGTCTTTTGCCTGCCTGAAAGGCTTTTATCCAACTAATTTTCTCACCACAGGGAGAAAGTGCAATTGGCTGGCACTTCTCTGGCAAGTTGTTGGAGCCTGAGCGTCCTGACTGTCAACCCCTCCTCTTCCTCCTCCAGGCTGACTGCCAGCTTGTGTCTGCCTGCTCTGGGGAAGCTGGCCATACAGAAATCCTGGGGAGAAGGTTGAGACTGAGAGTTTCCAAACACATTTTACCTGCCAGTTAAAAAATAAATTCAAAAAATGAGGAGTTTTATTCACATCAAGCAGAGAAAAAGGGTCTGATAGAAGAAAATCTAATGGGGTTTAAGGTGTCTGAGGCTCATTAATGACTCAGAGAAAAATGGTACATCAATCTACTTTCTTAGAAAAGGGAAATTATACTTGTTAAGGTAAATAAAAAGATATTTAATGACATTTTGATATGGATTCAAATTAACATGATAAATTAGGCAAGTGTATTATCCTGAATTTACTGCCACGTCCAATATATTATATACAGAGAAGTAATAAACATGAATGTTTTCTGATTTGGAAAGAAAAATATAGGAGTTTTGGAGGGTTTTTTTTATGTTCCCTGAAGTTATGTCTTAATACTTCCTGATTTTGTGCCTATCATCAGGGCCGTACCCATTCGTTTGTATGAACTATTTTTTATTTCAATAAAGACAGATATCATGCATATGGCTCGCTTTGCCTTTTGCCAGTAAGACTCCCTGAAGTAACTTTGGGGTGGGTGTTCTGAACAACTTGATGAATTTAACAAATGTACATAAACAAATGGAAATTCTAGGAAATAATCCTCACTGACCAAGTTTTGCTTACCCTTCTGATTTCCAATCAGAAATCTGAAAGGCTTTATGGTATCCTCTGCTTTCGATTAGTGTGATTGTTGGCTCTTCCTTTAGCTAAGTTAAATGAATTTATACTTCAATTGAATCAAAGGTCACCGAGATATCTTCACGAGATCCTCTAGGAATGTGTTCATTTGTTGTAGTTTACTATCTACTCAGACTACTCCTGTCAAAAGACATAAAGATTCCCGTTTCAGCTCTACATACAGAATTCTCTCCACAGATACCTGCAGCAGGGAGCAGCCTGAGAAGGGCTACCCCATAATTAAAAAACACATGCAGCTGGAGCACGAGTTGAGCTTGTTGGAGGAGGGAAGCCCAAAAATCTTCCCAGGAGATTACAAAGCATGTCTGTACTTTGCTGCCCCTCCAGTAGAACTGGCATAAAAAAAAATTATAAAAAAAATTATATATGTGTGTTCAATGCACTTAAATACAACAGAGTGATGACCAAAGAAATATCTGTCATAAATGTGAGTTGTTCCCCTGTAAGTAGCTCTAGATCCCTTACTTACCTCAGGCTTCAAAGCATCGCAAAAACAACCAGAAGGTTTCTCTTCCAGAAGTGTCACATTTGAGAAGACTAATTCTGGCTGTAGCAAGTAACACCCACTAACCCCCTGACTGTCAGCACTGGGAAAGCCTCACAAAGACAAGAGAAAAACTTTCACAAGGACCTTGAAACCAAAAAGCATATACTATATATATATATGAATCCATACAGATCTAAAAATACAAAAAAAAAAAAGAAATTAAAAAAATGTGGTTCAAGCTTCACCTGCCTTCGTACCAAATTTTATCAGTTTTACTAATTTTATCAAATTTCTAACCACATTTTTCTAGCCAAGCGTATGTGGGGTGGGAGCTGCAGTTTGGTGGTAATTTAAATATACAGCACCACCTGGTGTTAGCATGACTCAGTCGAGGTAAGCACAGCTTTCATGGGATCTACTTCAGTTCAGTCCATCTTTCTTGGAAGGTTGTACCATTTGCAGGTATTCTGGTGGTATCACTAAGGTTAGGATGGTACCACATTATTAAAATAATAATTTAAACTCTATTATTTTCTGATGCAAATTGTATTCATATTCATACACATTTCTTAATGCTTAAATACCCATTATGTAATAGGAATGAAATTTCGCCGATATACTTTAAGTTGGCATTGTCGAAATGCCAGGCTGTTATTTGGGTTGTGAGCCCTAATCCACAGGGATTATCGTTTTATTTTATGTTTTAGTGGCTTCTATAATGGGACCCTGACTTAGTGTCGGTTGCACAGCAGAAAAGAGAAGTAGATCCAAAAATAATCAAAAAGTGTTCAGTTGAAGTTTCCTGAAACTTCCAAATCCAGTCTCCAGATCACCTTGACAAGTAAACCTGAAGAAAACACAACCTTCTTGCCCTCATTGAGTGTACTGGAATATCACTTAACTTTCCAGACCTGCTAGAAAGGTGACAACTAAACACACTGGCAAACCAGGAGTTAGCCAAATAACATCTCTGAGTGAACCTCAGATTTTGTTTGTTTTTTCAAGCTTCTATCTAAAATTTCCGGTAGGTAAAATCAGTTGATTTTGCCAGGTTTTTGCAGGGAGAAATTAAAGTCCCCAAGCCAAGCACTGCTAAATCAAACGCTTCCAAGGTCTTGTGACTGGAATCCTGAAAATCTACGCTCAAGGATGGATGCTTTTTGTTGATTATCAATGTGTTTTAGCTCTATCTTTTTTAACGCCCTCCTGGTTTGCTAGTCACCATCACTACCATCAGCAAACGGGATAAAATCCACTGGAGTTGCAAGGACTGTATTCTTAGTGTGAGAAAGAATTGGCAGCGTACAAGCTGACCTGGGCCAACACCATTATTAATTCTTCAGGTACTGTTAGTAGCTTCAGGCTACAGAAAAATAATTTACTTAGAAAAGCAGCAGGGACTTTTATAAAACCTTACAAGGTGAACAGCCATTTTTAGCTCTAAATACAGACAGACTGTTGTTTCCAGAGAATAAAGCACATAAATTTCAAACTAGCAATTTATTACCTGGTGCTTTGTTAGCATATATTTTATGGAATTATATCTATTACTACACATATTTGAAAATCTGCTTGTTAGGAAACGTCTATTTTTTACTGCATGCTGTGCTAAGCACCCAAACGTTGCCCTCCCTGGAAACTGAGGACTGCACTAAAGCACTTCCTGGAGCTTGCAACCAAATAGGATTGGAAAAGCTATGGAGATACCAGCAATGCAAAGCTCGAAGTTTGAACATTTTTTTTATGATTTAGAAATAAGACAGCTGTGAATCGCCCATCCACGTAAAGTGAAACAACAAATAGTAAGTCAAAAGTAATCATAGGGAAATCCACGTAGCATTCAACAGGTAGTTTTGGCCGGGTAAAATAGGGACGAATACAATAATATCAAATGTTACTGTTTCAGATGTTCAGAACAAAATCTTTCAGATAATCACCTCAAGAAGTTTGCCTTTTCAAATATTGGGTGGAATTTTTAAAGAACTTCACAACAAAACACAGCTTGAAAACAATTGATCCTTATATTAATTCCAAATAGCTTAGGATTTCTGTAGTACAGATACTAAAACAAATGATATTATTCATATAGATCCAATCAGAACCAGTATTCTCTAGATAAAGGTATGCAAAATGTCTGTTTCACTGGTGTCACTCTCTTGGATGATTATGATAGTAAGTTTAATTCAGTGTAAATACACATAATTGAGGACAGGCTGAAAGATACAGGCTGGCCGAGAAGTCACATGCTGTGGGAATACAAGAAAGAAACAAATGCAGCTTCAACAAGACGCTATCAAATCAAAGGTATTTGGAGGTTAATACTGAAAACCAGTGTTCTGCTTCTGACCAAGTCAAATCAAAATGTGACTTAAGGAGACATGCTAATGGTTAATCAAGATATTTTAAAATATTAACTACAGTCAGTAACAGTTCTTCTGAGGAGGCGAGCAGACTAATTGATAGAGCCGGAGTCGTCAGGTTACCAGCACAATGCACAAAAAGACTTTTTTCTTCTTTTTTTCTAGAGTACACGATGAGGGAACAAACACATGAGTTTTCACCATTCCCCACTCCAGAATCTTCCTTATCTAACCAGCAGCTCGACTGCTTCATCTCCATATCCATAACAGATACAAAGAGGTCTGAACCTTTTTCTTTTGCTAATTTTGTGCTGCTGGATTTTAATTCCGCTTGCTTTCTCTACGAACACGATTATAGTAACGCGAGAACAGCAAGTGAGAACAAAGAGACTAAAGCAGGTGGTTTGGGTACAAAACACAGTGTGACCTGTAGCACTCAAAACTTAGTTGGCCGTTGACTTCACAGACAGCAAACTGCTGGAATCCCAGATTCTCAAGAACTTCGATCTAGGTCCTAGAGATATTAGATACTAAGTACTTACTTATCTCAGGGAACAGTTTAGAGAACTGTGTAGCATGGTAGCAGCAGGTCTAAGAGGTAAACCTGATCTTCATGAGTAAAGGCTTTGATGACTAATGACAAATCCTTAATTCTGTATCGTATCTACAGACAGTAACCTAGAGATTTGAGGACAAACTTAATGTAGCAGCTTAAGGAGGTAGTTGAGCTACAAATGAGCTTTGCATGTGCTTAAAATCGTAACTTAGAAATGTAGTGAAGACTTGTAAATTAATAATTTTGGTTAGCTTTAGTGATCAAAAGATAAAATACAGAGCAATCAACCAATACTCTAGTTTTCCTGGATCAAGTTGTATGCTACAGTCCAATAAAACAGAAATGTTTTCATAATAGCCCTCACTTAGCATGACAAAGAAAAATAAACATTTCTGGAAGATTTGAAGGTCAAGATGTGTTAAGAAATAAGAAAGATTTATTTCTGGTTTTCACACTGGATGAGCTTTCATGTTTTCTGTTTTCCTTGGGTATATACACAGGCGTATACATAGAGAGATCAGCACGTATTACTATTTTCTCAAATATGAAAGAGCCATGATATGAACAGAAAAACTCCAGGGCTTGGGGTGGAAATATGGGCAGGAGGCACAAAAAAGTTTCAGAGAAAAATATGCTGAAATAAATTTGGGTGCCCTTATAAAATTTTTGGATGGTAATCCAAAATAAAATTCACCTCCAAACTTTCCAGGAATAATTTTCAATCTTTTGGCTACTGTTTGAAAACAAACAAGAAAAGCCAAACCACTTTCTGTGTATAAACAAGAACCTTTATAAAAGATGCAGGTCAGGATTCAGCCTCCTGTGCTTGTCTAATTGGTTCTTCTCCCAGTACTGAGTTGATAATTAAATCTCAGTAGTAACCAACTCCTCCCCATGGATTCTTAGTATAGATGGTTTCATTTACCAAATTCTCTTTGTGTTTGTTTGTTGCAACTCTGGAGGCTTCCTCACTTTTGATCTTGTTTTCTTTCTTTTTTTTCCCTTTTACTGTCTGATAGAAGAGAAAAAAAACATCTGGATATCCCATCCTTCATACTACATAATTATTCTTAGAACTAGCTGGCTCTCACATAAAAAGACTACCTTTTTTTAATGGCTACTGTTGCATTTAGCACAGAAGATTAACCCTGTAACCATGCTAATGTTCATGCTAATGGCAATTTCAGTTTCTGCATCTCTATTAAAAAAAAAAAATTAAAAAACATAATAAAGGTTTGCCCACTAGAGCAACAGAAATTGATCTTGTATTGGATTATAAAGTAAACAAATTTTTCTGTACTTATTTCTTCATATTTTCAGATTATTTTTTTCATCAACATAAAGACAATTGTGACTCTGAAATATGAGCTATTTCATAACTAAAGCAACTTCTTGATGAAAATAATCTGCAGCACTGGTTTGCAAAGTCCGTAACAGAAACTATGCCAGAGAATTAAAATTGACACTTCCAGAACTATGAAATCTAGTTATGCATATTAATGCATAAAAAGTATTTTTCAATAAATCCTTCTGATCCTAGGTATTATGGAAAGGCAGAGATACAAACAACTTTGACCACCATATTCCAGCTAGTACTTTTGTTTACTACGTTTCCGATTTCCAATTTTCTAGAATAAAATTATTTTTGTAGTTTGCTTTTCATTTTATTTGCAAAATAAAGCCCCATATAATAAATACATAATTCACACCTACATAATAAGTATAGATGAATTAAATAAAAGGTCTTAGAAAATGTAACTGTGTGAAAAGACGGAAAACATGAAAACCATATCATATAGCAGAAGAAAAATAAAAGCAAAGAACACAGTAGCTACTGTACCTAACGTGATTTTATGTAAAAAAGAAAAAACAAAAATATATATATATATTTTTTTCCATAGATAGAATGCACACAGACTGTGAGAATTAGATTTTCACACTTGCCACATATGGCTATTTTAATCTCCTGTTCTGCTTTAATCATGCCTTTTTTTTCACTATCATCTGTAATGAATCAGATTCTTAAAGAGGTAGCTCCTACAGTCAAATAATTATGTAAATCATACAGGAAGTAAAAAATTCTTACAGTTGTAAAGTGGAACAAGAACTTATGCTGGAAAAAAAGAAAATAATAAGGCTAAAAAGGTTATATGTCTAATCTCACAAGTTTTAGGTCAATTCAGGTGTTCTTTGGAAACTAACAATTTTTGTTAAGGATTGACAACAGCGTAATATTGGAAATACATTGTGCTATCAAACTATCCTTCTGTGGCTTGGGGAAAAAAAATGCTGGCCATTTCTGTGTGATTCCTACCAGACTTCTGTGTTTCTCACGAGTACAAACAAAGTCGATACCAAGGAAAATCTTGCCTTCTGGTCATTTCAGAAAAGAGGTCAAGCCACAGGATAACCTCTAATAAATGATGCCTTCAGATTAGAGCTGGTGCTTTATTTTGCCACAGCTCTAAAAAGTCTAGTGTTTTGCTGGGGGTTATTGAGCAAATCTTTCAGAGGTTTTCTCTTATGGTTTACCTGTCTTTAGACAGGTCTTAGGACTGTAATTCCCATCTTAATAAACACGGATACTTAATTTCTTCTATTCTTTGAAATTCCTTATCATTTTGATATGTCATCTCTGCGAATAATTCTGCAACAAGGAACTTAAACTCTTGTAGATGACTCTACAATTCTACTGTAATGTTGCAATATTCCTCCTTTTCAGACTTCCCTCACATAAATTCCTTCCAAAAACCTCATATGTCATTTTGTTTAATAACAAGTTGCCTATGAGCTCATGTAATCATGTTTTATGTCAGTTATTTGTAATTTCTAATTGGCATTTAGGCCCTCTGAAGCAGGGTCTGGGCTTTTTCTTTTTTTCTTTGGTTGGAGAGGATTTTTCTTCTCCGTATTTGTACATAGTAAATATCTGTAAATGAATAATTCAAAACCTAAACCTGCTCAATCATCTAGATTTTCAAGAAACATGATATGAAATATTTTTTTTCTTTTAAATAAAATGCATTTTACAGAGTTCTCTTTAAAATTTCTCTTTAATCTGAACTTTTAGGGAATGTTTGAAATGTATTTTCAGAGACTTCTGTCATCTGTTGACTCTTAAGCAAAGTAAATATTTAATCAAGACACCAGGGGAGAAAGCCACCTGGGCAACACAGGCTATTACATTTCATAAAATGTTAAATGGCAATATTTAAGTAGGAAAAAAAAAAATAAAAGTTTTATTTCTGTCATGGGATATTAACACTTACTATCTTTCTTACATTTGGACATGTTTCCAGCCTACACTTGCTCTTCAGAAATGTGAATATCATGGCAGTAGAAAATTAAGAAGCATTGTAATGCTGATTCAGTTTGAATACGTCTGAATTACCAAATGCGTTAAAGACCTATTAATTCTTATCAGTTCAGCCTCAATATCAGTCATCATCCACTAATAATTTTTTTGATTTTTTTTAATGTAAATTTTTTGAATTGGCAAAATTTAAGAAACCAGGCTCATGATTCTATAATGTATTAGTGAAAGACAAATTTTCAACTCATTAAAATGTTGATTATCTTCTGAGATCCCCTCAATTGTCTTTTCAATTGCTGCAACACAAAGATGACAGTTCCTTAGCTGAATATAAAGGTAATTCTTTAAAAATTTCTTATTTTCAAAAAAGCAAAGACCTGTCTACCCTGCTGGAGGTGGTTATGTGGTAAGAGAAAATGGCTATATATCTTTTCGTATAAAATTATGAGGTTTATATATTTGCCGCAGACTGGAACATTGTTACTTGTCTGTCTTTAAGTGGAACATTGTATTCCAATAAAGTATAATTTCTCAGCTTTATTCTTAATCCAACTTCTGTCAACAACTAAGATTTAGTTTAGCGAAATTTATTATAAGAAATATTCTCCTTCATTTCTTTTGTCACACAGCTTTTTAATTAGATCTCAAGTTAGTAAACATACTTAATCTCTCATTCAGCATTCCTGAGGCTGATACAGACCATGTTATCCTGAGATTACTACGGTTCAAAAATAGTCCTGTTTTTGGTTTTTTTTTTTGTTAACAGTCTTCAGGCTGGAAATTGTTTTGCAATGCCTTTAGAAACATGGACTGCTTCCTGATTTGGTAGACCAGGGTCTGCCAAACTAAGCAGTAACTAACTGCACACTAAACGTTTTCTTACTTAAAAAGTTTTCCCTACTTCTGATTTTGCCTGAAAAAAACATTAAGTATTCACAAGGATATAAAAGAGGTTCTCAGACAAACTACAGATGATGACTTCAACTTAAAACTGGCTATTATTTTCTTTATTAACTTCTAATAAAAATCAGTAGTAAACATTCATGTTTATAACCAAAGCTGCCTTTTATTGGATTTATAAACCCATTAATTGTAAAACCGTCAGAAGTTTTTAATGATTAATCACAGCTAGTTGAACAGAAAAAAGATCCAAAACACAAATAACACCACCCAACATGCGGGTTTTCACTTACCAGTAAAGGATCAGGATAGCACACGGTGCGTTCAGAGACCACTGCTCCACTGAGTTGAGGTCAGCCCACCACATCGGCATGTCCCTGTTTTCTCATTTCATTATTACTTGTGAAGAAAATTTGTCTAGCAAGATAACACCTGATATAAAAACACCGGAATGAGGTGAAATATAAATGATGCACAACTTTCACAGCTAGGAAGTGGTTAAAAAAACCAAAGACACACAAAAAAAACCCCACAACAGCAAAAAAATGTTGTTCTCTTTCAGATTCTACCCAGTTGCTCATCACTGTGCTGAATTTCTCTAGGCACGTAGTGTATCCACTTAGTAAAACGGATTGAGCAAAATGGGCATTGGTGACTTATCCAAAGGGAAGGGCAGCTTCAGATCAAAACTCCATGAGAGCAGCATGATCAGCACGTAGATAAAGTCACTGCTGAGGTATCACTGTAACAGCAGGTGGCTGAGGGAGCCAGGAGCAACACATTCATTCTTGGGTTGATTTTGTGTCACTAGTTTGTGTCGCTATAGGAAAGCAGCTTGTAAATTATTGATCACACGATCATACAGCTTGATTAACCTCTATGACAAGGTGACCCACCTAGTGGATGAGGGAAAAGCTGTGGATGTTGTTTATCTAGGCTTCAATAAAGCTTTTCACACTGTTTCCCGTAGCATTCTCCTGGAGAAACTGGCTGCTCAGGGCTTGGACGGGCATACTTTTCACTGGGTAAAAAACTGCAGGGATGGCTGGGCCCAAAGAGTTGTCGTGAATGAAGATAAATCCACTTGGTGGCCAGTCATAAGTGGTGTGCCCCAAGGCTCAGTATTGGGGCCTGTTCTCTTTGAGCTTTGTCAACAATCTGGATGAGGGGATCAAGGATACTCTCAGTAAGTTTATAGGTGACACCAATTTGGGCAGATGCATTGATCTGCTTGAGATTAAGGAGGCTCTGCAGAACAGGCTGGTTTGATGGGCTGAGGCCAGTGGTATGGGGTTCAACAAGGCCAAGTGCTGGGTATTGCACTTTGGTCACAATAATCCCAGGCAACGATACAGGCTTGGGGAGCAGTGACTGGAAATCCCCTTTCTGCCAGGCAGAAAGGGACCTGAGAATCTTAGCTGATGGTCAGCAGTGCGCCAGGTGGCCAAGAAGGCCAATGGGATCCTGGCTTAGATCAGGAATGGTGTGACCAGCAGGAGTAGGGAAGTGATCGTGCTCCTGCGCTCGGCACTGATGAGGCTGCAGCTGGAGTACTGTGCTCAGTTTTGGGCACCGCAGTATAAGAAAGACATTGAGGTACGGGGGCGGGTACAGAGAGGGGCAACTGAGATGACGAGGGGTCTGAAGAACGTGTCTATGAGGAGCTGGGCTTGTTTAATCGGAAGAAAAGGAGGCTCAAGGGAGACCTTGTCAATCTGCAGCTATATGAAAGGAGACGGTAGGAAGCTGGGTGTTGGTCTCTTCTCCCAAGTAACACGCGATAGGACGAGAGGAAATGGGCTGAAGCTGTGCCAGGGTAGGTTTAGGTTAGGTATTAGGAAAAATTTCTTCACCAAAAGGGTTATCAAGCCCTGCAACAGGCTGCCCAGGAACGTGGATAAGTCACCATCCCTGGAGGGATTTAAAAGAAGCATAGACGTGGTGCTGATGGACACGTGGTGACCTGGCAGTGCTGGGTTGGACTTGATGATCTTAAAGGTCTTTTCCGAACAAAATGATTCTATGATTCTATGAATATTGAGAAACATAGGACTAAGAAAGTATGATCTATGAGTTTCTCTCAGGGTATGACGGAACAGTCTACAGTTAAGGCTGAGATAAATAAAAGCTTATTACATTGAACACAAGTCAGAAAATTGTCTTAACGTTACTGCTACACTGAGAGTTGCTAAGGGAAGGGCTCAGCTGCTGTATATGCCTGTTTCACTAAATGTCATTGATGGAAACCAGACGACAGGATCTAGATGCATATTCTAAGATGAAAGCTGTACTAAAGCAGGAAACACTGGTTTTATAAGATGTATAAAGAACTTTTAAAAAGAGACAGATCCATGAAAACACAATTCTGTGGCTTTTGCTTACAAGCTCTCCTCCCTGACACTTTCCCCACTGCTGCTTCATCCCCCTACTCTTCTGGTTTTTTCCCTACCTTATCATCTTTGTCTTCAAAGTAAAAGTAAATAAAAATTTAAAAAAAAAAAAAAAAGNGAAAATCTACACTGAGAAAAAGATATTGCTATGCCTATATTAAAAATCATAATAACAAAGAGTAAGCTAAGTTGAAACTTCCAAAATGACTGTAGAAATTTCTACTCGGTATCCACAACCATTCACGGCGTATTTCAACAGGCCAATTTAAAATTTGAATAATTACAAGTGACACTGCAAGTTGCATCCCTATTGTGCCTGTCAGATGCTCTCCAACGTGATCAAGAGGGCAATTCAAATTTGTAGAAGACACTATGCACCAGATTCTTCAGAAACTGTATCTTGAACTTTCTGACAGTACAAAGGAGAACAAACCTGAATAAAAGAAAGCCTTCCTAACTTGGATATGATCTGTCCCTCTCTAGCGGGAGGTGTCCCTGTCCACGGCAGGGGCGTGGAACTGGATGATTTTAAGGTCCTTTCCAACTCAAGCCATTCNACAGTGATAGAATAATTGTTCCATCCAAATGTTTAGATAGTTTCATCTAAACATGAGGAGAAATTTCTTTCCTGTGAGGGTGACAGAGCCTGGAACAGGCTACTGCCCAGAGAGGTTCTGGAGTCTCCTTCTCTGGAGACTTTCCAAACCCACCAAGCCACGTGTCTGTGCGACTTTCTCTAGGTGAAACTGCTCTGGAGGGAGGATTGGACTACAAGATCTCTAGAGGTCCCTTCCAGCCCCTATCATTCTGTGAGTCTATAATTGCAGTATCATCTGCTGTGACTCTACTATCTCACTTTCCATCTGATTTACTTACTTAAAGTGTAAGGGACTTTTTTTTTTTTTTTGCTATATTTTTTGGTTGTTTTGGGGTATTTTTGGTGGTATTTTGGTTGTTTGTTCTGTTGTTGGGTTTTTTTTAAGGAAGAAAAAGAATAATTGTCTTCTGTTAAATACTTCTGGAATGTTTCAGTTTATTTCAGAAACAGGAAAAACTTCTATAAAGATTATTAATTTTTTAGTGCACTGGACAGAAGTATTATATTTTGTTTGTAATATCAGTGATGTGATACATGGTTTGTGAAATGAATTTGATTAATTACTATTGTTTATGTTGTTTTTACTTCGAGCATGAAAAATAAATCCTTTTGTTTCATCAACAGTTTTTTTCTGGGTAATTGTAAAAGTTCCAAAGTGTGCATTTCTAAATAAGCAGAAAGGACAAAGTTGTTGTTATGCTTTTAGCTTTAAAAATAAAATACTGGTTTTGTGAAGATTTGTACCCCTAAGTGACAGATCAGCATCCTCCGTTCCATGCTCTCTTGCTCCGAGATATGTTTTCTATGCAGAGGTGAAAAGTTCACTATCTGTGAAGATTACCGAACATCTATTTAAGGGTTCTCCTTGACTCCTCTTAAAATCTTATTCTAGGATTTTTCAGCATTCACTTGTCATGTAAGACATCTGACAGTCCAAATTCTGAGAATAATGGTACTTAGGAATGATTTTTCTATGTGTATCTGCACGATTATTTAGAAAATCTACACTGAGAAAAAGATATTGCTATGCCTATATTAAAAATCATAATAACAAAGAGTAAGCTAAGTTGAAACTTCCAAAATGACTGTAGAAATTTCTACTCGGTATCCACAACCATTCACGGCGTATTTCAACAGGCCAATTTAAAATTTGAATAATTACAAGTGACACTGCAAGTTGCATCCCTATTGTGCCTGTCAGATGCTCTCCAACGTGATCAAGAGGGCAATTCAAATTTGTAGAAGACACTATGCACCAGATTCTTCAGAAACTGTATCTTGAACTTTCTGACAGTACAAAGGAGAACAAACCTGAATAAAAGAAAGCCTTCCTAACTTGGATATGATCTGTCCCTCTCTAGCGGGAGGTGTCCCTGTCCACGGCAGGGGCATGGAACTGGATGATTTTAAGGTCCTTTCCAACTCAAGCCATTCTGATTCCATGATTCCGATTCTAGCAGCCAGTAGCTATCGTACTAATAATTTCCATAGTTAGTAGGGTAGTTCTCTAAGATTATGATTTTTACACGACTTTCAGGGAAGGATATTGATGTGATTCATAAGTTAGTTATTACTTAACCGGATCAGATCTATTGCATTGCTCCTAAGCAATAGGAAGTCAATGCAATCTGTACCCAATTCTGCTAATTGCTGGAAACGCCTTAATTCAATTGCATGGAAAATTAACGGCTGATATACAAGGAAATCTCTTGCGGTCACACAATCAAGAATTGTATCAAGAGTTTTTAGAGAAAAATCCATTGCAATCACTCTACCTAGCACATTAATCTAATTTTGAGAAGGAAAAGGTCACACAACAATTTCAACCGCTGCCAAAGGATACCAAATTTCAAAAGACAAATGCTATGATTAGCAGATGAAAGAGGACAACTCTATTTCAGGAGGGCTGATGCCACTCAAGTGTAGGAGAAATGAGAAACCAGTGCATATTGTATTACTGCACAAATACTTGTACTTCCTCTTGGAGTAATGGAGAATAACATTTCCAAATTTGTGATTACTGATCCTTTCATGCCAAATGTGTGAGATTATCTCTGGCAGTTGTGGATAAGCAATATCTTATGTGGACTGTGAGGCAAAGTTTAGGTATTTTTATCAACTCTCTGAAACTCCTACCAATTCAAAGAGCAAGCCTTGTAAAATAATACTAATCTATGAGCATTGAGGAGTGCAAAATTTCAGCACTTTTCTTCTGTTGTTTGCAAAAAAAACCGCAACCAGCCACGCAGTGAATATTAGTATCTGAATAGGACAGCCATCATGGTTCAACATAATCTCAGAATTTTTGAGAGACATAATGAAGACCACCTCATGGCTGTGTGTACTAAGGGCTCTTGTTGGTAAGAGCTGGAGTCAGTTGCTGTGACTATAGTAGGCCTAATGTTTTTTTTTTTTACAGCCTTTTCATGCTATGCCAGGCAAGCTTTACGTATGTTGACCGTGACGGCCAAAGATGTTCTTATGTAGAGTTATAAATACGCTAGGGTTGATCTTTCTTTAGCTCAATAGACACCTGAAAGAAGGCAAAGTTTCATTTTATAGAGCTCCTTTTGAGTCATATGCTTACACTATAAACAGAACCAAACATTTAGGTGAAAAATTGCCAAATTGCCACTGATGAACCAAACTTCAAGGCTTCGGGTTCTTCTCCGGAAACTTTCCCTTCCTGAGTAATGTCCGGCGCATGAAAGCGAGAGGTATCCTACATTAACAAACTTTTATGCTAGTAAATGGAGATAATTGCAGATATCAGCATACAGGACACAAAACTAAAGGCTTCTGTGGCATGCTGTGACATTGTTAAAATTCTTAAACTAGCCGAGCACTTCTGAAACTCGTGTTTATATTGATGCAACTCAGAAGCAAATTCTGCCTCTCATTTAATTAATGCCTTCTAGTCCTTCTAGACTCTCACGAATGCAGGTTAACAACAGAGCACTTCATCCATAATAAACAAGCTTTTGTATTAGAAATCAGAAGCCAAGAGAGTTGTGAATGCGTCAGATAACTACTAATTTAATCATTCTACGTCTCCCAGGAAGAAATTCCAACTAATTTCAAGATTAATGTTTTAAATATCTTCTCTGACGCACCATGAATATGATTGTAACAGCTATTCCCAGAGCAGTTCCAGGCATACACAGAGCTCGAGACAGGTCGTGCATATATCTTGCCATGGCCCAGAAGCAGCAACAGACCCTGATCAATATGTCACTTAGAGTAACAAGATGTGGCCACGTTAAAAATGTATCAAAGGTCAAACTTTGAACAATGCTGAATTTCTCTACATACTCTCTGCAAGACCTGATGTAGGACAGTTTTATTTCAAAATAAAGTTGTAAGAATCGTATCATAGACTTAATTGTAAGGTCACAATATGCCTTAATGTTAAATAGATTATCCTAATACTCTCTTTTCCTTAAAGGATAGGGTCACATCTTCTCTAATATTTAAGGTTCAGCTTCATTTGCAGAATTTCTATATTCTCTCTAGATCATTCTTCAATTTACAATGTATTATGTCACCTATACTTAATTCTGCATGTAAAAAACACGAGAAAAACTATATGAACACACTTTTGCAAAGGGAAAGAGAGGAGGGCACTGACTTAGAGCTGTTGTGGGACCAAGCTCTCTCTTCCCCTCTTTCCCGTGCTTCTGCCTCGTGAAAACCAACTAGAGCAGCATGAACGTGGAAAGCAAAAATGAGTGGAGAGAGAAGCGGAAACCAACTAGGGTTTGATGCTTTCACTCCACCATTGTATCATTTTGTCGCCTGGTTCCTATAACAGTTTGGCATCTTCAAGTTCCGAAAGAGCTATTTCCTTCACCTCCCTCCCTCATGTGTCCAGGCCAGCATGGACTCCCACCCCACACAGCAGTGCACATCTGCAGCCATCGAAGACCTTTAGCCCTTGCCAGTCTTTGGGAGGGTGACTTCAAAATGTGTTTTCTTCTTTCTTTCTTTCTCAGGATGTTAGAGCGTTAAATACGAACAGATGAGGTAGGGGAAAAGGACAGAGAAAGCAATGTACATGCTAACAATAACGAAAAGGAATACACAATGTCTTTGTGAGGGATGATGTGGTTGTGGAAGAAAAACGAGGGACTGATGGAAAAGAGGTGGAGAAATATTGGAGAATGTACTTCAGCTACTTTGATGTTATTCTGTCAAAACAAAATAGCTGTGAAAACAGTTTAACTGATGACTATTAATCATCTACTCAACCGGCCCTACTCAGTGTTGAAAAGCTGAACAAAGTTGCTGCTGGATCTGCCATAAAGCTAACGCACAAGTTAATCATTTAGCATTAGGTGATAGAGAATTAGGGTCCCACTGCCTTCAAGGAAGCTGCTCTGTGGCTCAGTCTGCCCTGCGGTCAGAGAAGGAAAGAATGTCAGGAATTGCTGAGCACTTGAACAGCAATTAAACTCAGGTATTTCTGTTAGCAAGTCCTGCTCATGACACTATTCTTTTATAGGCACCTCCATAGTTATTCTTCTTGGGAGAACTTTTTACAAAATCTAAAATTACCTCCATATGCATTTTTTAAGAATAGTGGAATACATTTCAGGGGGGAAAAAAAAAAGCCTATTTTCTGTAATCCAATAGCACCTAAAAGCTCCCATCTAGATTAGAGAAAAAATGTAAGCGTTGTACTACCATATAACAAAAGGCAACAAGTAAAATAAAAAGATTTTAAACAAACAAGACAGCTTGAAGAAAGACGGTGTTATGCCCACGTTGCAAAGTGAACTGAGTCACCAGCAGGCTGGCTTACCTCGGCCACATGCTTGTTTGTGACATTAGGGAAACAAAGCAGTGGAAGATAAATCAAAATCTCCTGATTCCCAGTATACTGTCTTAACCAAAACCCAAGATTGCTCCACTCAAAAATAATTTTTTTGTTTCTTTACATAAAAGAAATTAGTGCCTGAGGCTATCTCTTGATTGCACAAAATATAAAAACATAAACCATAATTTATTTCATGTATTATAAATACTTTTTCACTGCTTATGCTCTTCAACATCCTACTTCCATAATGATTAGCTTTCACTAATTTTAACATAGGCAGATATAATCACAAAAAATGGATAACATTGAAAGAGAATGTATAGAAACAGAGTTTATATTATCAATTACTTATTCATAGAGTCTCTTGGAATCAGAACAGATGTTTTAATTATGAATAACTATGAAATTAATTAAACTGTGATTTTAATACATGTTTCTAATGATATAAACTGAGCTATATTTAGCCATCCAGCCTCACTATGTATTTCTCAAATTCTTCACATATAGATCTCTCCGATATGTGGTCACTCTCTTCCAGGAAAAGGTCTCCGAAAAAAATAAAATTATTTACTTACAAGTAAGAATTTATTTTGTTCAGTAATGAATTTCCTCCAGTCATTGCTCTTTCACTAACTCTGTGGTTGTTTGCTTTATCGTACATTCATTTCCATGGCCAATAAACATTCAGTTATCTTTTTCTTAAGAAAGCAAACACCACTAATGCTGCCCGTTAGTGTCCACATAGGTAAAAATAGTATCTGATCAATTCAATTATGGTTTTCATATTACTGAAAAAAAAACTTTGTCCAAGACTTTTACAGAGAAAGCTAAATAGAGTTTTTAACACTTTTTGGGTTCATTTAGTTCTCAAGGATCACACTGGCAGTGGGAATGTCAGACATTTTGGTAGCTCTTATCGCAAAGGGCTTTTCTTCTAACATTGACATGTCTCAGGATTTTGTCTACCTGAATTCATTTCTTTGTGGGATGGGGATTCCTGTCATAAATAATGATCCTCATGATCGCTCCATATAGAATTTCTCCGCAGAATTACTGTGTGACCTTTATATTTCATTTAAAGTGCTGCAATAAAACACAAAACAAGAAAGGCAAGTAAGATTTTTCTCACTGACACAAAGCCAACAAAATTTTCATTTACCAATGACAGAAAACAGATCAATGGAAGATGAAAACTTCAAATGGAGCTGTGTTACAAACAAATGAAACTCAAAATGCTTGCTGATGCAAGGACTTCACTTGCTCTCTCTGCCTTTTGGTCAGAAGACGATCTGTATCTTGTGGGGAAAACTGGATCTCAAAATTATGTAGAGAAAGTGCTAAAACCATTCAATATCCATGCTGTGACTTATTAACTAGCACAGGACAGAAAGAGGCGTAATCAATATAACAAACGATATATTATTGGGAACTGCAGGGCTACACAAGACATCTAAAATTCCTGAATCTGCCAACAATTCCCACTTATTTTACTGTGTGACAACTGTAAGTTCTGTTCATGCAAAACAGTCCATTTAAACACTTTTCACGCTGGTAGCGGAAAAAAATGGTATTTTGTAGGGCAGTTTGTGCATTTTGATGACTTTTTAAATAATTTTTTTTTCACAAAAAAAAAGTTCTTCAACCTCTGGATTACTGTCTGGTTATTATTCAGTTTGCCAGGATTTGAGCAGTGTTTTGTTTGTATTCTATCTTTTCATCCTTCTATTAAATCAGCACGTTAATCCCATCAGCATCAGCTGCTTTAAGTTTCTTAAACACGGGATTTGCTGATCATCTCTGCTATTAAGTTTGATTTACCTGATGACAGGTTCTCCTCTGCATGATTATTGCACATTTCCTCCCATTTTAGGGCAAGAGAGCCCGATTTTACAATTCTGGTTGTGTCTAGCTGCAAATTTATTGTTTAGTGGATGGGGAAAGAGGGCCTACAGTACTTAAAAGACAACACGCTGTTTTACTCATGTAGGAAAATGGTGTCTGGGATATGCGAGATCCCAGATCTGGGAGAAGTCTTATGAAAAAAAAGATGTTAATTGCGCTACCAGTTCATCCGAGCTACCTACTACATTTGATGGAATGTCATTTCATGTCCTTCCCAGTTTAATCACCAGGGTTAATGGTGGTGACTCCATAAGTTTCCTAGTCCCTCAAGAGCTGCATTTCCCTGTGCCCCGCCCCCCCCACACACACACTCCGCCACCCCTGGCCCACACTAGTCCTGCAGAAGTGCCTGTAAGGGATGATATATGGAACGTATCTTTATAATTTGAAGGGATTCACGTTTTCCTTTCTTTGTTACCTCTGCAGCTCCTTCCTATGGCTATGGCTGCCTATTCACTGCAGCAGGATGCTATCCACTTCCTGCATCTGCATTCATCCCTTGGCTTCTTGGAGATGACTATTTGGATACAGGACGTTTTTTCATTCTCTTTCACAGAGGATTGTTCTTGAGGTAATTGAGGACTGGACACTTGAAATCAGCTGCGTACTGACTCCTCCAGGATTCCTACTCTGTTTCTAAACAATTATCTGGTATGCTCAACTAGAGATGGAAACATAGACAAATTGCAAGACATTCTCAAAGATTCTTTAGTAGCAGAAAGTCTACAACAACCTCATCACTCAGAATTCTACTTTCCCCATTCTATTGTATTCAGATCTGATTGTTTTTCTGCCTGGTCTGAAGATAGTGTGAAAACTGGTAGTGAAAACTGGCTTTCCATCTGCTTCCTAATTATTTTTATGTTGGACATAGAACCACAGAATCATTAAGGTTGGAAAAGACCTTCAAGACCATCAAGTCCAACCATCTACCCAACATTATCCTGACCATTAAACCATGGCCTGAAGGGCCACATGCAAACATTTTTTGAACACCTCCAGGGATGGTGACTCCATCGCCTCACCATTCTCTCACAAAGGGAATCTTTCCAAATCGCCAACCTAAACTTCCCCTGGCGCAACTTAAGCCCATTTCCTCTCATCCTAGAGGTCTTAGGACTGATTGTACTAACTACCACAGCAATGGCATGAAACTGGCCTTCTTAGAATGACTGTCAGTGACATGAGTGCTCAACTTCACTATCGTAATTTGAAAACTAAACAGCTGTTCCATTTTTGTCTCTATAAAGGTGGTATTAGAGCAGCATAAAGCTATTGAGACAGACATCTGTTCAACTGCACATACATCTGTCTTGGAGATTTGCTCATTTCTTGTGTTTCTAAATAAATCTTAATTTAAGGACACCAAATACTTTTAAAATGTAAATTGAACATAATAAACTCTATAATGTATGCAAGTCTTCCATGTATTTCATAGAGAAAAACAGAGGCAATAATAAGAGCCTAGGCTCAAAGAATATGTTAAAAGCAGAGCCCAGGTGAACAGTTTATAGTTCTGCTGCTCAAGCCAAGATGCTAACCCCAAGGAAGTCTGTGCCTGTTTTCTGAACCCAGGGAGAGAACGTCACACAGAATCATTTACCCCAACCAGCAAAGAAAACACTGCCTTTACCTGCACACCCCAGTTTTATTCCAGAAAAAGTGACAAGACAATACTACAGTACAGCCGCTAGATAAGAACACTTTGAAAGAAAGTAAACAGGACACTAGGTTAACTAATCTTCCTTAAAACCCTGAATTTCAAAAAAAATAGATAAGATTTATATAGTTTATACAAACAAACATACTTGTATAAATATATTGATATATTTGAGGAAAAGTGGGCTTTTTTTGACAGAAAAGTTTCCATGTTTCATTTGTTGAATCCAAGTATTAGGGACTAGGGTAGGTAGACACAGAAATTACAAGAAAATACCAGTTCAAAATAAGAGAAACATAAACATGACCTAAGGAACTGCTTGACTTCCCTTACAACAAACATACTTTTAATACATATTTAGATTTAAATAAAAATCTTACACTAAAATAACCCTAAAATAATATCTGCATCAAAACGTTCATTTGTTCCTGACAAATGCCTGTCATATCATAAAGTGACTAAATAAGCTTAACCTTTATGATTGTACTTAAAAATAGACGTACTAGTGTTAGGGCTTCCTGATTTTTAAACAGGAGGTTTATTTATTGAGAAATAATGGATATGATCGGGTTTATTCAAACATTTAAAGTAATGTTAGATATTAAACCAATTGTAACACAGGCCCAAGAAGTACAGATTTTTTCATTCAGTTTTAGAAGCAAAGTGGGAGACTGCCCAAGCTGTTGGAATTTAACTGTTTAAGCCTGTCATATAAAGAGGCTTATGCCTCTTGAAAATTATTAGAATTGGCATTAGAAATATTTTCATCACTGCTGTTGCAAATCACAATTTAGACTTGGTTAAAATGAATCCTCTAAGCCTGACAAAATAAAGTTGTGCTTACTGTATTTAAGAAAATTGTACCTACTCCTTTGACCTCCCGGATAAAGTCTTGGACAGGCTACCCTTACCTAATAAAAACATGGTTGACTTCCATGTACAATACTTTGAATATAAATGTGTATTTTTATATTCCAAAGTAGGACAGTGTTATTATATCTTAGACTATTTAAAATCTTTAGCAGAAGTGCTGCAGCTTTTCTGACCAGTCCCCATTTTGTAACTAGTGATGTTGATCAACGTTTTTTCTTGAGCTCCATCAATTAGGTGTAATTGTGATCTATTAGTTTACCATAAATACTCAGCTGTGCTACTAATTCAAGATTCATTTAAGATTTCAGAGAAATCTGCATGACTTTATTCTACTCCTTCCTCTGACCTTAAAGCTGTACCTGTACTTGGGCAGAGCAGATAGGAAACATTCTGTATTATAAAGATATTTAAAATCTTTTATTCCAAATGGCTGATATTGCTGTTGCCGTTTTGGGTAGCAGCAGCAGCTGATTAAACCGAAGAAAGAAATACTTTGGAAGGGAACTTCTACCTCTGAGGGAAACAGCCAGATTCGGACCAAGGATCTGGTCGTTTGAAATACCTTCTGCTGCCATTTTTTGCCTCTTGGTATCAAGGCGCAACGATGCAACTGTACTTTGATCATTTGCTCTACAATGGCACACCATCTTCTGCAAGTGGGACACAGACCACAGATAGAAAAGGAAAAACACGCTGAAACACAAGCTACAGCACCTGAGACACGAGCCAGCCACGAGCTGCATTTTGCTGGCTGCTTTTTCATGCAAGATCAAATGAGAAAACAAAAGAGTCACATGGTTTATGAGGCAATTTCTGAAACAGAGGCATTAAGAAAGCAAACAAGAAAAAACGCCTATGGCTTTTGATGGAGCAAAAAAAAAAATCACTGAAACCGATCCGAGAGTGAAAGGAATACATTTAAAGAAATGCAGCAGATGGAGAGCAGAATAACATCTTGAGTTAATTTATTTTTGAAGTACACAATGAGTTTTCAGATATAATTGAATTAAAGAGGAGAGGATGAAATAACCTTTTTCTTGTTCTGCATATTTTTCTCACAAAAAACAAGCATAGCAAGTTGTCTGAGACTTTCAGAAAAATCAGCCTGAAACGTTAATTGTTTTACTTGATCTTATGGAAACCTGGTTGACGAATGTGTCCAAGTAGAGCAGCAAAATGGCCAGTCATCAGGTGCCTCGACTGCTTGCTTATTCAGGCATCACCACAATACAATGCTTGTCGTCGTGCAGGTGTACCAGCCCTGTGATCCAGCAACAGCTGCAAGTGAAATGTTTCTTCTGCTTTACAAGATATATATTTTAGCAGTTTTCTTCCTAGAAACATACATTGAGAAACGCTACGATGGCCTGTAAGAGCTACAGTCTTCCATACCTAGACTGGTTTCAGTATCAATTCCACATTCCTAAAAGTAACATGCACGTGGAAACAAAGGAAGATATTTTAATCTCTGGACACACACACAAAATAATCTGTTTTATTAATTGAGTTGTTAACTTCTATTGATTCATGAAAAATGTCAATATTATCAATCAAAGAAATTCATTCATCATGTCAGAGGTGCTTTCCTTTACTTATCTTGCAAGTAGGTAGGTTACCCACCAGCTCGTAGTGCATACACACGGCCCTCTTCCCAAATCATATAGAGCTAAAGAAAAACTTCTAGACAATGTGTGTAAACTAAATTACTGCAGATTTTAAAAAATAAAATAAAGTAATGCATCTCCTTCAATCAGCTTCAAATTTGTTACTTTTCAAAGTGATCTTTCAGGAAAAAGGGATAATTTTAGTACTATTTTTTTTTGGATCAATATTTCTACCAATCATATTCCTATCACCCATTCATATCCTTAGTGTGCAATCTTGCAGTGGCAACTGAGAGGTAGTCTCTGTACAGGACAGACCTTAGTAATCTGCTAGCAGATCCTTAGCACTCAAGATGTTGTAGTCACAGAACAATTTTTTCCCTGTTGCTGAGCCTCCCGGTTTCATGAGACATCTTTCTTTAGTAAAGCGGTAATGGAAAAGAAGGAAACAGTTATTAATTCCAGCATTAAAGGGACTACCTCAAACAATATCCGGTTCCACCACCTTAAGCACTCTGCAACATCTCAATCATCCTTAGCACCCATGACGAACAAGTTACAGATGCAGAAAATCTTATGAAAAGTGTTAATGCATAGGATACACAATTGATGTGAGAATGAAAAGCTCTGCAGTAGTGCCACATGAGCTTCTGATTGGGTTTGGGTAGTAGGACGCTAACAGAGGAGACAAGGAAAATAACAGGCAAGTGTGGACTGAGAGCTAAAATGGGAGTACTCATGAGAAGGTTTTGCAAAACAGCGTCATGCTTTTTCTCCTGATTTGTCAACTTCAACCTCTGAGAAATTAGGGAAGAATGCGCAGAGCTGAATGAAGAAAAGACAAAATGGACAGTCTTTAAACCCCAAGGATACTCTGGGCAGGGGAAAACGAGACTATCACTTCTGCAATCTATGATTTATGGAAGAGCTGTTAGGAGGGACCACCCTGCCTCTATCAGACAGCTTTCAAAAGAGAACACAAGTTTTTCTCATATTTACTTTTATTCTGAATTGGAAAGAAAGAAACATCCACTAGGAACTCTGAATTCCTGTATTTAGCATGACGCTTCACTGAGTCCTAGAACAACTCAAGTTCTCAGACTGATGAACTGTTTGGCAAGGCTTGTAACAGTGTGGTCTACAACATAAGTCTTTCAAAACAGCTATGCAGTTGGCATTTGGGCAGTGAAAAATTAAAATTTTATATGGCATCTATGTTTTACAGCTACACCTACTCTGTGACGGGGAGGAGACCAGGAACACTGAGGGAATGTTTTAGTTAAGACATTGAATTATAGTCAAGCTCTTCCTTTTATCTTTGATGAAAATTTACTATGGGAAAAATTTAGAGCTCAGATATGCAAAGTTACGTTTTATTGAACTTTAATCGGAGCTTTTAAAATCCATTAACAGATTTTATCCTTCTCTACGGCAGAGATAAAATAAAAAATCTATCCCAAAAGGCTCTTGTAAAACTGTTAATACCAATACTCATACTAGCTTCCCTAAGTTTTTTTTCCTTTAATTTTTAATCTACTTCCAACTCAGGTCTAACATAACCTCACTGAAAGGAGGCTCTCCCAACCTCCCATCCCACCTCACCTCATCATTCCATTGCCATTATTTTTTTTTTTCCCCTTCTGATGAGGACCATTTCTGTTCCCATCAAAGATCTCTCTGGACGAATTCCCTCTCCTCAGTTCCATGAGAGATTACACAGTAAAATTTACAACAACACAAACGCTGAGTCAAGGGATTTGCACAGAGATTATGTTCTGGCAACACTTAACACACTTCTAGCTACCAGTAAGATTGAATTTCATTGTTTCATGCGAACAATGGATGCAGTATAACTATATTCTTGTCAGTGACAAAAATGGTAATGATCTGTAAACTTACACACATAACCGATAACAGTTGTCACGTGCTGTCCATGTGAATTTTTTTTCTGAGCAAATCATAATTTTAATCTACTTAGAAATGATCCACAGTCCAGTAAAGGGGACTGCAGCAAGGGGATTTCATTAAGCATTCCTTCTCAGAACAGGAAAAAATAATTTTACTTCTGTCAGTTCTTGAATGTATTTGCACATTCAGCTATCAATTATAATAAGTGAATGATACGCTCCAGGCCAGATCATCCAAGAAAATACAAATCCGCGTACGGTGCTGACATCCTAGAAGTGAAACAAAGCTGAATATGGAAAAGGGGAATATCTACCACATCTGCCAGTTCTTGTTTGATAACCTTTCTCAAAAGGTCTGGCTAAGAAGCCCCTGAAGAATTCATTGCTCTGTAACCTGTTCCAGCACCCTAAGCTATGACTCGGTGAGCTATTTTACTCCACCCAACCCCCTGCCTTTTTTTTTTTTTTTTCTTTTCTTTTCTGCAAGAGGTATTTGGTGGTATCGTGTGCAGTAGACTCTATCATAACCTAGTCAGGATATCTTCTGATGCCAGGTAACTTGTCATGACGTGCTTCACCTTCCTTCCCTTGCTACCGATTGGCAGCTTCTGCACCCTGGTCATGGTGCAGGTGCTCTCTTTTGGCAGATTTGCTCAGGTAATAGAGCAATCCAATCTAAGCATCACCGGGAACCCTCGACAGAACATTTGCTGCTTTGGAAACATTTGCACTCACCATATGGCAAGGGCAGCTTAGGCTGTGAAACTGTGATCATTTTGAGTTTTACTCCGTGAGGGCATCTGAGATTTAGGATGGCCAAAATTCATTAAGTGTTGACAAAGCCATCCAAATGTTTAATGCAATTTTCTAGGATAGTTCCAGGGCTGAGCAAAGAAGGGGAGTTTGCTTTTCATTGCCAGTTGCAGAAGGACATCTATTTCAACAAATGTTCTACACCTCAAGACCTCCAACCCACATTAAAGTGAAGTGGTAGCTTTGTAGACCAATGGAACAAAATATAACAGCTTGCAATACTATTCATATTGTCTGCATTTTTTTTTTTATTCAGCATTTTCAGCAATGTACTTACCAGAACATCAAAAAGAATGATAACGTGACAGGTATGACAATCGGATTGCTTCTTTCACACTTTAAAGGCACTAGAGTTCTTAAATAGACTATACATTTTAATCTGCTTTAAAAATAGAGGACATTAATTTGTTTTTTACTGTAAATTTTAGAATCTAAATCTTTTCTATATTTCCTGGCATGGAAAATATGGAAAACACTTCTCTTACATCATTCAATGCTGTTATTATAAGTTCTCACCCTAAATGATTGCAAAATATGCAGTAGCATAAATTATCATGAGCCAATTAAAAACCCTCACAGATTATTGCTTGCTCGTTTACCCATATACCATAGTTCATGGCAGTCGCTTTTTTACATGATCATGTTTCAATGACAACAACTTTTATTCCCATTTGCTCTTCAGCCAAAGAACCTTCTGAAAAACACCTTTAGCCCTCTCTTATGGATACCAGGTTCCTCACTAGCCAGCTGTTCAATACATTTAAAATTTATTTTTTTTTAATTCAGTGGGAGCAGCTCTGTTAACAGAAAGAAAATGATTTCATATAATGGTGAAAAATGTAACATAAAGGCAAACATCTTTTATTTCCAGTTTACTGTTGGAAAAAAAAAAATAAAAAGGAAAAGAATGGAGCAGCTGCTCATGGTCATGGAAGTGATGTAGGAGTAAGTTATACGTACACCACATACAAGATAATGTTTGCTCCCTTTCATGCTCTCTTCTCATGACTGTTTATTCTTGTATTACAAACTGACTAGATTATACATTAATCATTTCCTTTTATTTGTGTTTTAATATTTATATTATTCCAAACACTAGTGTGCAAATTAAACACTTGCTGTCGGTGCCTGCTTCACCTTCCTCAGCATTGGTTCTAACAATTTGATGTCAGAAGATTAATCATCATAATCAAGAAGACCAAAGGTTCTTTGTTTAAAAACGATTTTGTGAGATCTCATTTATTTTAATAAGTGAAAAACAAAACTCCTGTTACGTATGCTCATGTTTCCCGAGAGATCCAAAGACTAAAGTTCACCAACTTGAGAGACTATGTCAAAAGACAATGGACTCCAGAGTCCATCTTTTCTTCCTCTACTGCCTTAAGTAATATTTGAACAATGTGGTTTCTGCCTAGTCCAACCCATAATACGGAAAGTTTATTGGCATTAGAAATAGGCATAGTGCCCTGTTCCAAAACCTTCTATAAAACAAAAGGAAAAGTGTACCCTCAGTAAATTTGCAGATGGCACCAAACTGGGTGGGCATGTCAATCTGCTAGAGGGTAGGGAGGCTTTACAGCAGGACCTAGAGAGGTTGGATCGTTGGGCCAAGATTAATTGTATGAGGTTCAACAAAGCCAAGTTCTACATCTGGGTCACAACAACCCCATGGTGAGCTACAGACGTGGAGGTGTGAGGTTGGAGAGCTGCAAGTTGGAAAGGGATCTGGGAATGTTGATTGATAGTCGATTAAATCTGAGCCAGCAGTGTGCCCAGGTGGCCAAGAAGGCCAATGGCATCCTGGCTTGGATTAGAAACACTGTGGCCAGCAGGGATAGAGAAGTGATTGTCCCCCTGTACTCGGCACTGGTGAGGCCGCACCTTGAATATTGTGTTCAGTTCTGGGCTCCTCACTATAAGAAGGACACAGAAGTGCTGGAGCATGGCCAGAGGAGGGCAACGAGGCTCATGAAGGGTCTGGAGAACAAGCCCTAGGAGGAGCAGCTGAGGGAGCTGGGCTTNCCCTAGGAGGAGCAGCTGAGGGAGCTGGGCTT
>VWZK01022241.1:0-12221 GCA_013396935.1 Baryphthengus martii
CGCGGTGCAGGGTCGGGGGGGTGGCCGGGCCCCCCCAGCAAGTGCTGGCAGATTTGGTTGTTCCTTCGGTGCTACCCAGATGTGCTGCGTTCTCTTGACAATTTTCTTTCTTTTTTTTTTTTTTTTTTTATTAGCTAAAGAGTTTTAAATTCTTTTTCTCCCGGCTGAGGAAGAGCCACGCGGAGAATTTGTTAGTAAATAAAATTGATACTACTCAAGGTTTACACAACTTTTGATTCCTAGGAAATAGATGCACACACCCGAGGCTGTTTGTACGTGCTCTGTGCTACAAGCCCCCTAGGAAAAATCATTAAAATTATTCTAAAAATCCCGGGAAACGGTCGTTTAAAGCAAAAAGCCTTTAGCTTTGCCTCCTGTACCCGATCCATACGGTTATCCCGGGATCTTTGCCTTCAAAGACCTGTAGCTGCTGCTCACCAGGGAAAGTTTGGTTCCCATCCTTCCAGGGTCATTACTTGGCTCTCCTGAAAATACTAAACCAAAGCAGCCCGAGGAGGCTTCGCAGGAGCTCTGGGAGTGTTTCCGAGGCTTCCGGGGTGTCAGTCAAGCTCCGAACTCACAGGTGAAAAGAAGAGAGCAAAGAAATTGGGAAATAAATTCCCTACAGTTCAAAAAGGGCACTTCAAACCTTCCCCTGGCTGAAAACTTGAGCGTGCACCTTCCTCTCCTGCTCCCAAAACACAGCTCTGATAAATGATCCGCTATCTGCTGTGGATCTAGTTCTAATCTTGACCAAAATACTTTTTGTTGTTGCTTTTATTGGTTTACCCACTGCCTTCCCCTTGTAACATAATCCTTCGTAATAATGAAATGAAGGAAACCAACCTTTTTTTAAAAAAAAAAGAAAAAAAAAAGAAAAAAAAATGCAAACAAAGAGGGAAGTCTTCAATTTAGATCTGAAACAAGAAAGGATATCAGTCAACCTCCTTCCCCTGGCTGGAGCATTCCAGATACAAGGTATTTAGAGAATGCAAACAGCAGAGACTAAATCATTGATCTACAAGGGGTGGGGAAGAGAGCTGGGGGGAGAGGGCTGCCCCCCAAACTGCCCCAAGCTGAGCCAGGGCAAAAGCAGCTCTGCAACCCCACCCCCCACCAAAAAAAAAACCAAAACAACCCCCCCCAGAAAAACCAAACCCCCCCAAAAAAAAGGAAACAATTCTCCCCTCACTGATGTCAATGTTACCAGCAACTGCACCAGAAATCCGGTGGGATTTGTGGAGCCAGGGAAGGGCTGAGCAACAGTTTGTACCCAGGCAGCGTCGCCTGGAAAAGCTTCTCTGGCCTTTGTCCTCCCCCAGGATTTTCTTCAATTGGGTTGTAGTTGTTACAGCTCTGAGGGGTTGATTTTTTTTCTTCGTGGGAGTTTGCAAATATTGTCAAAATTTAACTGCCCCGCTCTCCCATCCATGTAAAGCTGCTTCTGATTTAATTAAAAAAAAAAAAATCTGATTGGGACAAAAGTTGTGTTTTTAAAAAGATTAAAATCTTTGAATCAGGCAGAAACAGTCTTAATGAGTCTTTACAATTTATCTACAAGTTCAGGTAATTATTGGTGCCACTTAGGAATTTAAGGAAATATCTTAAGGGAGAAGATTGAAGCTGGGTGGTAAATAATGCAGCTGAGATTTTACTGAAGTGGGGGTTTGATTCGAAAGGGTGTAATTCCTGCAGTCTGCTGAATGTTGATCTGAGGCAGAAAATATTTAAAATAGAAATATTTTTTAATGACAGATTAGCAGTAAACAAGAACAGATTATATTCTGTTATTTTCCTGTCAGTTACCATTTGAATCTTGTTTTAGTTTGGTTTTGGTTTGTTTGGTTGTTTTTTCTTTTGGTGTGGCTTTTTTTAAATCTCTGGTAATATCACAGGATTTAATTTGGATAACATTAAAGATGCACTTTGGAAACCTCAGAAACGTTGGGAAAAAAAATAAATCTTCATTTTGGAAAGTTTGAAAATCTGTATTAATCATTATCTGATAAGTATGGGCTGAAAGATTTCAGGAAAATACACAGGTCATAAAGGGGAGAAAAAATAATAATTTTGTTCTCAAAGAAACTGTTTCAAACAAATCTCAACTAGCAGAAGTAATCTGAATATGGAGTGAGCCTGTCCTTGCAACACAGGTGAGAATTCAACAGAAGAAGAAGAGTGAGGGTTACAGTTGGGAAATATTTCCTTTTTCTTAAGTGGAATCTCAGTTTAAATCACCTTTTGTTCAGTTTTTATGACGTGGAAAATATTCACGACTGGAAAAAGCAGCTCATATCTAAGAAGATCCAGCTGATTAAAGCTCCTGTTGATAAATTTGTTAAGAATGAAGCTTGCTATGAAATTAATAGTTTGCTTTAAAACAAAATTAAGGGTTGAGGCGGGTTATGAGCAATCCTCTGGTTCTCCCTGCATCTGAAACACCATCTTGGTGCTCAAACCCTGTTTTGTTGGAGCTCAGGAGCAGGAGGAGCATCCCCAGCACCAAGGAAGGGCTGAGCGGTGGGCAATGCCCCTCTGCTCCCTGGAAGGTGGGAAGTTCAGAAGCAGCTGAAGATGGAAATGGTTAAAACCCGCAACTCGCTCAAAGATCTGCCCGTTCCCCTCACCATCGCAGGGCTTCAGTTCAAAACAAAGCAAATCCTGCCACCAACTCTGCCTTCAAAATCAACTCCCATCCTGAAAAATCCTTTCGTTCTGGTCCTCAAAAAAGCTGGAGTCTCTTTAAAACAAACCCAACAGAAAACCGCAACCAAACAACGATCGACTTCTCCTCGACATCTGCTGCTTTGCAGTCTGTGGGCTCCCACCAGGACACCGTGGCTCAGCTCCACCCAGGGCTGGGGCTGGTTGAGCTTCCCAAGTCTCCTGGAGCAGCAACTTGAAATGCTCGTTGGGATTTGTGAACACCCTGAGAAATGTTCACCTTCCCACCAGGCAAAGCTGCTTTGCATAGATTTCTTCCCCCCTCCGTGATGGGAATGGTTCCATTTGGGGGGGTTCTGTCCTTTTTCCTTTGGGTAATTGGTAAATCCGAACGGCGACGGAAGGAAAACGCTTCTGGGAACGAGCCCTGAGATGTTGTTGTTCAGACAGTCCCTTTGAGTTCCAATATTCCCCCAAATGAACACGCCACCATTTCTTCCCTGCAGACCTTTCTAACCTGTCAATTTAAGCTTTTCCTCCTCAAATCCCAGCGTGAGCAGCCGGACAGATGAGTGGAGCAGCCATTTCCCCTGCGGATGGCTGGGACAGCGGGGAAAGGTTTTGCTCTTGGTACAACGACGAGCCAAACAAACCCAGTTGAGAAAGCGTCGCGGGGGATGAATCCGACCGTTGCTGAACTCCCCCTGACCTTATTTCAAGTAGGAGCTGCTCTTTTGAACCCCCCTCCAAACATTTGCAGCACTTATAAAGCGCAGATGAAGTGTTTTCCTCTCAGTAACTGTAGGTATTTGTATCCGATTTCCCCCAGCCTGAAATAAATGCGTTTATATCAGATTTACGCTCCGCGAGGACAAATTTGGGGGCCCTATAGTTTCGAGCCACCCTTGAAATCCCCCAAGGAGCAGTGGGCTCTGCGGCACTCACCGCTTTGCATCCCTCCACTTTTTAAACTCCTTGGAGCAGGAGGCAACGAAAGGCTCAGCCACTAATACCATTCCTTTCTCTTTTTTTTTTTTTTTTTTTTACCTGATTCTTTCTACCCATAACAAGTGTATCCCGGGAGGTGGGAAGCTGCACAGCACCGCTTTCTGTTGTGGGTCACTTTAAGAAAAAAAAAATAATAAAATATATAGGTCATTTCACAATCAAAACCTTGACCCATACCCTACCGCCCGTGCCGGGGCTCCCGCACCGCTGGGCTGCCGGAAAGGTGATGTTAGGAGAGCAACGAGGGCACGAGATAGAAATAATTCCACGTTACTGAACCAGCCACTTGGGCAGGCGCCTTGCCGTGGACTGGGTTGTCTGGTTTCTCGTCCTGCTGCTACATAACTTGGGATTTAGCTGGACTGATTATTTCCTCTCCTTTCCCGCAGCTCCACCGCTCTAATCTCCCCAGCTGGTTGGTGCTGGCTCTCTCCTTGCTCCAAGCGGGTGTGGAAAGGATGGATTTGCCATTAAAAAAGAGCTGCCGCGAGGTAAAGCGCTCAAGCACAGGTAGCTGGGGTGCTACAGCAAATCCGGATCATCTCTCCAGCCTCTGGAAGCAGCCACAGCGCTCACTACGCAGAGGTGAAGGAGCCAGTTGTAAGGTTTTTACAGGCGGCTCGGTGGTCCAAATAAATCTTCCGCGAGTGGATGTTGCAGGTGCTGTCGTCGTCCTTTTGCTACACCAGTTACTGCCCTGTTAGGTCCTTGTTCCTGGGGGGGTACAAGTGTTTCAGAAAAAAAGGAAAGAAGCAGAGCATTCAGCAAGGAGAAATCCGTCTTCTTCATGTTTGCTGGTTCCCACTTTTAGTTGTCGCGAGGTTGGTTTATTTTCCTCCTCCGAAGAACCGTTGACGGGGAAGGCTCCGAGACAGCCACCCCAGCGAGCTGAATCCACCAAGAATAACCACTGGAGCTCTAAAAGGCCCTGGGGTTTGTTTGCAGTTACAAGGGAGCACTGGCATTTAAAAACATATCTGGTATTTTGCCATTGTGAAAAAACCTGTTCCGTTCCCGCGAGCACCGGAGGGGGAGGCAGGTCTGGACCCAGACGAGAGCGGGAAGGGGATGTTCGTCGGTCCAAAGATGCCCCATAAATCCATCCAGCCTGGCGCTGGCGTCCCCGGCGCAGCTCAGCGGGAGCGCCGGGCAGAGTTCAGCACGAGGGTTATGGGATCAGGTACCAGGCAAAGCCTGGCTGCCTTCAGCTGGTGAATTTTGGGAAGTCTGAGCTCCCTGGCAGAGCTCCGGCACCCAGGATCGGGTGGGTGGTTTCCCCTCCTGATAGAACCAGCCTCCAACCCATGAGATACAGACAATACGGACCCCAGGCAGTGCTGGGAAGAGAGGGAAAAGCTGGACACTGACTGTGGGGTCAGGGTTTGGGGGAAAGCAGCTCCTATTGAGGATTTGCGCTTTGCAAAGGTGCGACGGGATGAGTGAGAATAAAGCACCCAGGAGTTACCTCCTCTGCCAGATGTTGATGGTATTTTAGGGAGAGAAATGAGCTCCCAGGAAAAGCTTTGAGCCTCTGTGCCTTGGGCAGCGGAAAAAGCTGAGCTAGGAACAGAATTGGTCCTGAATCAGGACCGGAGTTTGAGTGATACTCCTATGTCCACGATTTTAGGGAGAGGATGGGAGTGAAAAACCTGACAAATCCCCCCCCCTGTGGTTTGAGGAGCAGAGCAAATGCCGATAGCGATCGATTGTAGCCAGATACATCGAGGATTCTCGGATCAGCCCAACACTTGACACAAAATGGAGCAGGCAGGGCTATTTTCCCCTGGGACACACAACACCTGAAACCCTTCTCTGGCAGAGCAGAGCTGCCCTGAGCACCAACCAGCACCCAAAGAGTGCCGCTCCAGAGGCAAAGGGAAAAATCTTGCTCAGCACATCCATTGGGAACAGGAGAGAGGTGTAAACTGTGCCGTTGGAATCGAGATATCGGAGTTAAGCACTAAGAAATCTTTTGGGAAGTTTGCAGCTTTCCCGTTTCTGAAAGCTTTCGGGAAGGGATCCGACTCGTCCTTTCAGAGCAACGTAAGAGGAGCTGAGGCTGCCTGGGAGCAGGGCAGGGAATGGATGACCTCTTAAGGTCACCTCAAGCCCTATTTTCCATGATTACAGGGACATCTAATACTTGCAATGCTTTGTAATCAAAGTTGCCCTTGAGATGTTTCGGTGTCTCAAAGCGGAGCAGAAGGACCGTTTCAGGAACGCAGCTGTGATCTTCCCAATGCATTCCCAAATTCCTGAGACACCAACTCCTCGAGTCAGGTCCGCTGCAGAGCAGAGCAGAGCTAAGCACTGCCTGGACGAAGCAGGGCAGCCCCAGCCCTGCTGTTTGATTTGCAAGGAGACGAACGCCGCAGCGGGGTGAAATTTAAGCTGAAGTGTCCTCTGTCCCAAGCTGGGACTCGGCTGAAGCTTCTGAAGCCACTTCTGTTCTCAGTGAAGACCACAGATGAGGCTACGAGGGTAGGGCTGGTGTGGCTGCCAGGGGCTGAAGCTAAAGAGAGAGGTTTGAGGCATTGATCAGATCCCCAGTTACCCTGGAAAAAGCAGATGTGAGCACGTGGCCCTTCTCTAGGTCAGCACTTCCCCCAGCCCCTCTGCACATCCCAAACCTGGGCTGGCAGGCAGAGATTCAGCATTTTAAGCATCACTCAGTGACGCCTCATCATCCAGAGAGAACAAAACTTCGACAGCACCCACTTATCTTTGGAAATAACTTCTGCATATCTGGGGTTTTTTGCTCCAAAAAAAAAAAAAAAAAAAAAAAAAGAAAAGNAAAAAAAAAGAGAGATTTGAAAGCGATGCTGCTGCCCAAACGGCATCACGAGCAGATGCCCCGAAATAATCGTAACTGCAACCCCCTGGGTCAACATTTAGCGTCTCTGGATATTTATTTCACTCTATTAACTTTCTATCCTATCGAGGCACTTAATGAGAGGAAAACAAATAGGTTGCACTTTGGAGAAACAAGATATCTCGAGTCGGCTGGGAGCGAGGTCCCCAGAATACACACAATAAAGGCACCAGGATAAACTATTCCATTTTATTGATTAGCAACCGCGCTAGGAGTGCAAATTGGCTCCTTGTAACTATCGGAGGGCATCGTTTATTACAGCAGGCACCACGCTCCGGCACGGGAGAAAAAGCTTCTGGAGACCCCGGTGAGCTTGTGGGCTGCTAGAAAAAGGACTGAGCTGCGTGTTAAGTAGTTCCTGGGAAAGTAATAATTGGTCCCTAATAGCCCCAAACTCTTCACCTGCACTAATAACGTCCTTCTGAGCCTTTATCTTAACGCCAAGTAGGTGTGATGCTTTTTGCTGGTTGTAGGATAGAAGAGCTTGGTTCTACCAGCACCAGGGTAGGCTGGATGTGGTTCATTCTGTGCTCTACGGTCTCCTGGAGCAGGAATACAGGTAGTGGTTGGAACCGGTCTGTACCTGACCCTCTGTCCCAGCAGCACTTCTCAGAAAAGCAGGAAATAAAAAAAAAGACTTTTTAGAAAGGAAGTGCAAAATGGATAAGGTTATGTGGAGGCGCACAGCTCATCAGGCGGGGTTTCTGGACGTGTTTGGGACGAGACAGACGGCGGGCACCGTGCCAGCACAGCGAAACCTTCTCCCACACCGAAACCACCGACACTTCAGTTTTGTCATGATGACTGCAATTCCATCAAGGGCTGCTCCTCGCTCAGCCCTGTCAACCAGAAATCCTACTCCTTTCCCACACAAATCCCTGAGGTAGCTGAGCCAGCACAAATCCTGGGAGGATACACACCCCCACCAGACACCCAGACACATCCCTCCTCCGTCCAGGTGTGGGGGGGTTGCTGCTCCGAGCAGCTCTGCTCAACTCCATGAGGAGGGAAAAAAAAAAACAACAAAAAAAGACCCAAAGAAGGCTGGCAGACCTGAGGGGAAGGTTATAACTTGGATAACCTCCTGAGAAAGTTCAGTTGGGGATGGGACCGTGCTCTGCAAGGCAGCTCAGCCAGCCACGGGCACTGGTTCACTGGGGGAAGCGACGGGAGCGGAGCTGAGACGCTGTGGGTTAGCCTGGCACAAGCACCATCCTGCTCTGCTCCAACAGACTGAAGCTGGGGGTGACTGGGATCCTAAAGCAGCAGGAACACACCCAGCAGCAACCTCTAAATGGGATCTACGTGCTAAGAAGGAACTGGGTCCAGCCTTCCCAGAGAGAGCCGGGGGAAGCGGGGCGGGTCGGACACCGCGGAGAACATCTTACCGGGCACCGAGTCGTGGCGGAGCTGATGGGAAGTGGATTTACCCCCTTGAACTCTGATGGCACAAGTAACATCTGCAGAACATCTGCTCTCCTGGATCCAGCTGTGCAAGGGCAGCGTGAGGCGGTGGCCTCGCTGACCCGTGTCCCCAGCAGCTGCAGAGCCACAGGGAAACTCTCCATCACTCAGGACAGGAAAAACCCAACTGGGTGCTCGGCTCCAGCTGCTCCCTCTCACCCTACATAGGTGGCTGCTGTGCCACCACCCTCCACCTCGTTATCCAATGCAGCCTCCCCGTTTCCTACGACTTTTCTGTCTGCCACGCTCCATCCCGAGTGGTTTTTCCTCTTACAACGCACATTTTGAGGGGAGACAGATGCCATTTGCAGGAGCTGGGGGTTGCAGACCACACTTGGGATGCCCAGACTTGATGCTGACAACAATAATGACGGGAGCTGTTGATTTTAGCCAAGCTCTTCCTCCTGGAAGAAAGAGAAGGAGCATATTGGATCCCTCTAAGACAGCCCTTACACTTAGCAAAAGGATAAAAAGGGAATTAAGGAAGTATTCCCCATGGAAGGGGGTGCTGTGTGGAGCTAAGCTTTTGACCAACACCATCTGTATCGTGCCCACAACCCACGATCGCTCTCGATTTCGTGATACGGCGATGTTTAATTGCCATTAATGTAAACATGTTTAAAAAGGTTATTTTCCTGCTCTGCAGGTCAATGGATCTAATGAAGCAGCTCTAAGTGGGTTTGAATTGCTTTGATTAGGTGCTTGATTTCCTGTTTACCTCATGGAAGTGGGTTTGTCCCGCGTAGAGGACGTATATAAAAGCCCTGAAGGGTTTGCTCGGCGTCAGAACGAGCTGAAACCCCCCGGGCAGCTTCAGAGGAGAAAGGTAAGAAGTTCTCCGTCAGCCTCTCTTTTCAACTTATTTCGCTTTTCTTCTTCTGTAAAACAACAGCGGGAGCAAACAGTGTTTGAGAGCGTCAGGCAGTAGCTGGAGCAGAGCAGGAACAGCCTGTATTTTTGCCCGAGATTTCCCCCAAATGGTACAAATCCAGCTGTTTTCTCGGTAGCTTGGACAGCAAAGACCTGCAGCAGGACACAGGTTGGGGTATTTCAGAGGAGGGGCTCAGTCCGTGGCAAATACCAAGTTGGGATCTGTACCTACAGCGGGAAAGGTGGAGAAATTGGTTCTTAGTTGCTTTTTTGGGACCTCCCAGCTATGAATAAAGCAGGGCTAAGGCTTTTTCCAAAGCAGATTGTGTTGCAGAGGGGACTGGGAGACCTTCACATTGCAAAGATCCCACTGGTTGCTCCCCTGCCCGTGAAGAAGTTCAATCATAGGATCAAAAGAGCGCAGGTATCCCAGCAAATTCCGAGCCAGGCAGCGCGAGCAGAGCTCAGCTCTCCAGTTCAGCGTCACACAGGCAAAGGGCTCTTGGATTCATTCAGAAATGTTTTTTTCATGGGCTGCTTTTCCTCTCTTTCTGGGAAAAATCTGCAGAGGAGAGCTGCTCTGTCTTCAAATGAAGGCTGCAGTGCTTTTCCTCTCCCAGCATCCCAAATAATGACCCTAAAAGAACAATATTCTTGGAAAATTTAGCGGTTTTCAGATCCACGAGCGCACCCCCAGTTACGTCATCAACACAAGAAACAAAAAGCAAGTAAGAGGGAAAACCTTGGTAATTTAATCATGATTTTTTTTTTCCTGTTCTCATTTAAAATCCTCTCCAGTTCTTTGTGTAATGGAATTTGCTTCTGCTGTTAAGACACTCTGTAATTATTTGCCTTTTATTACTTTAGCTTGAAGTATTTTAGGGATTTTGCCAGGGTTCAGAATATTACACCGTTGCTTTTAAGGGCATTCCTCAGAACTTGATGTATCCGAGATAACGTCACACATTTAGTTTTTTTCTCACTCGATAGGAAGGAATTTCTCCTTTCTTTTCATTTCCGATTTATAAAAGCTGCCACACTTTCCCAGGAATAAAAATTCCCACAATTACAACCAAGATCCAAACCTGCAAATTCTCACGCTCTCCAAAACAATAATTGGGCTGTTGCGAAGAGCACAAATAACTCCTTAGAGGAGGAAAGTTCTATCGGTGTCCGAACAAATTTTTGAAGGATGGGATATTTGAGTCCCAGCCTAGACCTTTTCTTTTTGGTGCTGTGTTACTCCTGTTAGAGCGGCTCTCCAGTGCAAGACCGTTTCCAGAAATAGCTGTAACAAAGGGTGAGGTGAGGGACACCACCATCAAAACCAAATTTGTACGGAGTTTGCAGAGCTGGAATAGCAATTAAAAGAGCTCGAATGTCCAAGGGCGACCGAGCCGAGCTGCGGACGTGAGGACTAAGAACAGCTTGAAACTAATAAATCTTGGAATCTGATCCTGTCACCGGCGATGGGATATTTTTCATAACTGATCCTCGCTGACCGCGGCTCCGCTCCCTCCACAAGGCGCTATCCATCCCGACGGAAAAGCTCCCAGAAATTAGACCGGGCTCCCAAATCCCGCAGCAGCGCGGTGCGGGATAAGCCGGATGCCATCGCGACTCGGTCGCCTGATCCGACGGCCGTTCCCGCTCGCGTGCTCCGGCTTCAATCGACCCTTAAAGCACAATGAGGTACCCACAGGGTCAGCCTTGTAAACACGGGGGAAGACAAAGCCCTTGGCTCCCGGAATGCGCGACCCGCAATGAATTTGATGGTTACAATAAAAGTAGAAGGAGCCGACGTTAAAAGCCATCGCGGTGGGAAAGAGCGTTGGCATTGAAAAAAATAAAAAAAACCCCAAGTAATTTAACGGGGAACGGCAGAAGAGGGCTTTGTAGGATGGAGGAGGCTGCTGGAAGCACGAGGAGGGAAGGAACACATTTACAAGCTCAGGCACGTGCCCAACCACCACATGCTCCCTCCGGGTTCACCGTCCCGTCGCTTTCCGTGTCCCGTGTGTTCCAGGGGCCGGATCTCGGGATCGTCCTCTGCTTCGGAGCCGAGAAACCGGCCGAGAAAAATGATGTCTTTCAAAGTTCTCCCTCTGCTCCTCGCTTCTCTGGGCTTTGTTTTGATGGAAGAGAACGTCTCGGGGTAAGTGTTTTGGAAAGCTTGCGGTGTATTTTGAGCCTTTTCCAGCTCTCCACTGGAGGCAAATGGGCTCTTTCCGTTGGCATCTTGGTAAGTGGGTGAGAACACGAGTCCTGAGGTAGATCTCAGATAACAGCCAGCCACGCGTACAGAGATGAGCAAATGATAAGACAGAGATCAAACTGAAGCCCTGAGCCTTTGAGCCAGAGCCAGGAACTCCCAAGTTTTCCCTACAAACTTCAAGGCTCTGGGTTAGGAGGAACAAGCTGGAAGTCAACCAGGAGAGAGGGCGGCTGGCGGAGAACTAGAAACGCGATGTAATCATCTCGCCCGTACGAGGCTAAGGGGCATCCGGGATTCGGATGCTACTGAAAACATCACCAGTTACATAAAGTAGGGATATAATAAAGACTTCCCTTCCTTTTCCCTGCCTCCCACTACAACATTTCCAGCTGCCACCTGAGAAGATTCAAAAGAATCCTTCTTAGAGCAGTAGGAGTTGCTGCAATCCCAGAAAGCAGCGTAAAAAAAAGGGTCAGCCCTGAAATCCTTTGCTAACTTAGGTAGCCACTGACTAGGTCTACACCGTCAGACCAGCACTGGTCTCAAGAGCAGCCCTTGTGTCCCACCAGCCAGCCCTGAGCCTCTGGAGGACACGAGAAAAGGCTTCCCTGGCCCTAGGTGTGCAGCTCACTGGAGGAGAGAGCCCGAGCACGCTAGGTGCCTTAGCTCAGAGCCAAAGTCCAGACGGATCAGGCCACAGCAGGGAAAACCCCGCCGGCTCCAGACTCCCAGCAAATATCCCGAGCTCATCTCCTCCCGAGCCGTCCCAACTCGACCTGCAATCGGGTCACCCGCGCCTCGAGAGCTTCGAAACCATCCCCAAACGTCGCCGGGCCGTCGGGCCCGCGTGGGCCACCGCGGGCAACCCCAGCGAGAGCGGGCGCGGGGCGCGCCGGGCGGGATTCATCGTCTCTGTGCTCTCGCCCCAGCGTAAGCATCAGGGCTCCCGGCGCCAGAGCGGTGCAAAGACGCTACTCGGAGGCCACCCTGGCGAGCGATTACAGCCGCACCATGGATAACATGCTGAAGAAGAACTTTGTGGAATGGCTGCTGACCAGGCGGGAGAAGAAAAGCGAGGAAGTGCGGAGCCTCTCGCCGCTCCCGCCGTCCAACCCCACAGCTGGCGGC
>VWZK01022241.1:12342-34676 GCA_013396935.1 Baryphthengus martii
TTTTTTTCTACCCTTTCCCTTTTCTTTGCTTTTCCCTTCCCTTTTCTTTTTTTTTTCCCCCTTTTTTTTTTCCCCCCTTTTTTTTTTTCCCCCCTTCCCTTTTCTTTTTTCTCCCCTTTCTTTTCTTTTCCCCTTCCCTTTTCTTTTTTTTTTCCCCCTTTTCTTTTTTCTTCCACTTTTCTTTCTTTTTTTCCTTTTCTTCCACCCCCACCCCCCGCCTCTTTCTTTGCCTTTCCCAAGCCCTAGAACTGTTCCTGATCTGCCGGTGCACAGCACAACTACCCTCTCCCTGCCCAAACCCTCCACCTCCTCTGGCTGCCGGCGAATCGAGCGGGGCTTGTGGAAAAGCAGCATTTGGGCACCCTCTTGTGGAATCTCGGCCTGACATCGTCCCATTTCGCTTTTCCAGCAACACCATCGAGCCGTACAAGAGGGAGGCTGAGCCCCAAGTACCAGCCGCCAGTGGTCGAACATTGGACCTGGGCAGCCAGGAAGCCAAAGACTTCGTCGATTGGCTTCTGAAAGCCAAGAAAAATCAGAGGTGAGAGGGAAGAATAGAAAGAGAAAGTCCGGTGGCGGGGAGGAGGAGGTCCCCCAAGCGTCCAACTTCTGAAGGAATGTTTTGGAGCAGGGATTGATGGTGTCCTAGAGGAGAAGGAGCGGGGTTCGATTTCCAAAGGAAATTGCACATTTTGCAAATTCTGTCTCATGAGCCAGGGAAAGAACAACAACCAAAAAAAAAAAAAAAAAGAAAAAAGCCTCCCTAATTTTGAAATGTCTCACAACCCCCAAATTTAAGAAACCAGAGATGACTGGGAGCTTCTTTTGATTTGCAAATGTCAGCAGAGCCTCCTCGAAACCCACCGCTTTGATAAGGTCAAAGCCCAGACTTTTGACAGGGCTGAGGAGAATCCGCTCCTCTGACATCCCGACATCCCAACATCCCTGCGAAGGAGAAGTCAAAAGGAAGGGCTTTGACCTAATCAAAACAGAGCCCCCTCGAAAGAAAACTCTCCCGAGAAAATGAGACAAAAGCGATACATTTCTGCCAAACGTTTTGATTTCATCAAACCAACCCACAAGGGGGAATAACAAAACTCCACTTGCTCACACTTCACACTCTCAGCACGTTGACCAGTTTGGTTTTTTTTTAAAGAAAAGAAACAAAATCATTTTTTTCTCTCTTATCTGCTGCAACCTCCTGCTAGGAAAAGCCTCTCATCTTAAAAAAAAAAATCACGCTGGAGAGATGCGTCCTGACCCAGGAGGTCTCTCCCAGTTTGTTTCTGCTCTGAGTATCCCCGCTAAAAGGCACAGATTATTTTTTAAGCTGGAATCATCTTTAAACGAGGATGATGATGGTATTGATGGCGAGAGGAGCTCGCTCAGAGCGGGAACCTCTGGGCAAGGTAAAGGAGCCCAGATGGAACGTGCCGTTGCGGCCGCTCCCGCCGCCGTTTCCCAAACCATCTGGCCGGGAGGACGCCGGTGGAGCTGGGCGCTGGGCGGCTTTGTGCTGTGTCAGCACATCCCCAGCCTGTCGATAGCCTGTTCCACCTCCCTCCCCCCAACCCCAACCTCCCAATCTTGGCTCATGTCACAAATGTTCAAAAAAAAGCAAATTCAGACACGTCGAGTCCAGCGAGAAATCTGTTCTCAGGACTTTTCTGTATTAAAAAAAAACAACCCAAAGCAACAAGACTGGAACTGGGGATACATTTCCTTTCTTGACCGTGAAGGGGGTTGGAGAAAACCTAACAGGTTGCTGCTGCTTAGTCCTAGCATGAAGGGAAAATAAAAAATAAAAAAAAACAAAACAAAAAAGCACTTACCGCACAACTCCTTCAGGAGCAATCCCGGTGTCTTCTGGCGAAAAAAAACCCACCAAACCCAAGGAATTTCTAGCTACAGGGAGTCAGGAGACAGTCACCCAGGACGAGAAGCTGGGGGCATTGGTTGTCTTTTCCAACCTTTGCATGAAAACCGCTTTAGAAAGCAGGGCGTGGGGGCTGACCCGAGGCGGGGGGAAACGAGCAGAGTTACGGTTCACAGAGGTGTCTCGGGCCGAGGGCTCAGAAAGTCAGACACCGGGAATACAGAAAATCCAGAAATCAAAGCCAGGAGGGCTTGGAGGGATCTGAGAGGTCGTGGGGTCTGACCTCTGCTCCAAAGCGGGATCAACGCGCCCTAAACTGCTCCTGACAGATGTTTGTCTAACCTGTTCTGGCGGGGAGGGAAGGGAAACCTTTGATGCTAGAGATGAATCAGCTTGATGAGCTTCGTGTTTTATAATAATAATGTTTTCCACTTTCTCCCTTAATCTCCTTAATTGCAAATTAAAAAAAGAAGTGACTTGCAGGGGAAAGCCCTCGGAAACAAAGCCTTTCCTCTGCCTTTGTTTTAGTGCCTCCTGGCTCGACAAGGGGGTGGGGTGCAGGGTTGGAGCGGGGCGGGGGGGTCACTGGATGGTTCTTTCTCATCCCCCAAGCCCGACAGACACGTTCAGTGCTGGGCAACCCCCTCACGCCGAGCTCAAGGGGCTGTCTTGTGCCAGGAGCTCACCTTGTCTCAGCCAGGATAAAGCTTTTGGTGGGTTTATCCAACTCAAAGATGTCAGAAGACGAGGAAAATAAACTATCCCTGTGAACTCGAGGGACACGAGGCTGGTTTATCCCGCTCCTGGATCGTTGCCTCTCCTCTGTTCTTTATGCTGGGTCACGTTTCTTGCAGTTCTACTCCTCTGGAAGGTTCAGAAGGTTTGAAGGATGTTTTGAACCAGGAGTTGCTGATGTGGCTGTTGTCGACTGACCTCTGCAGACCAACGTGAGTGGCTGTTCTACCTGCTCCCGTTGTTAGAAGCAGCCCTACAGAGCCTCTCCCAGCCCTTGTCCCCAGAGGTACTCGCTGCAGGGCTCGAGATGTGACTTTAGGATTTCTCTAGATGAGCACTGGGTGCTGACAGGGCCTGGAGGGTTAAGGGATCTGGCCAGAGTTTGGTTCTGCAAAAGCATCGTCAGACCATTGATGCAACAAAGATAGGGGAAAACAAATTTCAAAAAAATTACTAGAGGAGGGAGGTTAGTAAATCCTTTTTTCTCTCTTTTGAATGAGAAAACGGTGTTCCTCAGACCACATCTGCTTTTCTGTGCTTTGTACACTGCTATGAAAGGCAGTTCCAGAGAAAAACAAGAAGCTGGGATGCCAAAGGCGCAGGGAAGGGTCCTGAGGAAGCTCCAGGGAAGGTCGAGCCCACCCTACGCCGAGGAAAACAAAGGCTGAGAGAGGGAGAGGGACAAAGTCACCCTCTAGCTAAAAACACCCAGCAAGAAAAGAGCTGTTTATGCTAATGGCAAAAGTTGGCACCAGAACAAAAAGGGATGAACTGGCCCTGAATAAATGGAGGTTGGAAATAAGAGGCAGCTCTGTGCGACGGGGACAATTCCCCGCAGCTCGGTCGGACAATGTGAGCCGAGCGGGCAGCCAGCAGAGAGAGAGAAAACAAACAACTGGGTGAGCTCATCCCACAGAGAAACACCGGTTTGCATCTCTCTCCTCAAAAAGAGTGGATTTTTACTTTTTTTTTCCCCCTCCAAACTTGTAGGCACTTACTTTTTAGACTCTAACTTGGATGCGCTTCGTGCTAGCAAATTGGGTTTGCGAGGTATCGGAGGAGACCAGAGGGTGGGGAAGGCGGTGCCCTTGTGCCTCGTTTCCTACAGGAACCGAATGAAAACGGGTTAAGTGCAGAGCCACAGGAATTTGGGGTTTCTCTCCCCTTTCTGCTTTGTTAGGACCCTGTAACTCCAGGACCTTCCGAGGAGCTCCCTCTTCACCCTGTCAAGACCAAAGAGAAGGAGAAGATGGCTTCTCGACGCTCTGTTCTGTGCATAGCGCCTCTTTTGCCAACACAAGCAATAAAGAGTTTTTTCTGAAGCTGAAATAAGATTGGATTTGGGAATGGGCTCTAAAATATCACTAAATTGCTAAAAAAAGATCAGTGCCCTTCCAAACCAGGTTCATAAGGATCACACCGCACCTTGTGAATCTCGGTCAGCTGGCCAACAGCTGAAGGGTAACTCAGGCAGACCCCAACTGCGGGTTTTTGGGGGGTTTAGGACTTACCACAAGGTGACCACCTAAAATCTGGCGCTGGCAGCGGCTGTGGGTGGTGAAGTTCGGCCTGGGCTGCAGGGAAACAAACCCTGGCCACGGGCTGGCCCTGCTGGGAATCAGGAAAAGGGGTCCTAAGGACTCACCTTTCCTTCCGACCTCCCCAAACTGGGGGGTCTCCTGCACCCCAGGGGGAACACGTGCCCACAGAGGGGACCCAGCCGCACAAACATGGACTTCCCTCCATCTGGGTGGGGGTCACCTCTACTCAAATCGGTGCTCCCAGGGGAGACTGAGACCCCCTCCAGTGAGGTCTACTCCCCACGCTGGGGCGACCCCCACCCACAGAGGTGACCCACTCCCCCCAAACAGGGACTTATCTCCATCTGAGGGGGGGTCACCCTTACCCAAATCGGTGCTCCCCCCACCCAGGGGAGACTAAAACCCCCTCTAGTGAGGGGTGGGGGACACCCACCCAGCCCCCCAACAGGACCTGTCCTCCACCCTGGGGAGGGGGACCCCAACCCCCAGCAGGTCCCCCCATATCCACACACACGGACCGCCCCCCCCGCGGTCTGAAGCCTCAATGCTTCCCCCGGACCCTTGGGGGGGGGTAACCCCGGAGTGGGGGGTGGTTGTCGCTGTCACACGAGGGTTGGAGGGGAGGGGCCCATCCCCTGCTGCGCGTCAGCACCGCCCGTCGCGGGGTGATGACGTCAGAGGGAGCGCGACGGCAGCGGGGCCGGGATGCACCGGCGGGGGGTGGGCGCCGGAGCCATTGCCAAAAAGAAGCTTGCGGAGGTGAGAGGGGCCGGGATCCCGCTGAGGAGTGGCGGGGAAGGTCCCAGGGAAGGCGGTCGGGATGGGGGTGGGGGTGTGTCAGCCCCGTGGGCGGCGGGGCAGTCCGTGGGAGGGGGACCGGGAAGTACCGGCCCCGTGGGAGGGGTGTCTGTCCCTATAGAGGGGGATCGGGAGGTACCAGGCTTGTGGGAGGGGTGTCAAGCCCGGTATTGGGGGTGTCAGGCCCGTGGGAGGGGGACCAGGAGGTACCGGCCCCGTGGGAAGGGTGTCAAGCCCCGTATTGGGGGTGTCAGGCCCGTGGGAGGGGGACCGGGAGGTACTGGGTCCGTGGGAGGGGTGTCAGGACCCACTGGTCTCTAGTGAGGAGCTGTCAAAGCTCCATCAGTCCCGTGGGAGGCGGGAGCAGGGAGCTGGGGGGGAGTCCGGCTCCTTCAGCCTTGTGGTGGGAAGCGCCAGGCCCGCGGGTTGGGGACCGGGACCCACTGATCCCATGGAGAAAGGTGCCGGCCCCATGGGAGAAGTGCCAGGAGCCAGTGGCCCCAGGGGAGATCCCCAGACCCCACCGGTCTCGAGTGGGGAGCTGCCAAACTCCTTTGGGCCTGTGTGAGGAAATCCAGGCTCCTTCGGCCCTGGGCTGGGGGGTGCCAGGCTCGGTGTGGGGCCATCCCAGTTCTCGCAGCGCCATCCCAGCTGGCACCAGCCCTGCTCCAAGGCCAGGCTGCCCCGAGCTTGCTGGCAGCCTCGCCGCTCGCCCAGAGCACCGGGCTGCGTGTCCTCCTGGTTCCTCCATCCTTCAGGAGCATCTCCCTCGTCCCGTTTTGGTTTGGGATTTACCAGCCCTTCAGCGCTGGCTCCCTCATCCCGTTTTCCTCCTGCAGGCGAAGTACAAGGAGCGAGGGACGGTCCTGGCCGAAGACCAGCTGGCCCAGGTGGGAGATCCTGGATTCCCTGGCTGCGGGAATAACGGTGGTTGCGAGCCCGGCCGCAAACCCGGGCTTCGCTTCCTCCTCCGCTTCGGCGTCCGGAGCGTTATCCAGGAGCAGGGTGGATCACGGTGGCCCCCGTTAGGCTGCTCTGCCATCGGAGAACCGGAGCGTTGGCAACGGGTCTCGCTCTGCCTCCCTTCTCCAGCCCTCAGCAAGATCTCATTCCTATGGAACTGTTTCTACCCCGTGGAGAAGCTGCTGCCCCCCTTTCCGAGCCCGGCTCCCGGTTCAGAACTGCCCTTGGCCTTGTCTTAGCTCCGCTGTGGTCTGCTAGTGGCTGGAATTCAGTGTTAAAAGCAGGAATTCAGATTTCATTGATCGATTTTTATCTGGTTTCTTTCCACTGGGGCCATCAGCTCGGCAGAGACCTTCCGGAGGCCTCTGCTCCCTTAGCGCCTGTCGGGGAAAAACTCCATTCGATCAAGTAAGTGTCGAGAAGAGAAACGCTTCCCTGCCGTTCTCTTTCAGATGTCGAAGCAGCTGGACATGTTTAAGACCAACTTAGAAGAGTTTGCCAGCAAACACAAGCAAGAGATCCGCAAAAACCCCGAGTTCCGGGTCCAGTTCCAGGACATGTGCGCGACCATCGGAGTGGATCCTTTGGCGTGTGAGGAACGGGCTTCGGGGCTTCGTGACTAAGGATTATCTCCGTGTTCTCCTACAGCTTGAAGTGAAGCTGAAGTTTCCTTGAGCTGCTGCTGGTTTGATTCCTGGGGTTTGTGAATTGTTGGGATGGCCCTTTGGGGGTTGTTGTCGAGTTGAAAAGGGGTGAGGGGGGGGAAGAGGAATCAAACTGGAGGCTCTTTGTTAACAGACTTGAGTCCTGACGGCGAGGTTTGCGAGCAGACCGCTTGGCTAAGGAAGGAGATCTTGGCCAACGTCCAATTGTTTTCCCCTTTCTCCCTTCGCAGCCGGGAAAGGATTCTGGTCGGAGATGTTGGGAGTCGGAGACTTTTACTACGAACTGGGCGTGCAGATCGTTGAAGTTTGCTTGGCTCTGAAACACAGGAATGGAGGTGAGGATCCTGCTGTGGCTGGTTTCCAGGAGACCCTCAAGTGTTGTGTCCTTTGCTGGATTTCACAAATGACCGGGGTGGCAGCTTTGTCTTCATCAGCCCCCCACCCCTCACAAAGCCTTAGTTTGCCTCTGTCCCGTGTTACAGCCACACCAGCTTTATTCATTCCCACAAAAATCAACCAGTCAGGAGAAGAGAAGCCTGAGAGGGGATCTGATCCATGTCTAGAAATCTGTGAGGGGTGGGGGTCAAGTGGAAGGGACCAGGCTCTTTGCTGGGGTGCCCTGGGATAGGACGAGGGGCAATGGGCACGAACTGGAACCCAGGAGGTTCCACCTCAACAGGAGGAGAAACTTCTTTGGTGGGAGGGTGACGGAGCCTGGCCCAGGCTGCCCAGAGAGGTGGTGGAGTCTCCTTCTCTGGAGACTTTCCAACCCCCCCTGGATCTGTTGCTGTGTGTCCTGCCCTGGGGGATCCTGCTCTGGCAGGGGGGTTGGACTCGATGCTCTCCAGAGGTCCCTTCCAACCCCCACCATTCTAGGAGTCTGTGAACTCCGCCCTCTTTAGGTAACAAAACCATAACTCGCAGGATCATGGGGAAGGAGCGGGGCTAAGTGACAATCTTGGAGCACAAAACCAGAGTTACTGCTTTGAGCCAGCAGCAGGGTGGTCTCCAAAGAATCACAGCAATCTCCTGAGGCGCTGGGACACCAGTGATCAGGGTCTAATGAAAAGATAGACGTTCTTCACTCCCAGAGGGCAACCGGAGAGCAGGGATGGGCTGCACAAAGCCAGCTGAAACTCGAGTCCCATCCATTTGTGGGAGAAAGCAACAGCTGACTGCTGCCTGTTAGTTCTGGGAAGAGAAGTGACTCGATCCGGGCTGGATGCAGGGAACAATGAACAGCTGCCTGTAAACTGGGAGGCAGGGGCGAGCCGGCGGCCAACGCACAAAAGCCCCTTGACTGCTCTCGCTGGGGTGATTTCGTGGCTCTGCAGTGATGTTCTCCCGTCCCCTTCTGTTGATTCCCAGGTCTGATCACGCTGGAAGAACTTCATCAGCAAGTGCTGAAGGGAAGGGGGAAGTTTGCTCAGGATGTCAGCCAGTGAGTGTCCGGGCGTTACGGGAAACGGGGAATCGAGTCGCGCTCGGGGGAGAAAATGGGGAGGGGGATCTCAGTCGGACTCTGGATTTAACTTCCAGTTAACACCTGATCCACAGTGAAGGACTTCCCCAGGGCAGAGAGCAGCAGGGAGCTTTCTCCAGGAGCCAGCACTTCAGTTTGGGGTCGTGATCATGGTTAGCAGGCAGTTGCACTTGATGATCTTGAAGGTCGTTTCCAACCGTAATGATTCCAACCGTAAAGGACTGTTGCCTTGAGCTGGAGACCAGCAGGCCCCTGCAGATCCAGCTTTTTTCCTGCCCCAGTCTGCTGAAGCCGCTGTGATCTCCTGAGCTGTGAGGAAGGGACTGAAAAGTGTCATTAAAGACGTGGATTTTAGGGCCTAACTCACCCTCATCATCACTAATTGGGGCTGAATCTTAAAAGTGCTAGAGCTCAGGCGCTACGAGCGTGTCCCTAGTCAAGGTCTGTGCTTCTGAGGGGGGGCACAGATAAAGAAATTCCTTGGAATTGCTGTATAAAAATGATTGTTGGCTGTTGATGGCCTGAAACTGCACCAAGCTCCAAGGAGCTGGTATCGCTCGTAGCTTCCGCGCATCGGGTTTTCCTCGATGGGAGAGGCTCTCGCGGTAAAGCCTCGCGCCGATCTCCGCTCCGCAGGGACGATCTCCTTCGGGCGATCAAGAAACTGAAAGTCTTGGGGAACGGCTTTGGGATTATCCCAGTTGGAGGCACGTACCTGATCCAGTCGGTGCCGGCGGAGCTGAACATGGATCACACCGTCGTCCTGCAGCTGGCGGAGGTATCGAGCCGGGAGAGCTGAAAACGCAACCGCTCGGAAAGACCCTCGTGGCTTCCACGACAGGGAGCTGGGATAAACCACGGGCAAAACCATCCACGCTCTGCTAAACTACGGATTTAAGTCTGGAGTAAAAGCACTGGGTGGTTTTCCTCTCGTTTCAGAAAAAGGGCTACGTCACAGTCAGCGAGATCCGAGCCAGCCTGAAGTGGGAGACGGAACGTGCCAAGCAGGTGCTGGTACGTGCAGGGGGTCTCTTGCACCCGGGGGAGTTTAGGGATGGAGGGAAGAGCAACGGGTCCCACAGCAGGTGCTTCGCTGGGGCTGTGTTGTCACAGCGCACGAGAGGGAATCCTGCTCCAGGTGGTAGGCTGAAGGCAGAGCAAGCAGAGGTGGAGGCGCACGGGATCTCAGGAGCCGCAGATGCTCCGTTCCCATGGCTTTGTTAATCTCCTTTAAAACTTGAGTTTTGTCAGCTCAGGTCCTACAGAAATGAGCACAGCTGTAGTTCTGAGTCCAGGGGAGTAAAAGTTGTTGTAACCCAAGCGCTACGCCCTCCCTTACCCTGGAAAAAAAAAAAAACGCGGGCTGAACGTCGTGTCCTATTATTGATGGCCTCTCAGCCACGGGGGTTAAAGTCTCACTCCCAGTATTTGCTGTGTTTGTGTAGGAACATTTGCTGAAGGAAGGAATGGCCTGGCTGGACACGCAGGCGGCGGGAGAACCTCAGTACTGGCTGCCTGCTCTCTTTACAGAGCTGTACTCTCAGGAAATCACTCCTGAGGAAGCCAAGGAGGCGATACCTTGACTGCTACGTGCTCTGTGCCTGCCTGGAATTCTTCTTGGGAGGTTATTTTCCATATCACCTGAAACACAGGGACAGTGGACTTGAAATAAAGGTTTTGTAAAAAGTATCGAGCTTGAAAAATTGAATAGGGCTAATTCTGACTTGGCTACCTCTGAATTCTCTCCTCTTGTTACAGACAACTAATTAACTTGTCGCAGCAAGAGGAAAATTAAGCTGCTATTTCAACTGCAGTTGAAAGTGACTCTGGCTAAAGAATCCCAGAGTCAGCAGAGACACGGCCCTGTGGTCCTCTCTGCTCTGTGAGCAAGACCCTTTTCCACTAAGGAGTTACCACCACAGTCTAGATTCTGCCAAAACAAACTTTATTGCACAAAAAAAAAAAAAAAAAAAAAAAAATTTATGAACAAANAAAGAGAAATCTTATGTACAATAGTATATAAACAAGGTATCTTAAGAGTGACTCTTGTGCATATATTCTCAACTGAAATTAGGTCTAAAAATCTGTCGCTAAAACATCTCTGCCTAGAGCAGCCATTGGAGGATTGTCACTTTGAAATGGAAACATTCAGAAATGGCAGGACAGACAAGGTTCGAGCTAGAAAACGAGTCACTTCTCTTTGACAGCCACATGCTAGTTACGTGAAGAGCGTCCACGATAAGGCATCTTCTCGTTTCCTCGGATGGGTGGATGGTAACGCCACATGCATCACAAACAGATTTCAGAACCAGCTCTGCCTTGGGATGGCAGCAGAGTCACAGCTCTACCCACAATGCTACTGAACGGTGAAAAAAAAAAAAAAACAACGGGACATTTACAACAGGATTGAAAAGGGCGAGGGGAAAGTAGCTGGCAGCTCACGGCTTCGCCGGAGAACCTCCCCGAGACCTCCTTTCGAGGGGAAATGCCGCTTTAGTTCCTCTCATCTGGTGGATGTGTTGAGCCAGTCCTACCTAAGCTCAGCTTTCCCTCCAGAGAAGATGGGGTTTAAGTCTAAATCAAGCCAATGACAGACCCAGGGGAGTTGGCTTGTTCAAGGGACCGTCAAAACCACCTTCCCAAGTTGTTAAACGGAACCTTAGCTCAGAAACATTTCCACCTTTCGGCTTTTCAGAGCTGAGTTCTGCCAGAGTTGACCTAAATCAGAGACTGGAAATAATTCCGTGCTGCACGGGGCACCGCCGTGGTGGGCAGCGCGGCCAGGGGCTTCCGGCCCCGCGTTCTGCCGATTGTGTTGGAAGTTCTCCCACCACCACAGGCCTGAAACTGGGCTGAGCTGGTGGGCAGGTGGTTAAGGAAACTGGGCGAGGGCCCAGGATGATGTGCAACTTTGTGCTTGGCTTTCTTCTCATAAGAGTAACAATAAGAAAAAAAAATAAAAATAGTAGATGAAGCTTTTTAGCAACAAAACGTGACACTGCTCCAATCAATCACCTCCAAGCTCAGGTACCTGGAGAAACGGGGGATTTCACCTCCACCCACGTGACACCAAAACCACCGCGACGGCACTGGCAGCCGGCAGACGCCTCGCCGAGAGACCGGCCTTCGCTCGCCCTCGAAAAACACCTGAAGCTCTGAAACGTTCAACCTGAACGACACTCGGCCGAGTTTGGCAAAGGAATTTGTCAGGAACAAGGGATTCAACCTCTGGAGAACTCCAGCAGAACCAGGGACCTTCCTAAGTTAGAATTGCCCCCCCCCCTTTTTTTTTTTTTCCTAGCGTTTCCATCTGATGGATCAAGGTAGAGACGAGGAGTGAGGTGGTGGGAGGAAGAAGGGAGGAAAATCTTATGCTGAGTAGAGAGGTGGAAAGCAAAGAATAGTTCAGTGAAGGAAACGAAGCAGCTCCATTCAGAGCAGCCCGAATAAAGTATTTCTAGAATGCTAAAGTCAAATCAACACCTTAAAAAAAATAAAAAATAAAAAAAATACACAAACTAGATTTATTTTTAAGTGCTCCCCCCGCCATCTCTGCCCAAGGAAAATTTTCTCACCCTCCCTTCCCCAAAAAGACCAGGATGACCACACCCTGCACTCGATTTAGGAGTTTTCTTGCCGTTTCCACTTCTCATTCCGCCTCTTTGGGCCTGAAGTCTCGGTGGACAAAGTCACCAAGGCCTCGAGTAAAGCTTTTGGAAAGGAGCCCAGACTCCACCACTGCTCTTTCGCTCTTTGGTCTGCCTAGAACAGCGTCTAGAAGAACGACGTCATGGAAATGGGCTCCCCAAAGCAGAGAGGCTCCATCTCTTCCAGCCCACACAACAAAAAAAAAAAAAAAAAAAAAGGTTTTGCTGGGGAACCCAGGGGGCCTGTCAGACCCTGGGCTCATCAAAACTCTCCCACAGCTACAGCTCCACGGTCAGCACGGCCCCAGGGAAGGGCTCACTGTCTAGGAACAGAAAAGCTGTAAAGAGGATTCGCAGTCTAGAGCTCATTCTTTAATCAACTGGAGAAGACAAAAAAAAAAAGAAAAAAAAGGAGAAAAAAACAAAACAACAAAAAAAAAAAAACCAACCACCCCAAAAAACCAACCAGTGTAGGTGTTTCCAAAAAAAAATAAAAAATAACCTGATGCCACATGCTCCGGCTTTCTAGTGTAGTAAGTACCTTTTAAGAGTAGCCTGTCACAAGCTTGGCTTTGTCTAGCACGAAGTCGTCTCCTCCAGCCTCATCCCCCAGAGCAGCACAAGGAGACGGGAGCTAATCCCGCGGTTTTCTCCGCTCTGGCATCGGTTTGGTTGTCGAGTCCGTCGGGGTTACTCTCGGGAGCGCGAAGACAGAAGATCCCCACGGCTTGGCCTCGCCACCGGTCGCGCAGCTCTAAGCTTTCGAGCAACCTTGAGTGTCCGTCTCTGTCTCGGAGGAGCTGCTCTCAGAGTCTATTTCTGTGTTTTCCTGCTGGTGTTTCTCTTGCACCTTCTGCCGAATTCCTTGCAAACGCACTAGTAGGGACTGGTAGTCGAAGTGGCCTCGTTTTTCCCCAAAAGGATCCTGGAAGAAAACCAGAGATAAGCCCGTTTAATATAGATCGTTATCGTTATCCTGCCGGCGAGAGGCAGAAAGAAGAAAGCTGCGTCGTAACCAGGCGAGAAATGGGCAAAGACTTCAGGGTTAAGCCCCAGAGAGGCCTCTGAACTCCCCAGAGGTTGAAGATTGAGGATAATTTGTGTTTGGAGCCTCCCTTCAAACCCAAACCTTCAAAACCAGCTGAAAGGCCAAGCAGAGGTGGGTTGGAATTCTCTTACAACTCTGGAGAAATAAATGATTTCAAAGATTTGGTGTCAGGGCCATGCCAGGGAGGCAGGGAAAACATTACACCTGAAAGTCTCTCAAATCCAGAAGCCAAAATCTTGAGCCCCTCTTTCCATTTGTGCCACAGACCCTGTCCAGACGAAAGCATCACTGCTCTTCTTCCACATGGAGGCCCCCAGCTGAGATGCAGCCAAGTCAGAGGCACAAAATCTTGGGAGATCATTTAAAATTTGCTGGCTTTATCCTTTTAGCCACCACCATATAAGGTGGTGGAGTTTCCCATCAGATGGGAATCCTTTCAGAATCTTTCTCTCTCTCAGAATCTTTCTCTCAGAATCTTTCTCTCTCTCAGAATCTTTCTCTCAGAATCTTTCTCTCTCTCAGAATCTTTCTCTCAGAATCTTTCTCTCTCTCAGAATCTTTCTTTCTCTCTCTCAGAATGGCTTGAGTTGGAAAGGACCTTAAAGATCATCCAGCCTGGTCTTAAACACTTCCAGGGATGAGGTGTCCACAGCTTCTCTGGGCAACTCTTTCCAGTGTCTCACCACCCTCATGGAACTCTCCTTCTTTGGGAGCGCTTTCAGTTTCGGAATTACGCAGCCAGTGATGGCACTGACAGGAAAAAAAGAACTCGGAGACACGAGATCATTAAAGGAACCACCTCCATCTCTCAAACCACCTCCATCTCTCGGTAGCAGTGGAATTTCTCAATGAGTCAGCCAAGAGGTGGCTGGTGGGGAGGAAGACACATCTGTTCATATGTAAATAGCTCCTCAATCTAGTCTTTAAAGTCTGCTCTCCAGCAGAAACAAGCTCCTGTGTTCAAACTGAGGGGATGTTTTCTCTGCTGGAGCTCGGGGAAGGGGGTGTTTTATCCAGTGGGATTTGGGAAGGGGGTGTTTTATCCAGTGGGACTCGGGGAAGGGGGTGTTTTATCCACTGGAATGGCTCAGCTCTCACTTTCATGATTCCAAATTAGAATATAAGAGTTCACAGAAAAGCCCCAGATCCACCTCCACGTAGCTCCAGGTGCTTGCGCGTTGTTGTTCGCCACGAACCCTTATCCGAGGCCGTGCGTTATCGACGGGGAAAACTCTCTGCCACCCACCTGCATTGTCTGTCCTTGGAGATAAAGCCTCTCTTTACACACCCCTTCGTAGAAGTCGTAGTACTCCATGAAGGATTTCTCCATCACGCCCCTGGACGCAACGAAAGGACAGTCAACAACAGGACGACAACCTTCCAACAGTCACGCCAGCCGAGGATCGCCCCGTCCCACAGAACTCCAGTTCACAGAGGCAGGACAGACGCCCTCCCAGGGTGCAGCAGATGACTGCCAGGGCACAGGGAGGCAGGACACGGAGGGAAAGGAACGGCGGCGGCGCTGCAGTTGAGGAGATTCTGCACGTGACTCCCCAACAGCTGCGCTCCCCCCCTCCCTCCCAGATTTAATTCTTTTCACCCCCCGTAAGACAAGGCACGTTTATTCCCAAGCACGAGGCGGAGGATGCAGCCGCTGGGCACTTTAACACGGCCTTTGTCATAGAGTCCTAGGATGGGAGGGGTTGGAAGGGACCTCTGGAGATCATGGAGTCTAAGTCCCTGCCAGAGCAGGATCCCCCAGGGCAGGCCACACAGCAACAGATCCAGGGGGGCTGGAAAGTCTCCAGAGAAGGAGACTCCACCACCTCTCTGGGCAGCCTGGGCCAGGCTCCATCACCCTCCCACCAAAGAAGTTTCTCCTCCTGTTGAGGTGGAACCTCCTGGGTTCCAGTTTGTCCTCGTTATTCCTTGTCCTATCCCAGGGCACCCCAGACAAGAGCCTGGCCCCCTCCACTTGACCCCCACCCCTCAGATATTTCTAGACATGGATCAGATCCCCTCTCAGGCTTCTCTTCTCCAGGCTCAACAGCCCCAGGGCTCTCAGCCTTTCCTCCCAGGAGAGATGTTCCAGTCCCTTCATCACCCTTGTAGACTCCACTGGACTCTCTCCAGTATTTCCCGGTCTCTCTTGAATTGGGGAGCCCCAAACTAGATCCAGTATTCCAGGGGTGGTCTCAGCAGGGCAGAGTAGAGGGAGACAAGAACCCCCCTCAACCTGCTGGACACATTTTTCTTAATGCCCCTCAGAAGACCACTGGCCTCTTGGCCACAAGGGCCCATTGCTGTCCCGTGGAGAACTTACTGTCCACTAGGACTCCAAGGTCTTTCTCCATGGAGCTTCTCTCCAGCAGGATAACCCCTAATCCATACTGGGGTGCCTGGGATTATTCCTCCCCAGATGCAGGATCTACACTTGTCCTTCCTGTCAGCCCCGCACAGCCCCTGGGCACCCCCTTCACCAGCAACAAAACCACCCTTCCCTGGACCAGACAGAGTTCAAGATTCGCTCTTCCCTGAAGATCTGAGGAATAACAACCAGGGAAGTTCATCCTGCCTCCCCATCCCCACTTTACGCTCCCTCCGCGCCTCTCTTCCGTACCGTAACGGCTCAGGACAGGGACACTTCCCCTCCAGCATGTCACACACCGCGACTCGGATGGTCTCGTGCCGAATACACTCGTTGTAGTTCTTGCTGTCCCCGGGGTGCCTCTCCTGGAAAACAGAATTTGGGCGAGTGAGTCCAGGAAAACAGCTCCTGGTTTCTCCCCTCCCGAGCCCGATGAATTTCACCGGCACACGAACCCACCAGGGCTCGGTCCGTGGGGGACGCGTCGAGCTAATTTAGAGCGGGAACGGAAAACTGCCGACGTTTCACCGGTCTCCAGAGCCTCCGACTCACAGAGCCGCGGAGAGAGGTCGACTGCTGCAGTTAGCACCGAAACCTGCCTCTCTCTGAGATGCTGGAGACCATAAAACCCGCGAGCAGCTCGGCTCCTGCGTGCCAATATATCCCAAGGAAGCCATTTTGGGAGCGGTGGAGCAGAGAAGCGACGTTCCATCCCAGCTCCCCGGTGAATTCTCGGGACGCCTCGTGTTCTTCCGTCACCTCACAGGGATGTGAGCTGGGCAAGCTCTGGTTCGGAGCCGGCCTGCGACTCCCCCTCAAGCTCCGACAAGAGGCGGAACAAGCTGGCAACGAGCCAAGCCACATAACCTACTTTCGTCCCCGTTTTCCAGACTGGAATTTGCTACCCCGGAGCCAAGCCTGGTGGGAAGAGACAAATGACTACAGGATCCAGGCGGGATCCACCTCCAACTCTCACCTGCTCAAAGCCGGGCTCGTTGTGATAGGGGTTCTCAGTCATCAGGGACTGGATGGAGATGAGGACTGAGGAGATACTCTGCGCTGGGCTCCACGCCGGCCCGGTCCAAGTGCTGAGGCATCAAAAGAGAAAAAAAAAATATCCATGAAGACCGTAGGACTGGCTCAGGGAGCGTCATCCCTCCGACAACCACAGATCAGAAAGCTTGGGAAAGCACAACTGCACCTGACGGAAAAGCCCCAGGAAAAGAAACGCCCGCTGCAGATGCGGAAAGCACCGGACACGGAGAAAACGGTCACGGTCAAAGCGGTTTAATCTCTCGACCGAACGAGTATTTTGGTTTGAGGGAGACCAGAGGGGCTGGTGAACCCGACTCCAGGGCTGACACGGGCAGGGCACGGCATGGCACTTGAGGAAAAGTCATTTCCAAGCATTTCACGGGGAAATTTAAACCTCTGGCTGTCACCTTGCGCAGCAGCCCGGAGCAACGAGCTACCAGCACGGCCCTAACTCAAACCCAACACCTCTTCGGAACTGAAATCTGCTTTTTCAAGGCTCCAACAAGCCCCTCGCCGGTGCAGCCTGGAACGCAGAGGCTCCACGCAGGGACTGCCACCCAAAGCACCAAGGGATGTCCTGCGACGGGAATGAGGTGCCTGTTCCACCAAAAAACCTTCACGTGGAGAACCAGGAGAGCAGAAACGGCTGCTCTGCCGCTTGCCCTTCGTATCCCAGTTCCCGACACAGAGCTGCCTCCCCGGGAGCTGCACAAGCTGCCCTGACCCACATGTGCTCTTCCTAAACCACAGCAGCCTTAAGGTTGGGAATGACTTTCAAGATCAAGCCCAACCATCTACTGAACATGATCACGACCCCTAAACCACGTCCTGAAGCGCCACCTCCACGCGGTTTTCGAGCGCCTCCAGGGATGGAGATTCCGCCCCCTCCCTGGGCAGCCTGTTCCAAGGCCTCATCATTCTCTCAGGGAAAAAAAATTTTCCTAATATCCAACCTAAACCTCCCCTGGCGCAACAGAAACCCATTTCCTCTCATCCCATCACTGGTTACTTGGGAGAAGAGACCGACCAAGCCCCACCTCACTCCAACCTCCCTCCAGGTAGCTGTGGAGACTTCTCCAGACTAAACAGGCCCAGCTCCCTCGGGTGCTCCTCGGAAGACAATTTCTCCAGCCCTTTCCCCAGCTCGGTTGCCCTTCTCTGAACCTGCTCCAGCACCTCCATGTCCCTTTTTACAAGGAGTCCCACGGAGAAAACAAGGGGGAGCGGCTGCAAGTTGCTCCAGGGGAGATTCCGGTTGGCTTCCAGAAGCAAGTTCTTTACAATGAGAACAATTAAACCCTGGAATAAGCTCCCAAGGGAAGTGGTGGACTCCCTTACACTGGGGTGGTTTTAAGACTCAACTGGACAGGGGGCTGGGCCACCTCATTTAAACTTTTTTAAGGAAAAAGTTGGACCAGATGATCCTTGAGGTCCCTTCCAACCTGGCATTCTAGGACCCTACGACTTATCCCGCAGCACCCAAAACTGAACCCAGTTCAGAATCCTTCCATTGGCACCTCCCTGCGCTCCCCGCTTCCGCAAAGGCTCTTCCCTGATTTCCCTTCCTCCTTCGGGCTACGACGGCACGAGGAACGAGGCAGCTCGCACGGGAATTCGGCCCGTGCCCCGCGCACCTCAGCGCTCCGCAGGCGTCGGCACCGGCCCAGCGGCTCAGGAAGAGTCCTACGCTGAGGAAGGCGCTTCCCAGTACAACCCATCTCCCTACCGGCCCCGGGCCAGTATCCATCAGCGGACTGGGATCGGTTCCTGGGAGTCAGTGTCACCGCAGCGGCGCTCAGGCTGTTGCCGGTTGACCAAATCCCTGCGACCGGTGGAGTTGTCGCTGCCCCTTTCCTCCCCCGGCTCCCGCTACAACCTCTCGGCACCGGAAGGCGCCACCCCAGTTGCACCAGTTCAGAGGCTGGCACAGCTGGGGTGGGGAATATCACACCAAAATCCCTTCAAACCTGCCGGACTTTCGAGGGTTTGGAGAAGCAGGAAGGGAGCAGCCCTCGGAAATCCTTCCTCAGCCCCACACGCTCCGCGGAGGTGGGAGCCCAGAGCAGTCGCTCGGCTCTCCAGGAAGTTCTTAGCGGCTTTCTGATTTTATTTCTCTCTTTTTAAAGCCACATAGAGAGAGGAAATTAAAACCACAGAGCCCTACATCAAAAAAAAAAAAAACAAACCAACCAGAACACCTTAAAGGACCAGGCTGCGGAAGCGGAAGAGCGGCAGAGCCAGGGCCGAGGCTTCGCGAGGGGACGCGGGAGAAAAGCGGCAGCTCGGTGCTTTTCCCCCCCGGCTCCCTCCTTCTCAGGTGCTTTTCAAAAAGCCAAGCGAAGACTTTTGTTTCAGTTAAGGGGTTTGCGCCGCTTTAGGACCAATTGCGGCCGAAGGAATCGCGCTGCTTTACGCCTCCCGTTCCAGGCGGAAGCGGGAAGGCGCATCCGAGCCCATCTCCGGGGCGAGAGGAGGGCGGGAAAAGGCCGAGAAGGAGGCGCGGGGTCCTGCGGCCGCCTCTGGATTTCCCCTGGGAAGAGCCAAAGTCTCCTCTTACCCCAGAATACTCAGGCAGACTTTCCCATTGCGGTAGAAGTTGGGGTTAAACCTCACTGTGTTATTGCCCGTTGTCATCAGTTTGACCCGCGGCGGGTGGATGGGATAATCTGGAGGACAGCGAAACAGGAACAAGAAGAAACCCCCTTCATAAGGCGTGTCAAATGGGCCTGTGATCAATGCATGAATCTGGAAAACAAAAGCCCGTCTTGCGCACCACTTCCAAACTGTGCAGCCCCCACCCCGCCGCCTCCCAATCCCATCCCATCCCATCCCGATCCTCCAGGCTGCCAGAAATCTCCAGCCTGAGCCTCCCTCCTCCCCTCGCTGCTGGTTCCTCTCCCCCACCCCATCCCTGCCCCGTTCCCATCTGCGGAGCGGGTTTGGGGCGCGGGGGGGTTTTGGCCGGTGGGCACAACCGGCTGCCTCCCATCCAGCTTCACGGGGGGCCAAACCAGCCCGGGTTGCTGGTAAGCTGGGCTTTAAAACACACATAAAAAAAAATTTAAAAAATGGAAGAGTTCAAATACACAAAAAATCTTATTTTAGAAAGGGGAAAAAAAAAAGGAAGAGTTCAAATATGAAAAAAATCTAATTTAAGAAAGGGAAAAAAAAAAGGAAGAGTTCAAATATGAAAAAAATCTAATTTTAGAGAGGGAAAAAAATTTTAAAAATTTTAAAAATTTCAGAATTTCTGCCAAAAGTTGGTGCGTTCCTCGATTGGCCGGTCTGACGCTGCTTTGGGCTGATTAAAACCAATCCCTCCTTTCCCTCTGGCAGGATCTGAAACGAAGCCCCCGTTCTCTCCCTGTGCTCGTTACCCTCCAACATCCCGACTGTGTCCCAGGAAACCTACTCCCTTCGGGCTCTTCCGGGAGCGATCCAAGCCCTCTCCTTTCATGATCCTCTTCCCTCCCCAGGATTTTGGTTCAAAGCCCCAAAGGCCAGTGTTTTCCGCACCCTCCTTTCCTCCTCCGAGGGCACTTTGGCACCCGCAGCCCCCGGCCCGCCGCTGAGGGAAGGCTCCGGGTGGGAGATGCTGGTGCCGAGACAACTCCCTTTGGGCCACCTTCAAAAACCCGGAGGCTCTAAATCGGGCAGGAGCTTCCACGGGGAGAATTTGGGGGAATGTGGGAGAGGCTACGTCGGTCAGGGGGGTGGGAGAAGTGTGCAAAGGGTTAAAAAAAGAAATCCAAAGCAGCACCTCCGGCTCTGAGGACACAGCAGGACCGCACCAGGTGCCGCTGGCCGGAGAAACCCACGGATCGAGAAGCACGGTTTGAGCAACCGCTGCCTCCCAGCTCGCTGCCTTCTCTCTGACATCATCGGAAATTCCCAGTCCTGCGAAAGCTGCAGAGCCAGGAGGGGAAGAACTGGGGCAGGAGAGGCCGTAGCCACGGCCGCGTCCCTCAGGAGCTGGAGGTGACGTGGTGGGAACGGCTGCACGGGCCGGACATGCCCACGATCCTGGGGGGCAGCTCAACAGCGGGACAGGGCCCAGCTGTGGGGACCCAGCTCTCTACCAGCTGACGCTTAAACACCTCCAGTTTCCACCCCAGGTGGATCAGACACTCCAGCCCTGCTTGAGGAGCTACTGGACATTTCACTTCCAGCCTCTTTGAGAAGCCCTCCACGGCCAACAGCTTTCCAGGGAGCTTTCCCGCCCGTGAGCTGGTCCGCCGATTGGTTTCAAGCGGCAGCGGGATGAAACGAGTGGGATCAGCACCCCACGGGTTCACTGGGACAGGAAACTGGAGCCGGCTTTATCTGGGGGAAGCTCCTCAGATCCCTCTGCCGGTTCCTCTCCGCAGAACCGGTTTCCTGGAGAGCTTCCTCCCATTTGAAGCACAGTCTGACCTCAACATCACCAAGAGGAGCAGAGGAGCCTCCTGCTCTTGCCAGACTCCTGCCGACTCCTCTCGAAACCTGACGGGACGACTCCCCCCTTGGGCAAAACCCCTTCGAGCAGCACCAGAGAGAGAGAGGTGGGAAGCGGAACCAGCTCCGAATCTTCTCTTACCTTGGTCATGTCGTGGGGATCAGGCACAACAAACATTCCAGGGGGCGGTTCCTTGTAAATGGACATGATATCCCTGAAGAAAGGAAACAGGAATTAAAGTCAAGATCTCCCTCGGCGCCCCTCAGCCCTCCAGCCAGGAGCGTCCCAGACGACCGCGGACGCGAAGCGACGGACCGTTAAAGACGGAAACTCGCAACTCCTACAGAGTCAAGATGTTTTTCTCCTGCCTCTTGATGGTTTTCTGGCTGAGCTCTTTCAACTCAGCCCCTTGAGGTGTTCCAAGAGCAACGACTCAGGCCGAGCATCGGACCAAGGGCACCTCCACGACCGGTGGCCTCGTGTTCTACCACGGACGGCCTCTGGCACGCAGATCCTCAACCACAAACTTCCCCCAAGGGAACTGTTTCCAAGTTCTCTTGGGCGAATTCTGTTGTGGAAAGGATGACTTTTCCCCCCTGCGTCTTCCTCCTTGGCACTCCGAGCGTTTCCAGGAGCCCTGTGGTGCACCCAGCCGTTTGTTTTCCCCGGACACACGGTGACTCAGCTGCCTTTGAGAACGTTCCTGCTCTGACAAATTCGGGGTCGATCGGACGGCGGGTTCAGGAGTAGTTACGATGCACAGAGGCAAGCAACTTGAGCTCAATATCCTTCTTTCCACCCCAACATCCTTCTTTCCACCCCAACATCCTTCTTTCCACCCCAACATCCTTCTTTCCTCAGGAACACGGACAAGGAAACCACCGACAACTCCCGAGAAACCGAGCGGCGCCAGTTCCCTTTCATCTCCCCAAAACCTTCCTCTCCTAAACGGAGATGTGCGGAGCTCCAAGACAAGCTCCCACTCGATCTTCCCACTGGGAAAACCACCGGAATTCCAAGAGGTTTCAGGGCGAGAACAAGTGTGAGAGCAGCGGGAGAGCCTCGCCCTCCTGCCTGCCGTTCTGAAGTCAGTGCTTCTGGCGTTGGGCTTGGAAAGCACCCAAGTATCCGGTGCCATCTTTGGAAGAGAAGCTCGAGGAGAAAGATGAGGCAAAAGCCCGGCAGGCAGTGATCCTCGCTCCGAAGGAAGAGGAAGAAGTTGTTGACACCGTGCCAGCAAGTCTGACAACACAAGACCATCTTGCTCGGTCTACGGAAGCGGATCGAAGGAGGCAGAGCAGCCAGCCAGGTGGGCTCCGGCAGGGTCACTCCAAACCCCGTCACTCCACTGATGATGGGGATTGAGAATCCCGCTCCCCTCCCCGGTTTAACGGCACCTCCCAGGAGCAGCCGGCGCTGCCGAGGGCGGGAGCCGAGCCGGGCACCCAGGGGCTCTGCTGCCGAACGCCCAGGCGACGGTGGACGGAGAAAGAGCCCCCGGGGCTCCGCAGAGCCGGGCTGGGTGAGGTCCGAGGCTCCATCTTCACCTGGGCAAGGAGAGTTCCAGAGGACCCGAGGCTGCTCCCAGGAAAGCCCCGGGATGCTCAGAGGGGCCGAGGCCTGTTCCCGATCCCGAACGCGACTCTCCAGGACGGCTGAGGAGGCCCGGGGGACGGTTATCGCCTCGAGGGCGCCGGCAACGACCCAAACGGCTCTGCCGCCTCCCGAGCCTCGGCCCCG
>VWZK01022241.1:40444-56068 GCA_013396935.1 Baryphthengus martii
GTGCCCCGTTACCGGCAGCCTCTGCCGCTGGGTGAACCGAGGCGAGGCCGCCGCTGTCCCGCCTCCCGGAATGCCCCGGAGAAGCAAGACCGTGGTCGGAGGGGCCTCCCCGGGACCGGAGCCCGTTACCGGGACTTTCAAGTTCCCGCTTTGCCAACACCCCCCGACCTCGTACACGCCCCCTCCCGACCCGCGGCGCTCAGGAAAACCGACACTGCTGTCCCCGCTCTCTCTCCACCCCTCAACCGGAACGCTGGCGCCGAAGAGCGGTACCGGAGCTGGGGTGGCTCCCGCCGTGAACTACAGGTCCCAGCAGCGCGGCGGGGGCCGCCCAGAGGGGGGGGTGTCCCGGGCGGGGCGACATGGGGCGGGGAGGCGGTTCCGCCTTTTCCTGGTTCTCCGCCTCCTCCTTCTCCTCTCAGCCCCGGAGGGTTTCAGCCGTGACTCCCGGTGAGTGAGGCGCCGGGCGGTGGTGACGGGGTCCCGTAGACCCCTCCCGGAGTCTGGTGTCTCCTTCAGGGGCCGAACGGGACGCCGAGGGTTGGGGGATGCGGGTCCGGGTGCGACACCTCCGCGGCGGCGACACTTTCACTTTCATTTCCCGATGGTGGAGCCCCGGGGAGTGTCCCACCCGGAGTGTGCGGGGGAGAAAGGACAGCTCGGTCCGCTCCCCGCCCTCCGCCGCCCGGATGAAACTTCTGGATTGGAAATGACCTGAGCTGCTCCAGTGGGAAGGTTGTTTCCCTCCGCTCTGAGGTCACTCCTGGCTCCCTGCTGCTGTTGCTGTCACTACGATCAGCTGAGAAGGTCCTGCTGTGGATTCCTGGAATAGAATTGCCCGGGATTGGCAGCAGGGTTTTCTCAGCAGCGATCTGAGACCGATTGCCAGGGCCGGAGCCTGGCAGCCCGCGAGACGTCGTGGCAAAGAGGGTGATTTAGTGCCCTGTTTCCAGCTCCGGGCGGTTTGGGTGCTGTTGGGAGCAGCAGCCACCAGCTGGAACAGCTTCCAGACAACAGGTTTGTGAGACAGAGCCACCAGGACCTGCCTAAGCAGAATCTCGTCTGGGAGCTGAGCTTAGGGAGGTACCTCTCTTCCCTTGGAGCCAGGAAGCCGAAGGTGAAAGAGGCTGTATCTGGAGGTCAAGTCGTTGCGTTGGGTTGAATGAGGAGCTGGGAAAGTTGTTGAGTTTGCTGATCACCAGTCTGAGGGTGTCTTGGGACGCTCTTGAAAGTGGAGCGTGTGAGGGGTGGGACTGAACGAGTCTTGGCTTGTGTGCTGGGCCGTGAACTGCTGGGTTTGTCTCGTACCAGTGTGGGAGCGACTCGGTGATGTGGCGAAACCTCTGTTATGGAGCCGCGTGTTCTTCTCAGTCTCCAGCTTTCAGAAGAGCCGATAACGCCCCCACGTTATCTGCGTGTGGCGGGGATGTGCCTGGGGTGTCAAATCACGCGAAAAACTCGATGTGAGGCTGTTACGTGGGGACAGCCGGCGTTCCAGCAGCGTCTTCCAGCACGGGATCCCACCAACAGATACGTGCTGCTGCAAGGCCCCACTGCCTGTCTTGTGTAGATCTGTAGGACGGTCAGAGGGTCTGGTTCGTGAGGTCCCACCAGGAGAGGGTCTGACACCATCCAAAGATGAGCTCATCCCCTTATTCTTTCCTCTCGTAGCCATCCACGATGGACGAGACCTCCGACGAACCTCCCACTTCCGCCGTCCTCTTGGACAACTGCCACTTCTCCCAGGTGGTCTTTAACGACGTGGAGAAGTTTTACGTTCCCGGAGGAGACGTAACCTGTTACTACACCCTGACGCAGAACATCGCTCCTCGCGGGAAGGACTGGGTGGGCATCTTCCGGGTAAGCGGATAGCCTGAAACCAGAACGTGCCAAGGGTGAGGAAGCAGCAACAGGCAGGAACGAGGAGCTTGGGCTTTGGTAGAACAAGGTCGGGCTTTTCTCTTTTTGGTAATAATCTTGTGTAATGAAACATCTCTCGTGCTGAGGGACAAAGTGCCAGACCTGTTGTGACCTGAGCAGCTTCAAAGATCGTCAAACACCCTCATTATCCTTCCTCTTAGACCACAACTGTCAGAAGTCAGGATATCGATGCCAAAGTCCTCCCAGTAACTGATCCCTGTGGGAATATAGTCCCATTACCCCAGGATAGCTAGAACATAGGAGGTTCCGCCTCAAGAGGAGGAGAAATTTTGCTGGGAGGGTGACAGAGCCTGGCCCAGGCTGCCCAGAGAGGTGGTGGAGTCTCCTTCTCCGGAGACTTTCCAGCTCCCCCTGGATCTGTTGCTGTGTGGCCTGCCCTGGGGGATCCTGCTCTGGCAGGGGGGTTGGACTCGATGATCTCCAGAGGTCCCTTCCAACCCCCACCATTCCATGATTCTGTGATAAACACGAACCGTGTGATGCCACGTTAACAATTTTGCTGTTGCAGGTGGGATGGAAAACAACCCGGGAATATTACACGTTCATGTGGGCTCCTCTGCCCGCTGATATCCCGGGTGGTACCAGCATCCAGCAGCAGATCCAGTTTAAAGGTGAGTCAGGAGCTTGGGTCACCCAGGGGCGGTGTGTGAACGCGCACGTCAAATTCCGATCCCATCAACAAATCGTGGAATTTCCAATCCGCTAAATTCTGCCGTCCCGACTGAGCGATGGTGTTTGTGGTCGTGTCACCGAACGGTGCAGGAACGATACTGAACTGGGACCTCTCTGTTTCCCGAGGTTCTCGCTTTCTGTGCTATATAATTAAGAGATTTGAATGTTTAGAAGAATAATTCTAACAAGGTGATTGTGTTTGGCTGAAGCTTACTACCTGCCGAAAGACGACGAGTACTACCAGTTCTGCTACGTCGACCAGGACGGCGTGGTCCGAGGAGCCAGTGTCCCTTTCCAGTTCAGAGCAGAGACTGAGGATGATATCCTGGTGGTTACCACACAGGTAGGTCTCCTCTCTTCCCCTGCTTCAGCTTTTATGGGCACCTGCTCCCTGCTAACATGGAGTGAGCCGGTAAATCGGAGAGCAACTTAAACCCGAGTGTTTCAGAGCATTTTGAATATTTTTAAATGAAAACGTCGGTTTTGTGGCTAAAGCCTGTCATTTGATGGGAGCAGGGACATGCACGTGGACGTGTCCTCTCTGAGGAGGGACGGCTGAGAGCCCTGGGGCTGTTCAGCTGGAGAAGAGCAGCCCCAGAGGGGAGCTGAGCAAGGCTGAGCAAGAGCTCAAGGGCCCCCGGGCGGCAGGAGGCCGGGGCCAGACTCTGCTCAGGGGTGCCCAGCACCAGGACAAGGGGCACCGGGCACCGACTGGAACCCAGGAGGTTCCCTGGGAGCGGGAGGAGCAACTTCTTTGGTGGGAGGGGGTTGGAGCCTGGCCCAGGCTGCCCAGAGAGCTTGGGGAGTCTCCTTGTCTGGAGAGATTCCAAAGCCACTGGGCCCTCTGCGTTGGGTGGCCCTGCTGGAAGTCCCTTCCAACCCTCAGCAACCTGCTCTCAGAAGCAGTGAAAGCTCAGGGAGGTGCAGGGTGTTCCCTTCTGCAGAGCTCCTCTTCCTTTGCTTTCCACACCGTGCTATTTGGAACGGAGCTTTTCAGACCGCACAACTTTGTTGCTTGCTTGCCAGGGAGAAGTGGAAGAGCTTGAACTGCAAAACAAAAATCTGCGTCAGGAGAATGAGGAGCTGAAAGCGACTTGTGCCGGTCTCCAGAAACAAAACGTCGACCTGCAGGAAGAGCTCAAGAGGACGCAGGTAAAGAAAGTTCACGTTACAAGTCAGGAGCTGTAAGTCTGAGAGGTGAAACGGGCCTGAGTCAGGGCTTGTTCCCCTGTGCGCTTCCAGGAGAAAACCAAAGAGGTTTCTCCCCGTATTATCGGTTTAATCCGTTACCAAATCGTGCGACACCTCGACCGTGAGAAAAACAAGAGACGTGTTCAGACACGGGAGCTGGGAACTTATGGGAAGGGGGACGTTCAAAAACTTTTGGAGGCCGTCCCGAAATCGCATCATCGTTCTCTTTTCCTCCTTCAGGGTCTGAAAGAGTCCTCAGGATGTAAAGGAGAGATTTTCCTCCTGCAAATGGCTGCTGGGCAGCGTTGCATTTGAGGGGTTTTGCAATCCCAGTTGCAGAGCAGGACCGTCGTTGGGTCCCATTGACCTCCTCTCCACCTCATTGTGATTTTTCAGGAGCTGCAGAATGGTTTAGAGTCTCTAAGGAGCAATGCAGAGATGCTGGAGCTGGAGGTGAATTCCCTGAAAAAGGAGAATAACCATCTAAAGGAGCTGGATGACTGCAGGGCGGCAGAGCTGCGCCAGTAAGTGTGTTTCCGGCGGGTCTCCAACCAGGATTTCCTGTAAGCACCTTGCTTTTGTGGCTGACGTTTCCAGCCGTGAAAGCGTGGTGTGGTTTTGATTTGTTCTGAGTAGACTCAAAGAGCAAATTCAGAAAGTCACCTCTGAGAAGGAGAACCTGGAAACCAGACTGAAAACAGCCCTGGATCACGTGGACCAGCTGCAGGTAGCGAGCGCAGAGCCGCCTTCCTTTGCTTTTATAACCTGTCTCTGGTGGAATTGGTCTCCCTCTGACAGAACCGAGCAAGTATGGGATGTAGGAGTTCCTTTATTTTTTTTGATTCCGTGGCTTCTCTAGGAAAATGTCGAGCTTTGATAGGATTTGACTTCCAGGAAACCTCAAGAAAGCTGTATTCTGGCAGGAAGGGTAGAGAGGGAGGCAGTGCTAAGAGAAACTAAGGATTTCATTCCCTAAAAAACATCCCCTTTTGCATGTCCGTGAAGTTGACGGCAAAAAGACTGTTGTTTATCTCCTGCTAGCTAAGGATCCAGGCAGAAAACGCTGCTGTTTTGAAAAACATTCTAAAATTACCTTCAATACTTGGGCAAAACCAAAACTTCTGGCTGGGAGGTATGTGAAGGGAAGAAGGGAGGCTGAAAATAGCTTGGTTGTTAGGTCTGGGACATGGGAGACCCAGAACAACAGGCCGACCATCTGGCTGCAGAGTCTGTTTTTCATTTTGTTCTCACACTTCCCCGACTGGAAGTGTCGTGTGGAAACCCAGAAAGCTCTGCAGAGATCGGCTGAAGAAACGGTGTTGTGATGAGGGCATCACCTCCAGCCTATCCCCCTGTGTTACTGTGCCCAGTTTCCACAAAGGTTTTGATGGAAAAATGTTTGCAGAAAAAAAAAAAAAGAAATTCAAGTGCCCCAGGGTTCTGGAGCTTTGCCTTCTGCAGCAAAAGGTGCCTGTGGGCCTCGCTCCGAGTTTTTACACGCTCTTTTTCTCCCCAGTCTCAAGTGTTGAATTATGAGAAAGAAGTGGCGGATCTCTCTCAGCTGGAGCGTGACAAGACAGAGCAGCTGGAAAGTTTAAAAGGAGAGAATCGCGAGTTACGTGCGGCTAGAACTCAAGAGGTAAAGCCTTCCCCGAGCGTCAGGGGGAGCGGGGGCCCGGCGCAGGCAGCCAGCAGGTGAAAAAAGCGCTGCACCAAAAGAAGCTGTCGACGCTACCGAGTCTGTGTTTGGTGGTTTGGTGCTCTGCCCCATGGCCTCCAGCACCTCTGCTTGTGAAAACCTGAAAATTAAGGAGTTTGACCGTTGCATGGAAAAGGTGAAGGGGTCAGAGGCCAAACGCTCCCTTTGTGCCTCCCTCTGCCTGCAGAATGAGCGGGTGCCCGGCCTTTCTGGGAGGGGAACTGGGGAGATGGTCCCAAAAGTGCTGAGCTCACAGCTTGGCCGTGTTGTGTGGAACTGGCTGGTACCGGTGCAGGGGAGCTGAGGTTCACGGCCAGCTCTCTTTTTCCACGTGCAGGACCAGCACCATTTCCCTGTGATGTTACAGCTGACTGTGACACAACAAATTTCAGCTTGTGGACAAAGGGTTTGCTTTTCGTAGGTACCTCGTGCAGAGCTTTTAGAAGTGATCCACAAAGCTCTGCACTGGAAATCACTCCTTGAAGGAATGTGAAGGCTATAAAAGGGCAGCTTGCTGCGGCGTTTCTTTCTGCTGAAGAAACCATCACGGGCAATGCCTGAGGCCATCTCATCATCTTTAGCCTGTTGTCCTGAGTGACCTTGTAAAAACGCTTCTCTCTCTGTCTCTGCTACTCAGGAAGCTTTTGGAGGCTCTGCTTTCCCTTTGGCATCGAAAATTAGCTGCCTAAAATAGCTGATGGGATCACCTCTGCTGTGCTGCCAAATGTTCAGGATTCTTAGGGTAGTGCTTTGAGGTATCACAAGAATCCCCAAGTGCTCCAGCTGATCTAATGTGCTGATTTAATTCAGGAGTCGGCCGCACGATGAATTCCTAAGGCCATATTGATTATCCACCGTCAGGTCTCACAGCACCAGGACTCCTGGCAGACTTGGGTAACTCTCACCTGCCAGGGTGGATTTAGTCAGCTCTATGAGTTCCTTTTTCTCAACCTCCTTCTTTCTTTGACCTGTCATGTGTCCCCTTCGGAGGTCATGGGTCATCTGACATGTCATGTAAACAACAGAGCGTGGGTGGTGACGTGGAGGTATCACAGGTGACAAACGATGAAATGGTAAAGGGGAGGGTTATTTGTTGGTATAAATGCAGCGGGAACCAGTTGGATATGAAATTTGCCCGGTGCTTGGGGCTGTCGTGGATTTATTTGCTGATTTACCAAATAACTGCCTCCCTTCACAAAACCAGACCCACGGCTTGACGAAAGAACTGGAGGAGCAGAAGCGTTTGTGTCGGATTCTGCAGGCAGAAAAGAAAGAGGCTGATGAGGCAAATCAGGTGAGCACTGGGCACAGCTCCCTTCCCTTTCTCCTGGATTGAAGGTGACACTAAGCTCAGCCTGCCTTTCAGTTCCATTAACCCTTCTACCCCACGGACCGCTAGTTGTGCCTGCCCGTGGACCGTCACCTGAAGCCAGGTGGCTGTTGGCCGGCACTCGTAGGATGTTGTTGCCACCACGTCTGTACAGCCTGAGAGGAAGAGTCCAAAACTTTGCCCCTTTTTCCCCCCCTCAACAGAATAGACTGGTTTGTCCATAATAGCCCTGGGGATTTTCTGAAATTCCTAATGTTAACTTCATTCTGACACCGCAGAAATGAATGGGACTTGCTTGTCTACATGGATGTAGCCTTTTTGTTCAGTTTAAACGTGGCTGCTCAGTTTTCTTCCTTCCTCTGCATGATTTAGGGTAGTCTTTTGCCTTTTAAAGAGTATTACTCTGTTGTGATCGTCTTGTGCACCCTTCTGAGCACGCCACAGAATAGATCCCTGCCCTTCCTTACCTCACTTTCCCGTTTGGTCAAACAAGACTAACACTGAGCTACCTAAAAGGAGTTCAGAGCGATTTTTGGCTCTGATATCAGAGGATCTGTGTTAGTGCAAAATGAGACTTTTCAATGAAACGATCTCCTGAGCTTCTGGAGATTCATTCTGCCCTTCTGCCCCTTTGCAGAAGCTAAGGGAAGAGAACGACGGCCTCCTGAGGCATCTCTCGCAGGCTCCAGAGGTTTCTTCCACCTCCGTCGCTTCACAAGCTCCGGCTCCAGTTCCAGCTCCCGAAGCAGGAGGCCTTCTGTTTGGAAATCCATATTGTGGTGAGATTACTTGGCATTCTGTCCGAAACCGCAAACACCACGGCAGTTAAAAGTCTCAGCAAATTACCCTCCCTCTCGAATGGAATGCTGTAGAAAAGACCTCATTAGCAGCACCTCTGGGCAGCTTTGCCCATGTGCAGATGACTTGGCAGCTGCCGACTGCTGCCAGGTGTTAAGAGTTCACGGAAGTCATCAGCTGGCTCCTCATTCTCTGCCAAGAGAGACAACTATTAGCTAGTTTATTCAGCTGTGAGGCTGCTCGTGCTGGGGCTTATGTCTATTTATCCCACAGTCCTAAATAGAGAGGTTTAAATCCAGAGCCACATCCTCAGGTTTCAAGGGTTCCTAGTTCTCGGCACGTTCCCGTTGTTCATCGTTTTGCTGTGGCTTCTTTTTGCAGCGGCGGGAGCGAACCTGGGAGCAGGAGCTGCGGACGTGGTAAGTCAAGTGGACGCGACTTGACATGAATTAGTGGGTTTATGGACACAAATTAGTGGTTTGAAATAAAAAGCTCCACGTTCAGCTCTGTAGCCAAGTCTCTGCTTACTGGTTTAGTCCTGGTAAGAGAGTGGAGAGTAAACTAGAGCCACTTAACAGGTAGAATTAAGGAATTATGTGTTTTAAAAGAAGGGAAAGGAAACTCTGTTCACCTTAATCTTTGAGGACCAGCTGTTGGTAGCATCTAAGGTCAGAATGAGCAGCATGCAGCTGTAAAATACCTTATTTCACATTGGGGATGTGGATCTGTGGGATGTGGGATGCAAAGTCAGAGCACCTCAGAAGCTCTTGACTTTAAAATGCTATTTAGAGAAGCCTGGAGACCCTTGAAAACTTGAGGGTGTTAAAAGTCAGGAAGACTTGTCCAGAAGTGCTAATATCTGGCTACTAAACGTTTCTGTTTCTTATCATTTTTTTCAACTGACTTTATTTGCATTTGTTTTGTTCTTCAGGCTTCCTTGAGGAAATGCCCCCTGTGCGACGACGTATTTCCTGAAGATATTGAAACGAGTCAGTACGAGGCCCACGTGCAGAGCCACCTCCTGGAGTGCCCGCTCTGCAGCGAGACCTTCGAAAAGTCCAATAAGCAGGTGTTTGACGACCATGTGTTTTGTCATAACCTGGAGTAATTCTGAATTTGCACCTGCTCTGTAGAATAGGTGGCAGAGGCCACAGTATAGAATAGACCAAAATCACCGTAGGGGCTTATTTCCTGCTGAGATCAGGCCGATAGGACTGACTTTGCCACTCCTACTGCAATTCTGAGCTTTCTGTTCCGTGCAGCTTACGACCAACGTCGAAATCGGGTCAGGCGTCCACATCCTGACTCCGAATCACCGTCAGCAAACCGTTGTCTCGGCTCCAGCGTGTAAACTTGCTAAACGAGTTGCAAACCCCGTCGTTAGGAATTTAGATGAAGGTGGCACCGGCTCTTTGGAACGGGATCGGCCGTGTGGTCGTTCATCCAGGCGGGGATCCAGGCGACGGGCTGTAGTGCAGCGGTTTCCTGTACTTGGCTGGCACGGCTCTGTTATTACGGTTTTATTCTTTCGTGTAGCCCCGTGATTGCTCACCAAAGACCAGAGACTCTGGATAACCTGTTAGGAATCACACCTTCAGCCTCGCTCGGCTTCTGGAATGCAGAATTCGCGATTAACGAGTTGGAAACTCTAACTAAAACTACATCTCGTCTTTCGCCGTCGCTCGTAACTCCGGTGAAAGAAACATCATTATGTTAAGACCGACTATCGGTTTGCAGATCTGAAGGTCCTTCCAGCCGAGTGGGGAGCGCAGCTCGTTCTGGGGTGTGGCCCGTGAGCTGCTTTCTCCGTCCATCTCAGGATGAGGAGAACCTGAAATTTCTGCAACGGGGAAGGTCGGTGGCGGGGGGAGCCCCCAGAAGAGCAGTAGCCCAGTCGTGTCGGCAGCACCGGAGGATAATCGGTCTCTCGGTCAGAAACGGGGTGTCCTCGCTTCAAGGAAATTATCAGTTTGGGTTGTTTCTCTTTTATGTTGCTAAACCTTCTTGATTTACCAAGAAGAGCCTGTTCTCAAACCAAACCAAACCGAAGTGCCTTGGGAGATGACAGGGCTCTGCGCACAGGTCATCGTCCAGTTACTATTTTTATTTCTGCTTCAGGGTTTTCAATTTATGATTAGCAGCTGTTTTTTTCCATCCAAACACAAACGGGGAAAGGTTTACGAGCCCGTTTCCTGCTGAATATCTGAAGCAATAGAAAATCCTACGAAGTTTACATAGTTTTAAGAATATTTAGGGTAATAGAGAGTTTAAAATGTTTTACTGGTTTGACTCTGCACAACCTTTTTCTCAATTCAGGTTGAAATAAGAGCGTTGCTGTCTTGAGATGCACTATACTGGCGTTATTTAAAAAAAAAAACAAACTGTAAAAGAAAATAACAAATAAAAGAAGGTCTGGTGTAATAACACCTTTTTTTTTTTTTTTCTGGGTTAGGAGAACAAGCTGAAACCTTCCTCATAAATAAAATATTATTTAAAAAATACTTGGTATTGTACAGGTTTGATGTATTGATTATTTTATCTCAACATTCCTGGCGCAGCTTTATCCCAATTTTGACAACCGAACATTCCCTCCACATGAGGTTCATTTGGAACGCTCGTTTCCTCCGGAAAAGTCCCATTGTTTTTCAAGAAAATGCCTTTTCCCCCCCAACCTTTTCCCGTACGTCTTGGTTGGCGCTACCACTACCACGTGTCGGTGCCCCCACGTTGCTTCTCCATCCCTTTTTACACAAGTACCCACCGTTTCCCACTTGCCCACTCCTCTCATTTCCACCAATCTCGGTGCCTGCGCTGTAAGCGCCGACCCCGGGACGCAGGCAGCGAGCGGGCGACCGGCAGAGGGGGTCAGACTGCAATAAATCTCCGGAGGATGTTGGCTTTTTTGGAAGGATTTTAAGGGTTGTCATTTGTTTTCTGTAATAATGACACCGATTCAGACTCCCAGCCACATAGTCGGGCGTGATGCAGGTCATACCTTCCCCGTCCCGGGTAGCCAGGGACCAATTTACCCCTAAGCAGAAATGACATCCTATATTTTCTGACCCAAGTTTTCATTTCGCTTGTAATTTGCAACATCATTTATGTCACTGCTGCGTTTAGCCTTTGGAATCGTCAGGGGTTTCAATCCTATCTCCATTTTTATGGTTTAATACAGAAGTGGCTGAAATGGCTGATAATTAGATACAGTTAGACTTTGGATGAGATCCGACATTACATGGATATGTATTGGATAAGGACCTCGAAATGAATTTTCTGAAGGGACAGGAGGGGTTTTGGCACAATTTGTACCCAAACTCACGTAGCATCTGACTGGGCGTTCATTAGAAATGTGTCTAAAAGGAAGAAGTTCTGCTTGGTGGGGCCAAATTTCTCTGAATATAGATCTTTTTAAACCTTTATTATCAGTTTGGTCCAGTTTAGGAACCGGCCCAGTTTGCCTTTCGTCAGTGATTCCTACTCTGAGGCAGCGTCACATTTTCTCTTCCCTCATCCAGGGAAAACTGCTCAGCCTCAGAGCTCTTCTCCTTCTGCTCAGTCCTTTTGCTTCTGCTTTATTTTTCTCAGATCCTTTGCCATCCTTTTCCAAGAAGCTGGTTCTTCCCTTGAGCTTCCTCTCCCATTCACACGGAGTTTTATTTGGAATATATCTGTCCCTGCCTGCAGCACATCGTTTTCCATTTAACAGGTATGTTTCTGTGGGTGTAAAATGCAAACCAGATGATAATTCCTCAGCTGCAGTCGTGCTGCTAACTGGTCACAGAGGGCACCACGTACCGACGGATGTCGGCTCGTTTCATAGGAAAGGCCAGTGGTTTTGTCTGGGAAAAATTCTTTTTGGTGCAGAAAAAAAGAGCCTGGCTGCAAGGGAGATGGTTACAGACTCCAGATTCTCAAACTATTTCAGCCCTGAAAGTCAAGTGTATCTGAGCAGATGCTGAAATCACCGACTGGTGGCTCAGCTTCTTCCAGAAAGTGATTCCCGGTCATTCAGCCACAGTCCCCTTCTTCACTTGGACAGCCTCTTTCCTCCACCCATTCTCCTCCTGGTTCCTCTCCATCCATCCACATCTTCCCTCCTCTTCCTGCAGAACAATGGGGACCCTCAGCATTGTCCATCTCCTCCCAAAACACAAGTGCTGAGGTTCTGGGTGCGGAGGCGGAGGCTTGGAGCACAGTCCATCTGGCAACGCTGCTGCTGCTGCTTCTCCTCCCTTCACCTTAATGAGGCTCCCGCAGAGAGCAGAGGAAATAAAAAGATTCCTGACAAAAGAAATGTAAATAGACAAGAAGCAGGTGAACAAAGGAGGGGAAGGAAAAGCCGTGTAGAAGCCAGGAATAGGGTGGTTGTACTCAGTAATCAACTTGTCAGGTTGATTTTAAGACACGGGGGAAGAGATCGATAATTCTTCACGGCAGCGTAACGCACAGCGAGGGTTTAGAGTGCTTTGCTCAGGCCTTGGTCCAGGGGTCAGTCCTGCGCTTGCTTAGGAAGCAAAGGTGCTTTGTATTTGGGGTGACTACAGTGGGAAGGGGAAGGGCGGCAAAAAACGTTCTCAAGTCACACGTGGACCGTCTCACTGGGTTAGGTTGGACAGCTCAGGAAAACCTGAGGAAGGACGTGCTCAGAGGCTGCTGTGAGACTGAGAAATGAAGATGTTACCCTTATTCACAGGGATGGTTTTTGTCACTGTCCCGGTTTGAGTTAGAACAGAACAATTCTGTGCAGTGATTTTTACTTTTCAGCTCAGTTCCTTTAACTCACTGCACTTCCTGAAATGAGCAGCCTGTTTTCCCAGGCAGTGGCTGCTCCTGGCAGGGATAACGCCCGACGTTTAGAGTTAGTACCAGGGACTGGGGTGCAGAGCAAGGCCGCTGCTGGATCCTGTGCCCCACGTTTGGGAGTGCAGAAAGTAAAAGCTGCACCTGCAGGAGGAGGGGACAGGCGGGTGCCCTTAAACGGACCAGCGGGATGTTCCATCCCATAGATGCCGTATTCAGCTGCTGGGGGCCCTGGCTCGGTGGCTCTTGCTCAGGGTCCTTGCTTGGATTCTTCGTTTCTCCAATGGCTGGAATCCAAGGAGGACTCTGTCGGTTCTGCCTTCGATCCTGATCAGAGTGCTCCTGAATCCAGTACTGGAATCCAGCTCCTGAGCACGGTTCCCATCTGCTGCTGGGCCCAGTCTGGGACTGTCCCGGTCCCTGCTTCACAACATCAGCGGTGACGGTGACGTAACTGCCAGCAGAGGGGTTTGGGTTCGATGCTGGTTTTGTACATACTTGTATTTATTTGTACATATTCCATTTTATTATTCTTGTTCTTTTCCTTTTCATCCAAACTGTTCTAGTTTCCTTTTCTAATCACTAAGTCTCTCTCCCTTATTCCTCTTCTCTTCCCCTTCGGGGAGGGAGGGGGGTTAACAGAGAGCATCTGTTAGAAGTAGCGGGCTGCCCTGACCCTAACCCACGACAGTCCCTTTTTTTTGGAAGGAGATGTTGTTTATCTTTGTTCATAGAACCATAGAATCACAGAACATTTCCTGCTGGAAGAGACCTTCAAGACCATCGAGCCCAACCTTTTCCTAGCCCTACCAACACCACTAAACCGTGTCCCTCAACGCAACATCCACCCATCTCTTAAATATATCCGGGGATGGCGACTCAACCCCCTCCCTGGGCAGGCTGTTCCAACGCCTACACGCTCCCGTTGGGTTGTGGAGATTCAGACCGCCCTACTCCTGCTTGCAACGAGGCAACGAGTCCCTTTATCTCTCGTGCAGCAGCCCAAAGAGGGAGTGCTCCGCCGGTACAGAACGGCACGGAATCCAAACGCTGCCATTTATCACCCTCTTTGTCCCGCGTTCAAGCGCTACGTGAAACGCGCCGAAGAATCGAACCGTCATTGTTTTCTCGGCGCGAGGATCGGGTCCCAGAATTACATCAGTTGTTTTCTCTAAACAGCTATTAGCCTCCTCCATTATACTAACAGAACTGGTTTCCATCCTCTGGCTCATTTATTCCAAAGCAGCATTATTGAAGTGAATGGGGTCTAGGCCCTGGATATTAGAAGAGCTGTTGGTCTCCTCATAAATAACAAGTTGTCAAGGATTTTAATGGAAACCCTCAGAGTGCCGTAAATCTGCGCAGTTCTGCCTGCATCCCCTCCCTCATTTCCATCACAATATCGCTCCGGTGGGACCGCCGCTTGCAGCATGTGCCAGGCAGCCGAGATTGGTAGAGCACGAGGAGGGGGGGAAAGAGGGGGGGAAGAAAAAAAAAAAAAATAACAAAAAATAAGCTGGAGATGGGGTGAGGGTTTTAGAACAGTTGGTACTGCGGAAGCATCTGCTGGGTGGCCGGTTTGGGGAGTCACCTGGTGCATTCAGCGCGGTGAGGGGAGAGGGTTATTCATCCAGGGGGAGCGGGGAGGGGCAGAACGGAACCAGGGATGCTCATGGAATGAAAAGGGATGTATTGCAGTTTACGTTGCGCTCCGTTGGTCCGCGAGGCGGTAAATCTCGGCAAGTAGAGGGTTTTGTTCGGTTCCGCTCGTGTTTGAAGCGGTGGAGTTGGCGCAGGGGTACCGCACAGGCCTCTTGCTGTGAGGCAAAGAGGACTTTCCTCTCCCAAAGGAATCTTTTTCACCTTCCTAACCAGTCCAAACGACCTTCAGGGAAAATTTGACGCCACGGCCCGATCCAAACAACGTTTCTCTAGTTCCAGAAACCGGGTCACTACGAAGTCTGTCCCTTGACTTTGTCGTCCCCCAAATATCTGTCACTCAGGTGCCTGCTCAGACCTTAGCACCCTGCTGCACACAACACCGAAGCCTTCTACGAAAGAACTTGAGCTCGCTCCTCCATTCTCCGTTGGCCACACGATATTATGGAATATATTATGGCTGGCACAGTCATGCTCGTGCCCATCCCACTCACAAAGCAGAGAGGAGTGCGCGGGGGGCCTGGGTCAGAGCTCCTGTGGGCTCGTCGCCTTCTGAGGCTCCTTAAAATTTGTAGGTAAGGTCAGTTTAAGCTTAAATGTAGGTTTGCACCCTGGCTTACCATGAAATATAAATGAAAACCAGCCTGGTGACAAAGCTTCTCCTAGATTCAAAGTGCCCAGGGCTTGTAGTCTTCTATAATGACTAAGGTGGAGCTGAGAGTCAAACCAGCAAAGCCATCAGCAACACAGATCCGAAATGAACGCCCTTAAGTGTAGCTCCTTGCAGGTTACACCCTCAGGCGACAAACTCCGGAGAAGTAGGAGAGAGAAGAAGAAGGAGACTTAACCTCCTAATTAAATATTCCCCCGGTGTTACAGACAGGGAACCGGTTTTGCAGACACGAAGGAATTTGGCCAAAGTCCCTCTGAAAATTTGTGGCATAATCCCCCCCCGCCCCACCGCTTTCCCTCGCCAGATTTCACATTCGTTTCGAGAAAAGCTGAACAGCACAAGAAATGAGGCAGGACGGAGGAAAAATGGACGGCTGCCAAAAGGGATTGATGCCCTTCAGACTCCAGGGAGTTTTTAACCCTTCCCAATGGTTTTCCCAAGCCTGAAAAAAACCCGGTGGGGTTCATCAGGCTGTACTTCTCCGCTACTGATCCATGAGAGATTCGCCAGTGGGAGCAGCTGCTGGGAGAGTGAGCTGATAACTCAAGCCCTGAGGCACTTACATCTGGACGTCTCTCGTCCCCTGCCTGCTCCCCTTCCCCAGAAGCAGGATGAGACCAGAATATTGCCTGTGCTTTTATAATGTCTATTCCTGTGGGGCCTCGCTCACCATTATGGCATCTAAATGCAACCAGAAACAAATAAAGACAAAAAAAAAACAAGCCAAAACGCGGCCAGCTTGAAGATTCTGAACATTTTTGGACACTGGATTTGCTCCTGGTTAACAGTCGGCCGCCGTTTCGCAAGCCATGCAGCGTGGTTAATCCTTTTTCCTTTTTTTTTTTTTAATAAGAGTTATCA
>VWZK01022242.1:0-13862 GCA_013396935.1 Baryphthengus martii
TTTTATTTTATTTTTTGTGTTGCTGGGGAGTTCCAGCCAAAAATGAAGAAGGGCACTAGCAAGGGAATGCAAAGTCCATCCCCAGTCACCAATGAGGAAAATCATCTGATCCATAGCAGCCTCTCTTTCTCTGCACTGGGCACACTGATCATATAGCTGATCCTTAGAGCTCTTTGCTGCATTCCCAGTGCTTTTTAAAACATGGTTAGTGGTACTGGCAACTCAAATCACAGAATATCACAGGCTGGGATTGATAGAGTTTTACACTGGAAGCAAATTTTGGCACTTACGTGTTCCCCTTGGGCTTGAGAAAGAAAATCTTCCTTGGGGGTCTGAAGGCTGATTCATTAAATCTGAGCTGTCTGCTGAAGTGCTCAGTAAAAGTGACTCTGATTTATTTGGATTTGTCACTATAAAGGTCTCTGGAGACAGCTATTTATCCTATGGGATTCCTGACAAATTGGCCGAGTGGTCTGGGCAGTCCAGAGGGAGGATGGTCTTCTCTGACCCCTCACATGGCCAGAGAACAGGTAATCACTCCCTCGATCACAAAAACGTACAGAAATCACATCATTGCCAAGACTTCTCTACCCACCCAGAAGCTGGCCATCTGTGGCTCAGATCTATGCTTGACCTCACCAAAAGGCAAGTCTGAGCTCAAAGCATAGTCTATAACTACAGCAATAGGCTGGTAAAAAAGAGCTCATGGGATGGATTTACACTGATGAGGGTACAGCTTGCTGAACTGGAGCCTGGCAAAGGTATTTGTTCTGTTGTGGACAGAATTTATAAAAAGCTTGACTGTAATGCAGCAGGATCGATCTGAACCCTAACTTCAGCAGTGCATTTTAAGTCCCTCCTAGCAATGCAGACTAGTCAGGCATCCTTTGAACTGCAAAGAGATTGAGCAAGACAAAAAGAGGTGGAAGGAATTCACTGCTGTTTTCTTATGATCCGGCTTGTGTGACTTTCCCCGTGCCACAGTGTATAAGGTGGTGTAGGGTCCAGTGTCAGTTCTTCCCTTTAATTATCCACTAGTCTGGCTGAGAGCTGTATAAACACATTACAGTCACTTGCAAGTAATAGATACTGCAACTGCATCCATCTTTCCCTTTTAACTCTTTCTGTCTGTCCTGCCTTTTGTGCTCCTCTGAATTTTACCAAACAGTCCAATAATGTGCACTTTGGTCCATTTTTTTGGAGCTGACTTAAGCTACTGATCCAGTTATAGATGCCACAGTGAAATAAGCACCTTCAGGGCATGATTAAGGGCATTTAAGATCTACGTTGCCTCTCAGATTCAGATGGAATGAATTCAGGGTGCCATGTCCAAAACTGCTGTTCCAAATGACCAAAATGGAGGCGATAAGAAAAATATAACTGAAGGGAAGTGCAGGAAAAACAGGAGAATTACAGTCCTCCTTGGAGTTAGCTTGTCATTACTCGGGGATTTTATCCTCTCAGTGCACAGTTCTTCTCTCCATTCACACTCATGCGGTAAAAGAAGGGTTTGGCTGATGCCAGTATAGTAGTAGCACAGGCCTGAAATGTTCAAATGGAGGAAATCAAGTTCAGTGGCAGCTTAAAAAACGTTGCAGGGGCAGGGATTAAATGCAGCATGGGGGGGAATTCTGCAGCAGTGACTGTCATTTGCGAAGGGATAAGCTGGTCCTCAGTCTAACAGAATTCAGGACCCAAATGAATCATTCCAGATGGAGTTCAGAATGAAAATGGTGTGAAAGTAGCTAAAGTTCATGTTACAACCTCAGGAAGAAATGCCACGGACTTTTAAAAGGCATTGGGGGTGGGGGTGAGTCCTAGAAAGGTAACAGCAATGGTTTCTTTACTCTACTTGGTGGTTGGATGACTTCAACCCAGGGGTTTTGCCTGGCAATCTGTCTTGCTAAAAGTCAGGGTAAGATAAACTGTACTCTGTCTCTGATTTCTGCGAGAAAGAAAACAATTGAACGACTGGTCATTCATCACTGAGCCACCCTCCCCCTCTCCAACACCTTGCATAGGGTTGTATATCCTGGAACTGTTTAGCTTTCCTCATCCATTTCTTAAAAGGAAAACAAAGAATTTCAAGTGGTAAGATATGTATTTTACAACTTTCCTGTAATAAAGATAGTTCAGAATTGGAAGAGATAGATCAATAAAGAAATCACTTGGCTGTTGTTATAGCTGCTATACTCAACACATGTAGCATCACACGCCGCTTATGTTAAAGCAAGTTTAATACCAAAGGACCTCCATTTTTAGCCCTTCCTCTACAATTATGCTCATAAACACATCTACCTATTCACAAAAAAAACCTACAAAAAACAAACAAACAAACAAACAAAAAAAAACCAAAAACCCAAACCGCATTCATTTTTGAGTACCAAGGAGTTCAAACTCAGCTCAGATGCAGCTTATGGATTTTAAAACAACGTGTGCTTTTACCATTCAGTTGTGGAAAATGGAAAATATTATTTAGAGAAGTTCCTTTAACAGTTTGAGCTAAATCAGCTATTTAAATCACTGAGAAACAACCCCACATGGAACAAACTGCAAAAATTACAAATCCGCTGTGAGACAAGCAGACTGAAAAGGGGAAGTCTGGCATACAAAGATGGAAAACAAAAGTAGCCAGGATATATGGTCATTGGAAAAAGCAGTACCTCAGGTGAGAAGAAACAGCTAGTCTTGCTCTGATGAGCTAAGTGTACGTTCTGCTATCAGTGAAGCGAATAAAGCTGTACTCGTCTTTCTAACAAATCCAGCTTTGTGCTGCTTGTGGTATAAAGTACTCCCCTTTGGGTGCTGGGCCTGCCTGGCTACTTCCCACACCTGTACAAAGAGATGCATCAGAGCACATTATCCTGCACGTGACTACCACACAGGTAGGTACCGAGGAAGTCTTAGAAACCAGTGAGTTGGAGCGGGGCAATGGAAAAAAAAAAAAAGGACACCTATGGATGGGCTTAAAAGCTGACTTCTCTGCAGCTCCATTGCACCCTGAGAATCTGCATTGGCTCATGATTCAAGGAAGTAAGACCCTTCATGGAGGAGACAATTAGTTGAAACAAAGCGTAAAGAAGCCTAGTAATGGATTTTCAGTCTCCTAAGGGAATCCTGTGTTTTTACTGAGGAAGGATTACAGGAAACTGAAGTAACACTTTATTTTTTCTTCACAGAGAGCTTGGGGACTTTGGAGTAATTTAGTCAATGGTGATTTGCTACTTGTGCTATAGTGTTACCAATGATGGTACTCATGGTCTGTTTATTAAATGTTTGGCTTGTCACTCATCACTAACAGGATCAAAACTCATTGCTTTTATTCCTATAAAAGAAACTTTTCTATCTTTTAGAATTACTGCGAGCTCGAGCGATGAGTGCTTTCATCTAAAATCAAAGTCAGGCAAGTATCCATTCTGTAAGACATGTGAGCATAAAAATGCACCAATGTAAACATCAGGTATCTGAGTGAAAAATGTTAATTGGCATTTCAAGAAATGGGGAGACATTACAAAGATATTTTAGGCTTTCAACATATTTGTAGTATTCTAGCATCAATCATTTTCTTGTAACTGAGTATCAGGTTATTTATCTTAGCTACTCTCAGTATCCATTACCATAGTGCCTAAGCCCCCCATAATGTTTCTGTAGGGCAGGGAAGTGTTCTCATCCCCTTTTTAGCACTGAGGAACTGGAACAGAAAGGATACCCTTTTTGTGGCCACCTAGAAAGCCTATAACATAGAAAAAAAGCAACCCACATACTCCAGGTCTCTGGCTAGCACCTTAATCAAAGAAGAGACTGTCTCTTTTAAATTAGCCCGGTCTGCACTTTGTTTATTTGCACCATAAATTGTAGAAGCAAATCTGTGTTACACATACTGCTGAGCCATTAGCTATAAGACTCATAGAAACACAGGAACAACCCAGGGCTTGCATCACAAAAAGGGCTCTGGCTACGTGCTGCCAAGGAGAGGCAAAAAACAACAATGAGCCAGAGCATGGCAAGAGGATAAAGATGACATGGTGTATCGCTACGGGTGCTGCAGCGAGCAGTTCACAGAGGCTTTCCCTGGAATTGCTTGTTCTTCAAGACAGAATATGGTTCTTGTCCTGGGAAGCTCAAGGTGGCCCCAGACGTCTGGTGTGCATTGGCACCCTAGGGAAGTTTGCATTGTGACTTCCCTTAAAGCTCCTGTGATCAGATTGGCTGAGCAGCAATGTAGTGAGGATTTTACATATGCAGAAAAACTTTCTCAGAAATTCATCCACAGTATTAAGAGAAAACTTGTGGTTACTATGTCACACATGTATGACATCTTTCCTACTCTGTGGAAATTTCAGTCAATACAGTTCATAGTGATCACACGTACATCTTCAGTCCTTACAGAGTATACATCAAGATATTTCTACCACCAAATTTTGGTATGTGATAAATGGCATGGTATACGATATCTGGCGAATTTGCTAAGTAATCCAAATGACCTGTGTGACAAAGACAGACTTGCCTTGTTTTGGTGCAAAATTTAACTAACAGAGATCTTTTGTGCAGGGTAGAACAAGCTGAAATGACATGAAGATTGAAATAAGGCATCAAAATGAAAATACTTCAGCTAGCCACAAAATCCTGCATTATTGTTTTAAATCAGGAGGTTCTGGATGACATGTCTCTCTTCATACTACCCTTAGCCATCATCCCATCTGATCTTAAAACATAAGCAGATACATATCTGAGTCCCATACCATTAGTTCTAAAACACAGGCTTCTTTTAATGGTTGGTCCCTTGGAACAGAGGTCTTATCTTACCAGGAGTTTTTAAAAACTGCTTTAGATTAACTCAGAGCAGCTATTAGATCCTGTTTTCTATTTCCCCCTCACCAAACTGTATAAGCATGCAGGGCATGCTAGTCCTGACTAGCAAGAGGTCCAATGGCTCATCTCTGTTTTCCTCCTTTAACCAGCTTTCCTTCAGGGTCAGTCACACCTCTGGCTAAGAACTGAATACATCAGGCAGTCTGAGCATCACTTTCTATCTGTACACACAAAGGAAAAGAGAGGAGCAGGGAGAGAAAGAGAGCCAGGCTGCCTTTCACAGTCAATGCTTGGGGCTTTTTCTCCCCTCGCTTCTGTAGTTCAAATTCTTTCATCCTTTCTCAGTCTCATGGGACTCCACTGCAACCCACATTTACAGTCTTCTTTTTGTGCCATCTCGGGTTCATTTTTAAAACTATTTATTTCCTCAAATATACTTAAATAGACTTTTATTATGTGCTTTTGCAATACCACTTTCTAAAACAACACCATTTTCTATATGTATTATGAACTATGATATGCACCATAAAACCAGAGGACTGCACTGTGGCAAAGTGCCATGACCCCACTTTGGGGATGTTCCAGGAGCTCTGAAAGTCATAGTCTGTGAGGCATATATAAGACCTGTCAGAGTTAGAAGAAATGCACAGTGACTGTGGTCTTTCCATGTCACTTGAGTAGAATGTGTACTCTGCTTTCTCCTTTGCCTTGCCAGCTAATGTTCCCATTTAGGACTCATTCACAACCCATGATATCCTCAGTTAACTACTGTGCTGGGTGAATCCCTATGTGCAATCGTACATGTGGGTAGCTAAATATTGCCAGTTTGCTGTTTTATTATAGCAGTATTTTTGGCCCAAATATTTTTTTCCAGCTATGTACAGCCACTCCTTTTGATGTCACCACAGTTAGGCAAGTGGATTTAAAGGTTTCATGTGGCCACCTACCAGAGCTGGCAAGATGCATAAATCCCATGACAAATTGGGTGCAGGGAGCCCAACAGCACAAACTGTGTCTGACTCGGTATGTATGAGTGTAAAGCAGCCCACAAAGAGTCTGGGTCCCAGCATGTGATGTTTCATTTGAATGGGAACAGAGGATGTAGGTCAATCTATGACATTTAACGATAGATGCTGTGGAAACCTGGTTTTCAGAAGCTGTGAGCACTTTAGAGAATCTATGTCTATATGCATGCATATCACGCCATAAACCACACAAGTAATAAAAACTCATCAGAATAGTTGACATTCTTCTTGCCACTCCCCTACGAAGTGTTTTTCTTTTGCAAATTTCTCTCTGAAGCAAAAAAAAATTTGGTTTCCAAAACTTTATCTAATGTGCTAATTATTGGAAGGCAAAAGAGAACTTATTTCTTATCAACAAATTTCATCATGTCTTAAAGCCACAAAAATGCAAAGGATTAGCCAACAAAGAAACATCACGGAAAGAGATACTCAAAATAAACCAGTTATGTCTGCACTTTAATCCTTCAGTGATAATTTTGCATAAGATATATTGACTTTTTTGCATATTTCTCTTCTGACCACTTCATAAAAGAGTCTACAGTTTACAATGTCAACCATCTAGTCATATTTCAGAGATGTATCCTGGAAGCAGTGGATAGTAATAGTCCCTGCAGTAAAGATAGAAGAGGATACCTGTCCTCACTGTCTGAGACTCCTTTTGTCTAGGTGCATTATAAAACAAACATGACTCAGTCACTTGGATTTGCTTCCTACAAGCATCCAGCAAAAGGAGATTCACTTCCATGTCTGTGAAAAGTTAATTTAAAGTTTGGTCTCACCGCTGTTGAGAATTACTGTCTTGTTTCTGTTTCACTAACTTCTACAGCTTACAAGTTTCTTGTTTCTGGTGTACTTAGCTTCTAGCTGACAGATCCTTCAAAAGACATTGCTTAACATGGCAGCAATACCAGAAACCCTTACCAGAGACCTATCAAAGGAGGAGGAAGTGAGTCACATCTGGATTTGATGTATCCTTCGTGATTAGGACACTGATCTGTTGTCAGTATCTCTCATAGGTGTTAGGATATTTAATCATGACTTCGTTTCTACAGAGGCAGCTTTTGCCATTCTTGTTCATAAAGTCTGTTTTACTCTGTGAGCAGCCCTGATGATTTTTATGAAGCTACTCAAAGGAAAAGATACCAGCCAGGATAAGCCCGGGTGGTAGAAGTCATCCAGTTACTACACGTCAGGTACCCCCTGTGGTAGACAAGAGCACTACTTACATATGTCACAGATTTTGTCATCAATATGATAAAAATGATTAAAATACAAAATCTGGAATTAAATGTTTTGAATTTTGTATTATTTTTTCAGTAAGCACTAAAGCATTTCTTTTTTGGAACTCTATTTCCAAAAGTTTCTATGTTTTGAGGTCTGTAATATTTCAAGGTTTAAAAAGTCACTTAAAATGAAATTATGGCTGCTGCATAACTTCCTACATAAATTTTCTTGACATTGCAGGTTATTTCCTTTTAAATTTTCTAATCTGCAATCAATAAGGCTGAAATTTTTCCATTCTAGTTATCGCCAAAACTTTCAGATATTTCTAAATAAGAATAGAAGGAAATATTGTTGCTTTTTCCCCCCCATAATAAACTCTTCTAGAAAACAGTTTCTCAAAAAGCTCTGATTTCTTGGGACTTTGAAACAAGACGTTGGGATTTCTTGGGGGAGGGTAGTGATGTTGGTATCATATACAGTTACGTGCCTTGGACCAGTTCTTCAGGACAGCCTTTTTACTTTCTTTGCAATTACATTGTTTTTTCTCTTTGTGTATTGCTTTATGCCATTTATCACAATTTCTTTTACCTTTCAAACCAAAACTGTGACCAGGAACATATACACAGCACTGGAAAGGAGCTGTGGGAGGGTTTCAGTGCCCTGGCTCTTTCAAAAACCTACCCTGCTGTTACAAACAACTTTGATCCATTTCCCCAGCACTGTCCATCCTCTGCAAAAGATAGAATTCTGTCACAAAAATATGACGGGATTATTTTAGTACTAGTTGTATTAGTATTACACTATTAGTATTAGCTATTATTAGTATTATTCATATATAATAGTATATAATTATTATTATTTCTCTTAAAGTATGTAAAAGTACACTACTGAAGTCCCTCCACCATTTTACTTAGTTTCCAGGTAAGATCAAGAGTGAGCAAGAGAAATCTCACTGCAACCAGGTTTTTCTAAAACAATTGCAATGTGAAAACACTAACCTGGTCATATTTTTATTGCTGATTATGCTCAAATCTGACTGAATATGATTCATAACCAGCTGGTGGCCTGTGAGTGACTTCCTTGGTTATTCTCCAAATATAGGAAAACACCTGTACTATACTTGGGTGAAAAGTTTTAAAGTCAGCTACTGATTACGGCTTTTTTTTTATGTTTTTGTGGGTGATCTGAGGTTTTTCTTGGGTGACTGTTCAATGCATAGTGAAAGTATGGTGCTGTAATAAATGACACAGAACATCAAAAATAACCCAACCCAAAAAGCCAAGCCATGCCACGCAAAATCACAAGACACTTAAAGAAATCTTGGCCTCAAGTCCCAAAGCTGTTCTCAAATTACCATGTTATTCCAGTTCAGGGAGGGAAGATGGGAGGCATGAAAAGTTGTTTTGTTTTGTTTTGTTTTTCCAGAGGAAAATCTGTAACCTGGCATAGACCAGCATAAGCCTATCTGTGACATGTCCCCCATTTGACACACTTCTCTGCCCTCAGCACCCCTGGCATGTCCTAAATGACTTTATGGCTTAGTGGGTTTCAATTAGAAGTAAAAGAGAGATGTGCTTGCCTGTGTAGACTGAGTAATGCAGAAAAGAAAGTCATCCACGGGGCAAATCCACAGATCTGTACTGATATTCACCATGCCGATATTTAAGCTTTCTTTTTAAAACTTGAATGAAGTGAATGAATTGGAAAAGCCAAAAGGACTTCAGCTCCATCTGTCTTAATCAGAGAGTTATTAACTCAGCAGCTGGTCTGTGGTTCCAGCTATTTAAGTGGAGAAGTGGCCACACCATCACCATGATGGCTGCAGCCATCCCAGCTTTACCCTTCCCACAGGATTGGGTTGGTCTCCACCCCATCGGTCTCTACCCCAAACCAGGATTGCAATTCAGAACGAGAGCCAGGAGGACTGGGCAAGGCAATTAGGTGAGGCGAGAGGGATTGAAACCTGGAGCCAGACTAGGGGTGCAAGCCCTGGGCTTGCCAGGAAGGTTGGAAAAGCAGCCGCTCAACTCATGTGGTAAACAAATAAGGAACCAGAAGTCACCTGGAGATGAGAGGATACTGGGTTTTAGGTCTGCCCATTCTGGCCCCTTTGGAAGGCAAAAAAGGGATGATTATGTTGTTAAAAGAGTGTGTAACAGTCTGTATGCATAAAGGACTCAAAGTACATTATACTACATGTATGTGAGTATATATCACATACACTAGTTTCCACAAAATTAATATAAAAATGTGTCCTAGGTCTCCACAAAACTGCATGGTCCGTATTGGATCAATTTTCCTGGCTCTGAGGACTCAAAAATATAAATCAGTAAAAGCTATAAATATGTGGTGGCATTTCTAAAGGTCCATTACACACATATATCCATACCTTGATTTTCAGAATGCAATGCACATGTAGCAATGTACCAAAGGCATTTTTTAAGAAGCCAGATTATTCCTTTTGCTTTTTACAACAAATTTTTAAAAATTGCTAAAGTAAAATTAAAAATAAGTGACAGAAAGAATATGAGTATATACTCTTTTGTGTTGTTTTGTTCTTCTTGGAGCTCCAGATGCTGAAATTTTCATGAGATTTTGTGCTTTCTGGTCATTTGTGCTTAGAGATACAAGAAATTTCAACTTGGTTTTCTGTCATCCTTGCTCCAGTAAGAGTCTTGTAGCTCATTTCTAACATCAATCACATGGACTGTAAATCTCTGCAATGGATATGGCCATTTAAATCTCCACCTGCACAAACAACAATTAGGCCTAGAAAATAAGGAGGCTCATAAATCTCCACACTAGAGATTAGTATTATTTTTGATCTCCAATGAGGATGTTATAAAGAAAAAAAAACAAAGCTAATTCATTAATTAGGACTGATATGCTGACAATCTGTTTAGTTTATATACAGAGAAAACACAAATAGGGCACAATTAACATCACATGACGTTAGACGTTAGTGAACTCCCAAGAGGCCAAGGCTTGGAGATACGATGTCTTAATGCATTTATCCTATTCTGAGTGGGAACGTCCTATCTGCCAGACAAACGGTAAAGAGCTAGCTTAAAGTTTAGATCTGCCCTTATTTTTCTTGCCTAGATGAGCCAAGGAACCAAGATGGATCAAGACATAAGAAAGATTTCCTTGCTCGTTATCAAAAATGATACTCTGCCTCCTACTGAAACTTTAACCTGCAGACAGTACATAGCACTTGGCAGACATATCAGTTTGGCCCTCCACAATTTTTGTTTGGGTTTTTGTTTGTCTGGTTTTTGTTTAACGCATGCAGAAAACCCAATGTGATGCTCACACAGATCAGGAAGTGGATTTCCCGTGGCTCCAGTTACCTTGGATTAACTCCAAAGCCACTGCATGCCATGGTGACGTCTCTGGCTGTACATATTTGTCCAGCGCTACACGAATTGTCAGGTAAACAGCTGAGTAAGTGGAGGTGCTCCTGCAGTCATATCAATCACTGAGTCCAGAGAGTTCTCACGTGCAGATCATGCTCAGTTCTTTACTCTCCTGTGCTCAAAATACAAGCTGCTGGGCAACCTGTGATGTTTCAGGAAGTATGTGAGGAGCAAAGGAGTTACAGGAGCAAGTTCATGATTGGCCGATTTAGGCGGTGCATGAGGGTTTAGGAGAAGATTTTACTTGGAGAGGAAGAGGAGCTAGGCCAAGGTTAACTGCTTTTAAAAGCCTGCTCTGCAGAGACTGAACACACACGTACATAAAGATTGTAACTGCAGAGTGCATCTGCTCATTCAAACTACACAGCAACCCGCTCATTCAAACTACACAGCAATCCACTCATTCACACTAGCGATAAAATGATTGGGAATGTTTGGCGTTGGTGGTTGCAGAGTACGGCCTAATGCCCTAGCTCCTACCCCTTCCACAGCAAGGGCCTTAACTGGCCTCTTTATTCAGGCAAAACTCCCTGAGTTTTGAGCATGCATGCATAAGTAGACAAAACAATTCATGGGTACAGCAGAACGACATCTACTCTGCAACAATACGCCGAAAAAATATTTTTTTCTGTGTGATCTCTACCATTTAGCAAGCCCTCCTTCTCCTTCATTTCAGTGTTCACCCTTTCTGTCCTATCCACAGCCCTGCTGACCCTCTCCGGCAGCGTAGTGCTCTCCCTCAGCTTGGTGGGACTCTGCAGACCTCCAGGATCTCAGCTGCCCAGCACACCTGTAAACTGGGCAGCCTCCAGGATGCTTACAGCTGGGGGGACTCAAAAGAGTGAAAAGGGATCAGGACTTGTCAGAGGTCACCCAGGAAGGCTGGAAGAACTTTGATCCTCCTGTCTCCCACCCCTGCGCTGTGACGGCGAGGTCCTTGCTGCCGGCCGGGCGGCAGAGCGCTCCCTTCCTGGAACACACTAGTAGCTGGACAGGATGCGTTCGTAAATATAATCATCCACAAATCTTCGTCAGATTAGGTTACAGGACAGCGTTTCGACGGCACACATTACAAAGCTCTCTGGAAGGCTTGGCTGGTGGATCTGCTGCTCTCTCTGCTCATGACCCATTTTGGCTTTCATCAAGAATCATGACACCAGCTGCCTGGGTCATCTAGGAGGCAGGGAGGGGGAGAGCAACCCTGGGCTGGAAAGGGAAGTGGGGAAGGAGAAGAGGAGGAGGAGGAAGGGGGAGGATAGAAAGACAGAGCGGGGCGGGGAGGGGGAGAGAAAGAGAGTTACTTTTCTCCAGTTGTGAAAATTTGAATCCCAGTTCCAAGCTCTCGGCAAAGGCTTGCCGGGATACCTCATTCCCTGTCTTGTGCAAAGGTCTGTGATTGGGGATGTGGTGTGCTCAGCGGGCAGGGCCCCTCCCCTGGGCTGGATCCGCCTCTCTTATCCCCCAGATAAATTACTAGTGTCCTCACTAAATTCCTCGGCTTTCTCTCGCTCTCTCCCTCTCTCACACACACTCACTCCCTCCCTCAAATACAGGCAAAGCAGGGTTTGGGGGCAGGAGGGCGGGGATCCTCTCTGGACTGGTATCGCGCCTTAGTACTGGTCGGGGGGAGGGAAGGGGAGGAAAATACTAGCGCCCCTTCTCTCCTCTGCCGCCTTGACGTGGATTTGAGGAGCTGCCCTTCCCCCCCCCCCCCCTCCCCCTTTTCCGCTGGTCCTTTGGCATCTTCCAGACATGTCCACTGGGTCCCTCAGTGATGTGGAAGATCTGCAGGAGGTGGAGATGCTGGAGTGCGATGGCCTGAAAATGGATACCAACAAAGAGTTTGGGGCGTCCACCGAGAGCAACGAGGAGGGATCCAATGGCGAGAATGGCTCCCCGCAGAAGGGGAGAGGGGCCTCGGGCAAGAGGAAAAAAGCTCCCCCCAAGAAGAGCCCTTTAAATGGAGTGAGTCAAGAGGGAAAGCAGGTCCAGAGAAACGCTGCCAACGCCAGGGAGAGGGCAAGGATGAGGGTCCTTAGCAAAGCCTTCTCCAGGCTTAAGACCACCCTGCCCTGGGTGCCCCCAGACACCAAGCTTTCCAAACTGGACACCTTGAGGTTGGCCTCCAGCTACATCGCTCACCTGAGGCAGATCCTGGCCAATGACAAGTACGAAAATGGCTACATCCACCCAGTCAACCTGGTAAGTCACGGGCCGCTGGGGCCAGGAACTGTGTGCATGTGCATGGGGAGAGGTGGGTGAGAAGCTGGGATGGGGCATGCGTGAGGAGAAACCTTTGCTGTGCCAGAGAGTCTGGTGCCAGTGGGGTGGAAAGGGGTACAATGTGAGGGGACAGGCTCCCACCTGCCCTCCCGCCCTGTGCCCTGAGAGCTGAGCCTCACGGGCCCCATCCACTGTTCCTGGCAATCCCCTCCAGGAGACAGGCAGGTGGTCACACTGGCCACAGACAGGCAAGGATAGGTTTTACTACCCCAGAAATGCCTGAGAGACCTCAGCAGGTTGATGGCAGCTTTCCACTTGCAAGCAAGCGGGTACAGGAATTGGGTAGAGAAAGGGATGTTTTAGAAAGGACTCAAGTCAAGGACCCAGGATTTATTTTTCCTCCTTCCTCTTTAACCCTAATGTTTTCTGCCGTAATAGCCCACTCCAGCCCCAAGACACCTCTTGGGGCTCTGTGCTCAGCTGCTCTTACTTGTTTGGTCCAGGACATTTCTCCTATCCATGTAAACTGGCAAAGGAGAAATAAATAGTAGACTCCTCAAGGCAGGTGTCTGCCCCAGCCATACTCTGCAAAGCCTCCCGGGGCATCGTGGTGTCTGTCCTGCTGCTCCCACCACCTACAGAAAGTTTTCCTGAGCCCAGGGCCTCTTTGTCATAGCTGGCCACAAGAAATATCCAGTTTCCAGCTCTAAAAATATGTGCAACTGATGCAAACTGCAGGTGGGCAAGATCTACCTGGGCTGTTTTTACACATCCAGCTTTTACAATGCCCACACACGCAGACCCCGCTGGATAAATGGATGGCGGAGAGGATCTGTAGGGACATTTCACTGGGGTCCAGATCCGCCTTTTGAGCTCTGGACTCTGGGGGAATATACATTATCCGCTGTGTCAGCTGATAAGGGCCTGAGAGATACTCTACTGGCTGAAAACAAAATCCTCAGCATAACAACATACGAAAAAAAAAAAAAGAAAATAAAACAAAACCAACACCCAGTTGTGATATACCCCCCCCGCCCCCGCACAGAGGCACACTAAAACTTGCCCCTCGAGCCGCGGGAAGCCGAGGAGGGCGGCCAGGGGGTGCCGGGGACTACGGGCGGCTCCTGCGCCCGAGCACCGCGGCGGCGGTCGAACGTGAGGC
>VWZK01022242.1:15142-25951 GCA_013396935.1 Baryphthengus martii
ATTCATCCTAAAGATATATAGATATATTTTCTTCAAGCAGTTTTTGCTCTATTTCTGTGAATAAACCTTCCTTTCCACTGAACACGGAGCGGTGTAATGTTCGTTTCCGACTCTCGGGCCCGGCGAGGGAAAGACTGCGTCTCCGCCGACCTACGGCCGCGATCGCCTGGCGAGCTGCGGGGAACGCGCCCTGGGCCACGGGAAGGCTGTGCTCCCGGAGCTAAAGATTCGGAGCAAATCCCTGGGGGAAGCGATGGCCGGGCCGGGAACTGTCCTCTCCACGGGAGCCCGGCCCGGCCCCGTCGCCCGGCGCCCGGGCTCTGCGGGAGCCCCCCAAGCCGCCTCCGCCGCTCCGCGGAGACGGGAGCAGTTAGCTATTGATGAAGTACAGTCGGACGGAGGATCCCTCTCTGGCCCCGGTCCTCGATGCCCGGAATTTTTAACTTAAACATCTTCCCTCTATCGATCAGCGCGCCCGTGGGAGATGAGGCTGAGATAAACAGGAGTGCGGGTCGCTCCCCCTGCACCGGCAGCGGCCGCCGGCAGCTGATGCGCCAGATCCCACCGCGCTGTTTAATGTTTCAGGGTTATGACCGCACTGTTTACAAGACGTCTTCGGTTATTTATACTGTTAATATTAGCAGAAGGGCTTTAAATTTCCGCTTCACTTGCTCTTTCAATACCGTCCCCCGGTTCCGTTTGATACCTGGGTACTTTCTGGCCAAAAGCCGGCACTGCCGGAGAAGGGCAGAGTCAAACGCTCCGTCCCCGTCGGGTGCGTGGGGCGTCGGCAGGGGCCAGGGCGCGGTCACAGGCAGAGCGGGGGCCACGGACCATCCTGGGATCTGCCTTCCCCGGGCACCCCCGGCAGGCGGGCACTGAGCCGCCCCAGGCAGCCGTATAGGCTGGATTATGTTTCTTCTCATATCCCCCTTCCTCCCCGAGATAACTGGGTGAAGTAGTGCGTCCTTCAGGCGACCCAAATTCACCACTCGGGTTCATGCTTGGGCTAGGTTTAATTAAAGCAGCTCGCTGTGAGCCGAGGGCTGTACAAACATCTCGGCCCTCCTTATGGAAAGGGCCAGGGCCTCCTATATCGTCCTAATGGTTTTGAAGGGAAGCGCTGTTTAATTTCACTTTTTCACAGCTTTATCTCCATCCCGCACAATTAAAAGCAGACCTCCTCGCCTCTGGTCTAACCATGTGCAACTTCGCTGTTGAGACACGCAGTTACACACACAAGCCTGACTAATGCCAAAGATATCACCTTTAACAGCCACAGCTCTTGCTGAAGAGATGAGCAACCCCAGTAAGCACAGCGGAAAAGAGCTGATCTGTTTGCCACAGACATTGGGAAATTCAGAGGGAATTGCTGGGGTTTTTTTGAGGGCAGACAGAATAGAGCTCTCAGACCGTAAGCTAAGTGCAAATGTCTGATACAGTAAATGCACAAATGCTGTTTTAACCACTGGATTCAACCACTGAATTGAAATTAAACGTTGGATTTAACCAGAATCATGACTGAAATCCATACTAATGCCCACTCAAAACTCATAGCAAGGTGCTGTTTTCGTTCTAAAAAGCTGAAATTGATAGGCATCTGAGAAATGCATAAAATTCAGAGTTAAATTGTGAATATTCTCACACTCTCTTCTTTGCCACTCTGCTTTGCAACGTTTGCTAACTGCACTCGGCATCCTTCCCACCCTTTTGAATTAGCTAAGTTCAGTGTTCATTCGCCACCTGAAACACAGCATGGAGAAAGATAAGGGAGAAATGCAATAGTCCCCCGTGAAATGTGAGGAACACAGCCATAACTATATGCTGAAAGCTGCAACATAAGTGGAATGGTAAGAGGAGCCTGTAGACACCGTTATTTCTTGTGCTGCTATTCACTTTATCCAGCAGTGTAGAGTGCAAACCTCTTGGGGACTAAAATATTCCTCAGGCATCCTCCATCTCCTCAGTCCTTGCATCTGAGCAACAGTTCAGCAACAAACAAAAAGGCAAAAAGCAAGAAGCAATAAACAAAACCAACCAGCAGTATACCAAAAGGTAAATAACAGCCTTACTCTGACCTTAAAGCAATAACAGCCTTACTCTGACTGTAAAACAATTAGTGGTTTTATTTCTGTTTTGAAGACAATGAACGTGTTTTCCAGAGGTGTTTAAGTGGCTGGTAAACATTGGTTTACTGACTTCTTGGGTGAGGGCACAGCCGTGACACTATTGGCAGTTGGCTTCAACAGCCCAGGTTTCTTGGATGAATTAAAAGTCCTATCATGTATCTCAGGAGAACAATGAATGAAATAATTCTTCCCTGCTGCTGAGTGTAATTTTACAGAAAAATATTTGCAAACAGAAAATATATGTTTAGTCTGACTGAAGCAACTGATGATTTTGAAAGAAATCCACAAATGTGCTAAGGGAAAAATGGGGAACTGGTTTAAATATTTACGTAAATGATTTTAAAGAAAATACTTTGTTTGCTTTCTTGCTTTTTTGTACAACGTGATGAGTTTTAATATTTATCGAAATACACTTACACTCCTTCTCCATGTGGAAACAAAGCTGCCTTGATTTATCTTTCTGTATCTACATGGATGTAGATGCAGCTGTGTGAGTGTCTGTATACATTCCCTCCCAATAATGTTTGAACTCATTGCCTGATTTCAACGGAATTTGACAGAGGTTTCAAAGATAACTAAATTGCTATAATTTTTTTTTAGTGTGTGTGAAAACAGGAAGAGAAAAGAAAAAAAATCTTTAAATTCTGCAACTAAAGGAAAGGTTTCAACATGAACTCAGCCCTTATCAGATATGAGAGCATACAGAGCAGAGTGCCAGCTCTAGATGAAGCTTCGAACTCTGCTTCAGTTACAGGACACAGGTTCATAGAAAAGCTGCTTATGGACCTACGAGTTTTAAGATAAGAACTCTCTAAAGATAGTAGATTCCCATCTGATTTTATTACTGGGGTTTTCTTCTTTATTTGTTTGTTTGTTTGTTTGTTTTTTTAAGGAAACCCAGTTCCACCCAACTACTTCATGGCCATTTTTCAGTTCAGATAGAGACAAAAAAAATCCTTTATTTGCAGAGCCGCACCCAGTGCTCCGGCTCCTGGGTTTGGTGCTCGTGTTGTACTGCTTTGCAGCAGTTTTCACAGTCAGTAAGGTCTTTAGGAGCAAGCAGTTTTCCATCCCTTGAAGAAAATATATTTTAGGCTTATCTTACCCTCTTGCTGGGACGGAAATCTGCCAGCCTCAAACGTCAGCATAGCAAGAAAGCCACTTCACAGACACCTGCACAATGCCTTGCTGTCCTGGGCGCTGACCAGGGCAGCAAGGCCACGGTGATGGTCGTGCCCTCAAGGTGTAAGGTACACAAGGAGAAGATACTCTAAACTCATCCCCTAAAGTACCTCCAAGGTCAAAATTCCCAGATCACCTTGGAAATTAAAAAGACACAGAAAATCTGTGTGATTTCTTCTGTAGGGAAGCTTGTTTGAGTCCCAGATAGAACGACAGGATCACAAGCACACGTTTGAAGCATTTGTATTGGTAACTCCACAGTTGTGTCTGCCTGGAAAAACATGCATCCCTGTAAATGAATCGCATATATTTTTTAAAAGGTAATTTTTCGCAAAACCTCATTGTCATTGCAACTCATAATTATTTGTAGTAAATATATATATATGCAAAAGACACGAGCTAATTTCAGGTAATAAGCTATCTAAAAGAGAACAAAGCTTACACATATCTCATGTAGAAGTGGAGGGTATAATCTGATAAAAGTGCAGGGTATTTCTTATTTCTGTCTCGATATCTGAATGTAGATTATCACTCAGTCTCCCAAAAGGGACAGGTTTTCAAATGAAATTTCAATGAGGCTGAAATGAAATTCAATTTCAATCAAATTGAAATTTGTGGCAGCAAACATCAGAGCACTCTGCAATTTCCATTTATTTACACACTTAAAAAAATGTACATACAGAATTTGTCCTGACAGGCGGCCATTTGAATTGTCCCTGTTCATTGCCAGCCGTGTAACACCGACAGTTCCCATATTAAGGCTGTGTTGCCAGATGCAGACCCACGGAGTAAATACAACTCTCTGCTCATTATTCAGCCACAGATGGCTTCATGCTCTTCAGCTCAGAGTGCTTTGTGGATGGGAGGTGGCACAACCAGTAATAATCACTTTTTTTTTTGTCTCTAGTGCTGCAAAGCTACTGGTGTTTTACGGGTTGGTGAATTTCTGCAACCCTGAGAAGACATGATAGGTCTGATCCAAAAATTACGCTCAGGGAGGGATGGGAAAAAAACCCATGTTACCTTTGTGAGGACTGCCGCCGGCAGACTCCAAACTCAGTAAAGGTCTGCAAGTAACTGATTTTTCTTTCGTTTGCTTCAGACACTGGTGTATCTGAGCTAGCTATGTAAAAATGACTTTGAGGAGGCCTAGGCATGCAGTCACTGCATTTCCCAAATGCGGAGTGGACATACCCTGGGGTCACAACAGGCCCGAGATGACGCATTTTCTTGCCTAAGGGTTTTGCCCTTAAACCGAAACTTGTAAACAGATGAAATACGTTTTCAAGCTGATGCGCATGCGAGCACACAAATACACCATCGTTGCCTGGGGAATGTAGAGATCCAAACCTCCTTGCAAGGGAAAAAAAAGCTCATAACAAAAGCAGAAGAATAAAAACCAGTGCAAATCTTTCCTTCACCTTAAGTTCTATGAGGCTACTTTCCTTAAGCAAGGAGAAAAAAACCCAATCCTTATTTACATCCCAGGCTGCTATGTAAACTACAAGACCATATCCAATTGTAAATATGGATTATCTATACACTCTGGTTTTCTCTTGCTTGTTTATATGCTGCTTAAGAAACAAGGATCAGAAACACTAGTGAAAAAAAAAGAAAAAGGGAAGGGTACTGCTGCACAGCCAGGATATGAGAGGAAGGAGGGAAAAAGGCATAGAACAATCCTCTTCCTTTGACTACTACTGCTCAGTCCTTGTGAAAGGCTGGGGAAGGGAGGAACTCCGGGTGGAGCCAGACCACCGCAGAGATGGAAACTGGGAAGTGGAGAGCTGCAGCTGCCTTCTCTGGGAGGAACATCTGCAAAATCCTGCGGCAGAAGCAGCATGGGAGGAGGAGCAGGCACAGGCAGCGAGCGTTCCCAGGGATGCAATCACACAAATAACTGTCCCACTGGATGGCTTCCCGAGCTGCTGCAGTGGCACTTCCCTCCCCCATCAGGGATGAGGCAAAGATCGTCATGTGCGACAAGCAACCCAAGTGTCAGTGAAGACCTCTTGCTTTGGCATCCTGTTTCTTGTGATGCTTGTTGATGGCCAAGCTGACCAGCATGGGAACAGTTCTTCCTCACCAGTAACATGTTGTTCTGTTCTTATACAGGGACTTTTATACCCCTGTCACTTCGGAGTCGATGCAGAAATTAAACAGAAGATGACAGTTACCTTGGAGCATTTGCGGTCACCTCATGGCCAAATGTTTTTCTGTAGGAAGTCACTATCATTATACAGAAGGGAAGAATAAGAGGTGCAGAGCTGAAATCTGGCTGGCTGAAGGTTCACACATAAGCTCGGTATAGGCTTAGGGTGCCGGCTCTTCTGGTGCACAGAATTACTTGCTGTTCTCCTAGCACAATGACATCACCAAGGGTCATTGTTCACTGAATTCATTACAAGATAAGGAACGAGAAGGGTGTAGGGAAGGATCCTCTCTCTCAGGCTGTGTATCTATATCTATACCTATACTTGCTAGTATAGATAAAACAGAGTATGAACCACTGGCTCGGACAGCCAGTGCTGTGGCCAAGGTCACATCCACCTATGCCTGTGTTTTATTCCACTCTCACCAAAGGGTAAGAACAGTCCCTGTTCCCAAACCGTGCTTGGATATTTCTGGAAGAAAGTAAGATAGGCCAAAGGCGTGCCCAGGACCCTGCTAAAAAACAAGTGCTATGAAAAATAATGGTTTATTTATCAGTGTCACTGAAGCTGTAGAAGCTAGAGCAATAAAGGTACTTGATGTCTCACCCCTGCCTTGTGCTCTTCTCACTTGTTTTCTAGATCAACCTGCTATCTACTTTAATGGCCCCAAAATCCTTAGTGGGCAACCTCCTTGCTATTCGTATCTCATAACTAAGATATTAAGACTAGAGGTCACTAGAAGCAAGAGGCCAAGTTCAAAACCAAACATAACATAGGATTTAAACATTATATCTATCCTAAACTCTGACACTGAAAATCTCTGTTCATTTGTTGCCCAACTCTACTAGGCACCGCAGATCCCTTTCTACTTGAGCTGCGAGTTCCCTCGTGCCAGAATGTGACATACGAACTCAGAGTAGCTCTTTCTTGCTCCTGCCAAGCAGTATCACAATACCTTCATGCCAAGATCTGGAACTGAGATACTCCCTTGCTTAAGTCCACAGGAAGGCTTCAGACAGTTGGCAGGTGCTGTCTGCATACGCTTAACATCTTCCTGCTGGGGTAGGAAGCAAGATGGGGTGAGCGAGGCCAGCACCCACAGATTGCTTGGCTACAGCTACACGTAGCACGGCAGGGAGACTGCCGAGGAGCCAACATTACCATCTTCCTGCAGACTTTTCTCTCTGATTTCCCTCACACTCAATCTTCTGATTCTACTGCTTCCACGGTTCTGTATTACTGCCAACAAAGGTCTGTAAATATCATTCAGTTGTACAGGCTGAAACTACAGAAACGTATTAAATTATTGTGACGTTTACTAAAGAAAAACCTCATCCTGACCATTTGATTTTTATTTTGGGGTACTTCACTGCCATTTTCTTCATACTCTTGTATTATATTAAATAGTATATCTAGCTATATATATTACACAATATATACATATATGATATAATATATATATACAGTGTATTAAAAACACAGCATAAATATTTACATACTACATAGTATCTGTGCTTATTTTTATATAAATACAACTATATAAAAGAATATCTATTATAAAATTAAACAGAATGCTTGAATTTTGTGGAGCTGGTGGAAGTACTACTTAACAGCAGGGAGGCAACGGTCTGACAGAGCTGGCACAAGTTACTGTACTGTACATCATCAGAGAAGTGTGAGAAGGCGTATTTCACCCGATAAACTAAACCCTGGAGCAAAGGATTCCCTCCCTGACTGATCTCCTGCTACATGTTTAAGCTCGTTCCCTACTGGCTGCCAGCTTGGGTGATGTCTCATCATTCACCTGTAGTATCATATGTGTGTAGCTGGCAACCATTCCACACAACGTTATCCCGACGGATTGTGTGAGGTATGGGTTGCTCCCAGGTAACTCCTCTTCGATCACCAATACTTTCATACAGTCTTCTCCCGAGAGCCCACAGTACTTAAGATGCAGCTGTATAAAAGTCTTCACCTAGCCTTCACTGTGGGCCGCCTCAGGGAGTCATCCAGCTTTCTCTCTCCTCCCTACACTTTCCCACAGCCTACCTTGCACTGGAACTTCCCTGACTGAAAATTAACCCTACAAAAATAGAAAAATTCCGATAACCGAGCATTTGTTTTGGTGAGTGCGTGGTGGTTTTTTTTTACAGAAACCTGCAGTTACAGCTGAATAACAACATAAAGAAATTGCACCTTTGTTCACTCTCACTGCTGTAATTACTGAACAAAAGTATATGCAGTGTCCTGAAGTTTCATTATCCTTATTTTAATCGTGTTAGTACCGACAGTCCCAAGCAGCCCACAATTCCACGCAGCAGAATGTCCAAGCACAGGAAACAGCCTCCCCGCACCTCCATCTCCTCTTTACATCCCAGACAATGGATTAAGAAACAAAGGCATAGGAAAATGAAATCACGTAGCAAGGAAGTGACAGTGTCAGCAATGGCCTCTGTACCTTCCCTGTTTGATGTCAGCACAGCATCTGGTAAGTTAGAACAAGCAACAGCAAGAAGCAGATGAGGACACAGTTCCTGCAGGTGGGAAATCCTTGACATCTCAGTTGTACTGGATGAAGCCACAGAGTCAAATTAGAGTTGCATGGAGCAATGGAGACCAGGAGGGGGAGAACATAAAGGCAGGATGACCAGTTCTGTAACTATGTAGTAATGGAATAAAATTGCAAGCACAACAGATAAACTGTCAAAATTATACTGTCAAATGATAGGTGCCCAATCACCTTATTTGCATTCCATGTTATTGTGATCATAACTACTTGCATACATTTGCACATTTTGCAGATATATATTTAAAGATGCAATCTCCAGAACAAGCCCTAGTCTAAATGGGAAAAGCTCAAGCTGACAAAGCAGCCAAAACTTTGAAATTGTAAGGGTTCATCTTTTCCTCGGTAAAAGAAAAAAATAAAATTCTTAATGTCTGGTGATGACTGCACATTTCTGTGGAACACCTGCTAGAAAAAGTTATATCCTGAAAAGAGTGAGCATGTGGAGATAGACAATAGATGTGCATTTCCTAGAAGACATTTTGTGTTGAATTTATGTAGACTGCTATGAATATGCTATAAAAAAAAAAAAAAAAAAGTTCTGTCAGAATTCAAGCAAAACCAGGGTTTATAAACTTTTCTTCATAACTTGCCTATGTGATTCAGGAAAAAAAAAAACAAAAACAACTGGCATCTGTTGTGATACAGCCATACAGAACCTCAAAAGAACTGTCAGGGAGAAGACATCAGAGAATCACAGAATTATTGAGGCTGGAATAGACCTCTGAGATCATCAAGTCCAGCCTAGGACCTAACACCACAACATCAACCTAGACCATGTCACTAAGTGCCACATCCAGTCTTTCCTTCAACACTTCCAGGGATAGCAACTCCACCACTTCCCTGGGCAGTCCATTCCAGTGTTTAATCACTCTTTCCGTGAAGAAGTGCTTCCTAACATCCAACCTAAACCTCCCTTGGCACATCGTAACAGCCTACCCCACATTAGCAGTGCTAATTGGAATGACTCAGAGCCTTTATGCTGAAGCCCATAATGAATTAAAATAGCCTTAAGGCACTCCACAAAACTATGCTGGAGATCCCGTGCAGAGTTAATGAACTGTGCTAACAGTTGCTCTAAATTCGGATTTCCGCTTTCCAAAAGCTCGCCTCACTTGACCATCTTTACCGAGATGCGGCGGCTCCATTTCTGGAAAAAGCCGCGGGGTGGCAGCGATGCCGCACGCTGCTGGGAAGCCAGCTGGCTAACAGCGAAGCAAAGCCGGCATCGACAAGCGATAGCGTCGGTAATGCACTCACAGCTGATTTGAAGTGAGAATCTGATATAATTATTCTTGACAAGCGAACCTAGTAATGCGTTTCAAGGATTCAACTGAATCTAGCAGAGGAAAACGTGCCAGCTCTGAAGATTTCTAAATTTAAATTTAATACTGTTCCCTCTATCCTAACCAAAGCTATTCTGCTATCACTTCACACACTGAAAGTAATTAATTATCAAACCTCAGTTTCAGAAAATTGTCAATACACACACACACACACACATATATATACTTTTCACATAAAGACCGATTTGTCTTTACAAATCTGAAGTCGATCTGACTTTACTTCATTCTTTTATCTGGATGGTGGGTCTTTAATTGGCCACACTGTAACCACACTCATTTGTTCTCGGGTTCCCAGGAGAAGCGCAACAAACGGCTCTTCCAAGAGAAAATGTTAAGTATAGCTGAAAGGCAGTTCATCATAGGCTCTATTCTATACAGGCAGCATAGGTAGGACAGTGCCAAATTTCGAGGACCATCCTGGACAGAGAAAACCAGTGCCATTTCAGCCACCCCCACTGTGTCTTTGTGTCCCCTGTCCAACGTGTGCACTATGTGCCCACTTTACAAAGATTAAAAGAAGCTGTATATTTTCAGAGTGCAAAGCAGCAGTCTTACTTTAGTCGTTTTAAGATTAAATCCACAAAAAAAGATGTTGAGGGCCATGCAGTCCTCAGGGGACTTGGGAATATTTGGGAGTCCTCAACGACCTGTTCATGATCTTTGTTTCACTTGGGGTCACCGGTCTGCTCATGTAGCACAGTTTACTGCTGTCGTCTTTCCCTTCAGTACCAAACAACATTGCTCTAAATTTAAATAAATCTCTTGTAATACAAGAGGCAGTGACCAGAATCCTGCTGCAGCACAACACACACATACCCAAGAGCAATAGTGGGAGCATGTTGTTGCTCTAACTAAAGATTACCGGATTTTGTCAAGACCGGCCCTGACCACCCAGGTCAGTCAGAACAGCAGCCAAGATAACGATCACAGTGTACCAAGCTAAAGAGGTCTGAGGGCGAGTAGCCCCACACAAACACCAGGTAGGTAGCATGAACATCTGAGTTGCAAACTGAGTCAGATCTCCTGCCGTTTTGCTAGGAAAGGTGCTACCTCAGGCGATGTGTTTGGGATCAAGCCTGCACCAGATGCCAAACACCGCATACCACAGGCCATGGGGCAGCAGGCGTGCAGGCAGGGGCTTCCAGGGCGAACGGAAGCCAGCCCTCCCGTCGCACAGCCGGAAAAAAATACACCAGAAAATTTCCCCGCCAGCTGCGCGGCCTCGACAACTCCCTTGGGGAGCTCTGAAGCAACGCGGCTGCCCAGAGGCTTTTCACGACGGGAGCCAGCGCCAAGACTACAACAGGCGACGGGCAGCAGCGGGCCCCAGCGCCGGGGAGCGAGGGCTTGGCGGTCACTGCCCGCTGAGGCCACAACGGGGCAGCCCGGAGCCGCCCGCCTTCCCCGCTCCGCCGCGCCTCAAGGGGCGGCAG